>JAGKQL010000007.1:7272335-7296848 GCA_018398635.1 Cyprinodon brontotheroides | reverse complement strand
ATGGACCTTTGTTACAGGATAAAGACTTTGATGAAGCAGATGTCCATCCACCCCGTGGTTTGTCACACAGTGAAAAAGTATCCTCAGATGAAGAGTTTGAAGTGGACCAAATGAAGATCAAAGATACAGATGAAAGGATGGAGACTGAAGGTGCAGTGCTGTCTGTGTAGAAGCGAACTAACCAACCAGAGGTGTCGGTCTGACCTGTTGAGGGTTATTCAGCAGAAAGATGCTGCTTCTCTGGAGTTCTGCTGCCCTTGGTCTCTTTGTCGTAAAGAGCAGTCAATAAACTCTTTCCTTTCAGCTGCAGCACTGCCACCAAACCTTAAATCTGACCCCACTTGATGATTTTTTGGTTTCATACAGTAGTTTGTCCTTTTTTATCATAATTTTTCATAATTGTCTTTATATTTTTCAGTATTTTTCTATTTAAATTGTACTAGCTGCTGCACATTTTTACCTGCACAATCAAACATTGGAACAATTTTCATGTCTTACAATTTTAATTAATATTTCTTTCAGTTTGGGGAATTGAGTGGGATAAGAATCAAATTGCAGCTTTAAGCAGCAACAAGTTTGACGTCCTCCTGAAGATGTGGCCACAGTTTCATGAGTGTAAGAGCCACCTGGCAACATTTGTCTTGATAAGAGGTGAGCTTCCTGTAAACCATGCTTTCGAACTGTAAATGTTTAAAAAATTAAATTTTTTTTTCTTGATAATTTCTTTTGCCACTTTTCAGGCTTCAAACAGAAAGATTTAAAATTATATTTCTTTGTGGAGAATTAACAACAAGTGGGACACAATCATGAAGTTGAATGAAATTTATTGGACATCTAAAACATTTTTAACAATTAACTGGAAAAACTGCGTGTGCAAAAGGATTCAGCCCCTTCAAGTTAATACTTTGTAGCATCACAGTGAGATACGATTAGAGCTGCAAGTCTCTTGGACTATGTCTCTATCAATTTTATACATCGAGAACCTGAAATTATTGCCCATTTTCCTTACAAAACAGCTCGAGTTCAGTGAGGTTAGATGGAGAGCATTTGTTAAGAGCAATTTTCAGCTGCCCCAGATTCTCCATTAGATTCAGGTCCGGACTTTTACTTGGCCATTCTAACATCTGCATATGTTTGTTAATCATTCCATTGTAGATTATGCTTTATGTTCTGGATCACTGTCTGGTTTGAAGATAAACTCCGACCCAGTCTTTTCCAGACTCGACCGGGTTTTCTCCCAGAATGGTCCAGTTTTTGGCTCCATCCATCTTCCCATCAATAATAATCATATTCCCTATCCCTGCTGCAGAAAAGCAGGCCCAAATCATTATGCTGCCACCACCATGTTTGACACTAAAGATGGTGTGTTCAAGGTGATAAGCTGACTAGAGCTTCCATTAATGACAAATTTCCTAATGACTGATCTTGCCACAAATTTTTTGATGAATTCTATTCAGTTTATTTGTATAGCGCCAATTCACAACAGATTTAATCTCAAGGCACTTTAAAATTCAACCAGATCATACAGTCAAATTAGTCGACTAATCTAAACAACTGAAACTCCCCAATGTCGGGGGTTGTCAGAGCAGCGGAGAGATGTTGACACCCAGTAAAAAAAAAAATTACATTCGTACTGTGTGTGAGGGTGCTCATATGATGACCCCTCTCTCTGTCTGTTGCCGTCTCGGAAGCACAAAAATGACTATAACTGCGCGTGCATTGCATTATTCAGTGTTCATTCTGCATATGAAAAATTAATAAATATGAAAGTAGTTGAACTATAAGGGTTAAAAAATACATGGAAGAAAGGATTATTTTTAAGGAACAGAGAGCAACTGATTGCACTGATTTTGTGCAGTATTTTTTGATGCAAAGCCTTTCAGAATCTATAATGCAGGGGTATTATTATTTTTCAGTGAATGAGGTTTTAATAGGAATAGGTGGAGTGCAACTTTTCTACTTCTGTTATTTGCTGTTGTGTCTCAAAAAAAAAAAAAAAGCATAATGATATTACAGCTTTCAATGATTTACTTCAAATTTGAAACATTGTCTAGCCTGTAAGGTGTATAAAAAAAACAATCGAATCGTATCGTGGTATATTCTTGAGTATGGAAAATAATTGAATCGTTGGGTCAGGAAATCGATACTGAATCGAATCGCCAGATCTTTGTTGGTTTGCAGTGATCTGATACTCCTTCCATTTCAATATTATCTCTTGCACAGTGCTGCCTGTGCAAGAGATAACAATTTTTTATCTTTATATTTGAAGCCTTAAATGTGGCAAAATGTAAAGAAGTTCAAGGGGGGCGAATACTTTTGCAAGGCACTGAACCTTTCATAATGATGTTGTCTCCCTGCAGAGGTCTTGGATGCAGCAGGACATCCATTTAATGACTATAAGGTTGTTGCGATGGGAGCAGGCGGATCATGCTGCAGTGGTTTGCTCTGCTACAGTGGGACGATGGTCCACGACTGCCACGCCATCATCATCGCCAGGAGGGCTTTGCTGAGGTGTTTGATGCCCCCTTAGTGAATAAAGAAATTTACCTTATACAGATGCTTGGGCTGCTCATCGTTAAGTGTTGAATTTATAGTCCTTAAGCTGTAAACTGCCTTCTCCTAATGTACCAGATATTAACACACATTTGGGAAAAGTATTCGATCTGTTTCAATTCAGAATTTCATATACTGTGAGATTTATCTGAGATTTAATAATACTTCTAATCATTTTTCTCTTCAATTCATTTCTTCATTTATCCTACTTTACTCTTCTACCCATCATCTTCGTAGTTTTCTATTTCTTGCATCTTTATCATCCAGTCAGCCAGTTTTCTGTCATCCTGAAACTTAAAATGTATTCCTGTAATATTCAGAGGGAAGCTCAGACTGGCTGATCTTGATGCTTTTAAGTGCTTGTGGTTCATTGAAGACACTGTTGTGGAAATATATTTCTTTCTGGCTTCTGTTCAGGTTTCTCTACAAACAGATTTTGCTGTTCTTTGAAGCTGATCCAAAGGCCAAGGAGAGTTGTATTTTTGAGAGTAGTGCCGACAGTCACCAGCTAAAGCTCAAACCCAAAATCAGCCTCCATCTCTACACCAATCAGTTCCCTGAGGGAGCCGCTAGGAACTTCTACTTCAAGTAAAGTTGGCTGTTCATCAGTCGTCTTTTATTTTTATCACACATGAAGAATTTTGATATATTAAATCTTAATAACCGGCTCTTTTTAGGATACATTCAGCAGTCCTATTATTCAGTAAGTTACTTCTTCTTTTGAACTGTGTCTAAAAGACTATAAAATGATGTAATTTCCTTTTCAGGTGCTCAGTGAAAAACTGTTTCAATAACTTGAAGCTGGAGTATCACGCAGCAGGGCTCCTTGTGCCTGCAGCTTACCTTAACCCAAGCTTGGCAGGTGCCAAAGTGTGCTGTCTGTCTGGCAGCGACAAGATGTGTTGCTGGACCATCACTGGAGTTCAGGGGGCATTATTGAGCCTCTTGATTCAGCCACTTTACATCACCACCGTGGTTCTAGGTAAAGTCATCTACAAATCACTTTTGCAATACAGGTGCTGGTCATAAAATTAGAATATCATGAAAAAGTAGATTGATTTCAGTAATTCCATTTAAAAAGTGAAACTTGTATATTATATTCATACATTACATACAAACTCATATATTTCAGATGTTTATTTTGTTTAATTTTGATGATTACAAATGACAACAAATGAAAATCTCAAATTCATCATATCAGAAAATTAGAATATTACTGAAGACCAATAAAAACAAAGGATTTATAGAAATGTTGGCCAACTGAAAAGTATGAACATGAAAAGTATGAGCATGTACAGCACTCAGTATTTAGTTGGGCCTCCTTTGGCCTGTATTACTGCAGCAATGCGGCGTGGCATGGAGTCGATCAGTCTGTGGCACTGCTCAGGTGTTATGATAGCCCAGGTTGCTCTAATAGTGGCTTTTAGCTCTTCTGAATTGTTGGGTCTGGTGTATTGCATCTTCTTCTTCACAATACCCCATAGATTTTCTATGGGGTTAAGGTCAGGAGAGTTTGCTGGCCAATTAAGAACAGGGATACCATGGTCCTTCAACCAGGTACTGGTAGCTTTGGCACTGTGTGCAGGTGCCAAGTCCTGTTGGAAAATGAAATCTGCATCTCCAAAAAGTTGGTCAGCTGCAGGAAGCATGAAGTGCTCTAAAACTTCCTGGTATGTGGCTGCGTTGACCCTGGACCTCAGAAAACACAATGGACCAACACCAGCAGATGACATGGCACCCCAAACCATCACTGACTGTGGAAACTTTACACTGGACTTCAAGCAACGTGGATGAAGTGCCTCTCTTCTTTTCCTCCAGACTCTGGGACCTTGATTTCCAAAGGAAATGCAAAATTTACTTTCATCAGAGAACATGACTTTGGACCACTCACCAGCAGTCCAGTCCTGTTTCTCTTTAGCCCAGGCAAGACGCTTCTGACGCTGTCTGTGGTTCAAGAGTGGCTTGACACAAGGAATGCGACAGCAGAAACCCATGTCTTTCATACGTCTGTGTGTGGTGGTTCTTGAAGCACTCACTCCAGCTGCAGTCCACTCTTTGTGAATCTCCCCCACATTTTTGAATGGGTTTTGTTTCACAATCCTCTCCAGGGTGCGGTTATCTCTCTTGCTTGTACACTTTTTTCGACCACATCTTTTCCTTCCCTTCGCCTCTCTATTAATGTGCTTGGACACTGAGCTCTGTGAACAGCCAGCCTCTTTAGCGATGACCTTTTGTGTCTTGCCCTCCTTGTGCAAGGTGTCGATGGTCGTCTTTTGGACAACTGTCAAGTCAGCAGTCTTCCCCATGATTGTGTAGCCTATAGAACTAGACTGAAAGACCATTTAAAGGCTTTTGCAGGTGGTTTGAGTTAATTAGCTGATTAGAGTGTGGCACCAGGGGCCATCAATTTTGAACCTTTTCACAATATTCTAATTTTCTGATATGATGAATTTGAGATTTTCTTTTGTTGTCATTTGTAATCATCAAAATTAAACAAAATAAACATCTGAAATATATGAGTTTGTATGTAATGTATGAATATAATATACAAGTTTCACTTTTTAAATGGAATTACTGAAATCAATCTACTTTTTCATGATATTCTAATTTTATGACCAGCACCTGTATGTAAAGTTAGGTTTGTCTGTTTGTGAATACTGAAGGCTTTAAGGACTGTCCACATTCTGTTGCCTTAACACCTCCCACTGTAATTGTATTGGGTTGTATGCTATAGAGGAAATAAGTCCTAAATATTTTGTATTTATTTGATTATTTAATTTTTAAATCAAGAAATCTTTTAAAAAATAACTTGCATTGATGAAATTTGCTATGTAAATGTTTTCCTGAAACACACACATCTAATACAATGTTTTTCTATAACAATCTTCTTAAATTTCTTTTCGTTAGGAAGTCAGAAAGTCTTTAACCAAGAAATGTCTGACATCACCAATAAGAGACTGGGCGATGGATGGGAAGGAGTTCTTCCACCGTCCTACAAGAAACAAGACATCATCTTTATCTCTGGCGACTATGTGGGCCCTGCTGAGACATCCCAAATACACAACACTGTCAGCATCAACTGGTGTCTTGGAGATAAAGACATTGAAGTTCTGGACAGCAGCAAAGGCATCATCATTGAAGGGTGAGTTAGTCTTTTATTGTCTCCTATTAAGATGACATACACTACCGTTAAAAAGTTTGGGGTCACATTGAAATGTCCTTATTTTGAAAGGGAAAGCACCCTGTACTTTTCCAATGAAGATAACTTTAAACTAGTCTTAAGTTTAAAAGGGAATACACTCTATACATTGCTAATGTGGTAAATGACTATTCCCAGCTGCAAATGTCTGGTTTTGGTTGCAAAATATCTACATAGGTGTATAGAGGCCCATTTCCAGCTACTATCACTCCAGTGTTCTAGTTTAGCTACTACAGAAGCGACACAAAAACTGACCTTCCTTTGAGCAGATTGAGTTTCTGGAGCATCACATTTGTGGGGTCAATTAAACACTCAAAATAGCCAGAAAAGAGAACTTTTCATCTGAAATTCAAACAGTCTATTCTTGTTCTTAAAATGAAGGCTATTCCATCGTGCTAAAGAAATTGAAGATTTCCTACAACTGTGTGTACTACTCCCTTCAGAGGACAGCACAAACAGGCTCTAACCAGGTAGAAACAGAATTGGGAGGCCGCGCTTTGCAACAACTGAGCAAGAAGATAAGTACATTAGAGTCTCTAGTTAAACAGGCGTTTCACAGGTCCCCAACTGGTATCTTCATTAAATGGTGCCCACAAAAACACCAGTGTCAACATCTACAGTGAAGAGGCGCTGCGGGATTGTGGGCTTCAGGGCAGAGTGGCAAAGAAAAGCCATATCTGAGACTGGCCAATAAAAAGAAAAAGGTAAGATGGGCAAAAGAACACAGACATTGGACAGAGGAAGACTGGAAAAATTCTAAGGAAGGTTATCACTCCATTTTGCAACGCCATGCCATACCCATTGGACGGCGCTTGATTGGGCCAATTTCATCCTACAACAGGACAATGACCTAAACACCACCTCCAAATCGTGCAGAACTATTTAGAGCAGAAGCAGGCAGCTGGTATTCTATCAGTAATGGGTGGCCAGCGCGGTCACCAGATCGGAACCCCATTGAGGCTGTTGTGGGAGCAGCTTGACGTACATGGTGCGCCAGAAGTGCCCATCCAGCCAGCGAATCAACCTGTGGGGCACAACAGGCGTGGGGTGCAATTTCTCCAGATTACCTCAACAAATTAACAGCTAGAATGCCAAAGGTCTAGCGCTGTAATTGCTGCAAAATGGAGGGATTCTTTAGCCGAAAGCAAAATTTGATGTAAAAAAAAATCTTATTTCAAATACAAATCATTATTTCTAACCGTGTCAATGTCTTGACTCTATTTTCTATTCATTTCTAGCGTATGGTGAATTTTCAGGAAAATACAAAATTGTTTGTATGAGCCCCAAACTTTTGAGCGGTAGTGTAAGTGTAAATGTAAATTATTTCCTTTACTGTAGCATTCCTCACTTTCATTCTTTATGTAAATATGGTCCTACTTATTTATGCACATTTTGGGGGCAATAACAGGAAAGGTAACATTTAGTGAAGATGCACAACAATGCAAGTTAATATTTTGAACTTGAAGTATCTGAATTAATATGACTGTAATTCAGTGTCGGCTTGTGTATGAACACAAACCTACAATTAAACATTAAGTATTCTATGAACAGACACCAATTAGACCCGTTTGGTTTAGGCTGTCACTGCTGCTAATGTTCTCTGCAGCTTTAGAAATTGCTGTGACAATAATTTAAGCATCCCTTGTCACCTTTAATACACCTATGAATAAAAGACAATGTGAAAGCACAAAACATGAAACTTAAGAAGTTTGTTTAATCTACAAGAAATCTATTAAAAATATCTGTATGTGTTGTGCAACTTTGCACATGTTGTCAATGCAAAAGTCATAGCACATGTATGATTAAACACCACACTAATCATAGAAATATAAGAAAGGTGTTACTGATCTGTGCAACAGAACATCTGAGCTGTGAAGGGCTTGAGTATCGGTGAGTTCTGGCAGATAAAGTACACTGCAAAGACAATCTATAAATAAGTAAAAAAAAATGTCTTAGGTTAGTGTATTACTGTGTTAATTTCAGCAGGTAAGTAAGATGATTTGCCAATGGAATAAGTATTTTTACTCTTAAAATAAAGTAATTATCTAATATGCACTTGAAATAAGACAATGCAAGGATTTTTCTCATTTTAAATGTAAATTGTCTTTTTCCATTGGCAAAGTGTCTCACCACCTCAATTCTAAAAAATTACTTAAACTTATTTAGATGAACATTTTTTGTAGTGTAAAGATTCAGTTTTGCTTAGCACACATACATAAAAAAAAAAAAAAAGTCAAAATAAAGATTATTTTCAACCAATCTTGCAATCATTTTTTTTTCACACTAACCACAATCATGGTGGATGTTTCACTCCATGGTTTTAGTTTTTTCATGACCCTGAAAGCTTTACTGTCCTGTATCCATTGCTGCAGGACTTTACTGTAACCTTTGCATGATAAAGTTTCTTTCTTCTTTTATCATGCATGGATCTGTGTGCTAGCTAAATCTCTCTCTTCCCTTCTGTGTGGCTTAACTAGTAAAAATCCCTAAGAATTAATATCTTAGTGTCCAGACAACTACTTACAAAAACATTTTAATGATAGTCCCTTCCTTAAAACCTTTTGCTCCTTAAACTTTAGTTTGTAAGGGCATATGAAGTGTATTTTAATAATAATAATAGAGCCGATGTCACAAGTGAATTTCTCCTTTGTGAGATTAATAAAGAATCAATCAGATTAATCGTGATTAATTGATTATTGAAATAATCTCTAACTAATTTCATAACCAGTTATCTGTTAATCTAAGCTTTGAGATTTTATAACATGCCTTTAGTTGACAGAGTGACCCATTTGGAGCAGTAATTATATAAAAATTGTAAAAACATATATAAACATTTTGCATTTAAGATTAAAAAAAACAAAAAAAAAACATTTTAATCTGTTTATATGCGCTACCCAGAACTTCTTAAGTGGAAAAGTTTTAGTTTCCCCTGGTTTAATTTCTATAAAAGTGTTCTTTGAGAAACCTTTTGCCGTCCGATTATTAATCGATTATTTGAAAAAATAATCGACAGATTGATTTGCAAAAAAATCGTTAGTTGCCGCCCTACAGTAAAGTTCTATTCTATTAAGTAAAGCATTAAAATAAAAGGCCAATAAAACAGAGATACAGCTAAGATCATCACTAGAGAAGACTATTAATTGGGCCTTGGTTAAGCATATTAGCCTGACGTAGTCCGACTCAATTCTAGTCAGAATATGAGTCTGATACTGCTCCATAGAGCTGTGATTATGGGGCGTGTTTCGAACGAACCAGGAAAAAAATGCCTCTGTACTCAATTGGATAGACCTACAACCAATAAGAGCAACGGAGTGCGTGACGTATGTTAAGCGAGGCATAGTTGTTGTCCACAAAAATCAAAGCGTGCAGTTTCACGCCTAGAATAAGAAGATGAGACTTGATCGCGTTTCTCTGTTCCTCTTTTAAAATTAATTTGCTGTTGATATCTTCTAGAACAGACCTAATAGCAGAATCTACACACCTCAACTCTCCAGCGGGAGCCATTATTGTTGTCACCCAAGCGCGCTTTGGTCACGTGGTTGATAACGTTACTCTTGATCATCTGTCCATCATCGTATAAAGCCCGCCCTGACAATTTGATTGGATCGCCTGACAGTGGGCTTTAATACTCGCGCTACTATGGAGCAGAGCCAGACCGAACTTCCCCGAACTCAAACCTTGTGGGCGGGACTAAGTTCGGACTGGCACCCAGTCTATAAGCATATGGCATCTATAGATGGTTTTACAAGTATTATTTTTTTATTCCTGTTTTTCACGCTTACTATTACTATTTTAACTCGTTACATTAAGAAAAGCACCGTCCCATAAAGGTTGAGTTCCAGTAATCTATATAGTGAGGTTGCTGGCTGAAGGCTGCGCTTTCGTTTAACTGGTCTGAGCTCCTGCCATCATTTAAGCTTAATGTCCACCAGCTAGATGGAAGTCAACCATGTCCCTATTTCGCACATAATTCTGCTACCTGTCCAGCCTCCATTAGGGTTGTACAGAAGTTCAATCTTTAAATGACACCATTGGGAAGTGAAAGGACACCCACAAAACATTTGATACTGCTGCAGCTCTTGAAAAATTCAATCAATTGACCAGTAATGGAACTCAGTCAGTTAGCTTTTTAAACTTTAAATCAAATGTGCCTTCGCTTGTATTGTAAACTGATTACACTGATTTTTTTTTTTTTTCAAAATGTATCAGAAGTGATCACTCCCAGCACCTTTTTTATTGTATTTTTTATTCTCTGCATACCTTCTGCAATATATTTGTCTTTTAGTTTTAGAACTTGATAAAGCTTTAGGTACATTTATGGGGATTTCATTTGTTTTTGGAATCAGATGCTATCTCAATGAACCGCCCCATAATTTTTCTGAAGTAATTTTTGTTTACAATTATTTACTGACAGCTAAGTTTGCTCAAATAAGGGTTGTGTGCCATTTGACCGAGAGCTGCAGCATCTGCATTGATCTCTGAATCCTTACTTAAGTGTATTGCATGCAATGGGCAACAACATAATTGCTTTGCACTGAAACAACTGAAAACCCACCTTAGCGCGAAAATAGCTCAGCTTGTGAAGCTTGTACCACCCCTCATAATATTAAATGTGGGATTCTCTGTTAGCCGGCCCAGAAGGCATAATTATCCATCTGCCCTGACTGAGCTTTTCTCCTGGGTCCATGTGGAAAACATATACCCCTTCTCACTGCGTTTTGAGTTAAAAATGTTTTTAACCTTGCTCTGTCCTCTTGTTTCGTTTCATAATCTTTTTTGACTATAACCGATTGAAATCTGTTGTTATGGAGCACAAAATGCTAATCTCATCAGAAATACGGCTTACAGCTTTGCATGACGCTTTTGTTGTTTTCTACTGTCTATATATTCAAAAAATGCCTCGCTTGCTCAAAACAGAAAGTGCAGCACTGTTGTGTTTTATGCCTAGCTCCACAGAGCTCACCGCATGTTTAAATGAAAATATCTTTTTGTGACTCTGGGACATTCTTTACTTAAAAACTACAAAAATTAATCAATTTATTAATATCCCATAATGTCACAGAAAAAGATCTGTCATTGATGACAAGCTCACTTTACCGTAATAAAAAAGAGGAGAACCTCTTTTGTGGCTGAGCATCAAAATAATATTAGATTCGGTAGATCAGAGCAGACTTTAAAGACTGCTCGTTCTACTCTGACTGTAAATTTCAAGCTGTGCCACCAGCTGCTTTACGCAGAGCAAATGCAAGCTTCCTACGCGTTCGCATACAAAACACATTAAACATACATACTCACAATATTTATTCTCAATTATCAAGCACCAAAATCTGAGAAATTTCCCTGTGCCAGCTTCTGCTGAGTACATCTAATTCACACAGGAAGTTTTGTAATGTTATCATAGAAGCCTGGTGTGATCCATAGTTGATGCTTTCTATATAGTCAGTATCTGATATCCTAACATATGACTCGTATATTCTTGGATAAACATGGAGGGCAACTCTAGAGACACCTAATATCATCAGGCTTAGCCATTTTACTTTGGGAAACCCTGCATAGTTTTTACCCATTAACATATAACATTTAGCGGCATTTAGTAGCAGTAACTGCAATCATGGTTTTCTGATAAGTGGATTATTTAGCCTTTTTTTGCCTTAATGTCTTTCAGAACAGTTTATTTCAGCTATAGTGGAAGGTTTCAAGCATTGTTTTTTTTAAGGTCCTCAGCTTCTCCCAGTAGGTTCAGGTCAGGACTTTGACTTGGCCGAACCAAAATTTATAATGTGGATTTTCTTTAGGCATCCAGAGTTACAGTAGCAGCCATTCAAAATGGCCCTTCCCAATCAAACACCAGCCAAATGACAGCCCACTTCCCTCCAACTCCCAGCAGAATTCCCTCCAACTTCCAACAACTGGAGTGACCCCCTCCTTCTCCTGGGCGTGCATATTTATTTAACTCTGACTCCATCCTTTCACTGAATTACAGGGTCTGACCAGGAGACGACGCTTCTCTCAGGATCTTAATGTCCATAAATCATGACACAAAGAATATTTTAGTACAAAGATTGATGTTTTAAAAGGAATTGTAGGGGACCAGAAAAGAACCCATCAAGGAAAGTGGGGAAATTTGAATGGCATACTGTAGATTTTCTCTGTTTGCTCAGATTCAAGGTAACCCTGTATTTTCTGAAATGCAGTGTTACCTTTACGGCAGATGTGAAGGGACTGGTACCCTCTTAGTCCACAGAATATTTTCCCTGAAGTCCTGAGGATCATCAAATGTGTTCTGCAAATATGGAGACCAACCTTAATGTTGTGTTCCGCCAGCAATGGTTTTCTTCTTTGAACTTAGCCATTTTTGTCCAGTCTCTTCCCTACAGTGGATCCACCATCCCTGACCATTTTTGGATGAGTCGACTTGTGGCGTTGGTATAATTTTGGTCGGCTGGATGCTCATGGGAATGTTTTCCACTGTTAAGTGTTTAATCAATTTGAGGATAATGGCTCTGACTATAATTCACTGGACTCCCAAAGCTCTAGGCTTTGTAACTCTTTCCAGACTGGTTGATCTCAGTTACTTAACTTTCGTTTGGTTCCGATTTTCTTTTGATCTTTGTTAGATGCATAGCTTTTGGTGTACTTCCCTTTGTCAGATGGATTTTATTTAACTGATTTCTTTATCGAGAACAGGCATGACAATAAACAGGCCTTGGTGTGGCGAGAGAATGAAACTCACATGTGATGAACTGTAGTTATGTTTTTAAAAAAAAATTTCACAAAGAAACAAGTAGGTTTACTTTTATTTTCTACACTCTTAATCAAATCCAAACCATAATTTAATTTATATGTTAGGGAATTTTCTGTTAACTTGTCTCCTTTCTATTTGTTTCAGAATTCGAATGCTTTTTGCTTCATTGAACGTAGCACAGCTACATTTGCTTCAAAACATTAAATACAGGGAGGATAGGTGCCTCAGGCTGTTCTGAAACACTTTATATTCTCACAATATCAAACATGCAAAAAAAGAAGCCAGGAATATTGCAAACATTTCTCCCACCAATTTAAAAACTAATCGGTAAATGTGTATGTTTAAATCAAACATTTTGTTACAAATTGAGTCATCAGTCTGTTTATCTAAAAACTTTCTATAAATACTGTAGATGTTTGTTAAACATGAAAGTTTTCCATCTGGTCTGTTTAATAACCTTCTAGGGTTCCACTGCATTGTTTGCAACAACTGACCGTAGTTAGTGCTGCCTTTCACCTGGAGAAACACTACATGTGGCTTTATATCTGTAAAAGATTTAAAAACCAGGATGTGCAGAAGTAGTGGCATTTTTTTCACTCTCTAAGACGTAAACTGTATTTAGAACTGTGTCCCAAATGTGACACTGTATTCAATGCTGTAAGGACTGCAAACTTAAGGCAACACAAAGCTACCATTTTTTCTCTGGGTTATCTGTGCTCACAGCTTTCACTTCAAGCTTCTTAAACATGTAGTGAACTGTTCTGTTTCACTACCTGTAAGGGAATATTAATATATTTATGGTGTAATTTGTTTCCTAGTTCTCCTTTTGTGAGCGGGCCAAGCTTCTCCAGCAGACTTTGCAAGAGAGCCCTCTACAGTTACTTCCAGAAAGTTGCACTGCTGGTTGGCCACAGCTACCTGACAGAGCTTCCCACCTACCACAGTGTCAAGGTTTGTAATCTGAGCTGTCAATCCAGCTGTTAAATGCCAGTTAGGCCACACAAATTAATGGGAAATTAATGAAGGTCAGAGGAAAGTCCCTGTAAAGATAGCAGGGATAGCATGTGGGTGTGTGTGTTTATACATACAGTCCATGAATGTATGTAGGTCTATATATAGATTCATACAGACTACTGATCAACATTTGGGGGTCTCAAGAAAACTTGCACTTTATTAATCAATTTTTTACCTTTGTAATTTACCTGTTTGTTGAGTTAAGTTAAGGAAATGTGTTCCTTAAGCATATTCCACAAGTTTAATGAGCACTCATTACTTACCATACAGTATAGCTGGTCCCACTAGATCTGGTGACATTAAACACCAGCTTAATAACAGAAGACGGCGTCTTCTCCCCGCAGTTCTTGGATAGTTTGAAGCTATGCTTTGGCTCACAGTCAGGCACGGTGTTGCAAAATAAAGTCATAGCTTTTCATATGCGATATTCCATTTATCCTGGACAATTCTCCCACTTCCCCAGTATCCCCACACCCTCTTCTTTCCTTTACTGTGTTCAACAGTAGGCCTGTGTTCAAGTAGTCCTCTAATATTTTTCTTCTTTTGTTTTTTTGCTCGTCTCACAAAAATCTCTGTCCAGTGTTTGTGGTCTTTTTCGTTCTGATTGTTTCCTTTAGTTGGCTAATCTCAGATATGGCTTTTTCTTTGCTCCTCTACCAAGAAGCGTCCTGAAGTTACTGTTGATGATCAGCCCGGTATCATTTAATAAAAATTAGGACCATTGAGGCGTCTGTTTCTCTTACTTAAAATACTCTGATCTACTTATTCTACTTGGGTTGTAAAAAGATCTTCAGTGTTTTTGGCAAAGCCCTGATTTCCCAGAACAAGAATACACTTGAGTATTTTTTTGAATATTCTTTTCTGGAAATTTTGAGACAATGCTCCTCATTCTCAACTTGCCAAATGAAGACCAATTCTATGGCTTCCATAATCAGGTGAACTGTTTTAGCTGTACTAAGAGAACACGTTTTAAAGGATCATTTAACCTTTTAGTTGATTCTTGCTAAAAAGGGGTTAAAAATATTATATAGATAGGTATACATTTTACAGCAGTAATTAATATTCTCTCACTGTATTGGTCTTCATTTTATTGAGAAATAATAACATATCCAGGTGACCTCCATCTATATATATCAACTCTACATGTGTATGAGTATTTCATGATGCTTCTTTGCTGGTTTTTGAATCACCACTTATTTTTTTTATGGGCCTTTTTCCACAGGTGGAGGCTACCGTGTACCAAACAGTCAAAGATCTGGTCAAGCAACGCTTCCTGAGCAACAAAGCAGGGCCCTGGAATTCAAAAAATCTTGTGGATTGTTTCAGTTCTTAAAATTATCCACTTCAGACGTTATGTTTAGATTTTATAAGTTCCTCTTTAGAGTGGAGTTGTTCTTTTAGTTATTTCCTATTGGTGCTTATCTGAAAAGCAGTTCTGTTTTGTTTGTTTTTTTCCATTATTGTATGGAGCTGGAGTTTTCTTTTTTAGTAGGTGTTTGAACAAAATAAAAATAAATAAAAAAAACAGTTGTAACAGAATCAGTTTGGGTGATTTGTTGTGGAAAGAGCTTGTGTTGGAGGTTGTAGAGTTAAAATAGGGAGTATTTCTCTGCCATGTCGAGGGGAATGAAACCTTTAGCATTTAGACCTGCAGGGAGTGCTTACACTAACAGCACAGCACATTGTCTCAGGATAATAGAGGGGTTCAATCATGGAAACAGGAAGGAGCTGTAAACGCTGACTCCTTTTCAGTTTCATGAAATATCTAATATACTGAACAGAGTTTTCTTTAGAAGGTTGTTATTGTAAAATCATTTCAATACTAAAATTAGAAAAATAAGAGTATCATTAAAAAGATTCATTACCCAGACCCAAATATTTCAAAGTATTCAGGGTTCCCTCAGGTCCTTAAAAAGTCTTGAAAGGCATTGAATTCCTTCAAAAAATAAAACTAAGGCCTTAATTGGTATTAAAATGTCTTAAATTAGTCTTTCGTAGGTCTTAATTTTTAAAAAAAACATCATAAATAGGATTATTTTTACTACGATTTATTTTTGTAATCTAAATAAAACGTTGGAAAATTGAGAAATTTTTTTTTTAAAAAATAAAAAAAAATGCCTCACATTATTGGTTCCTCACCTCGACATAGCTTAGAATCCAATAAAAGCGCTTATTGCAGCCGGGACATTTGGGAGATGCGCCATTAGCTTTTTGTCTCCAGCCAGAGTTTTCTCCATGGTTTAAAACCAGGAACATACATGAGCACAGTGTATTTTGTGCAAGATCATTCAAGCTCCGGAGCGATGGGAACTAAGGCGGTGGAATTAAGCACATCACACCGGAAGCCGCGAGCATAAAGTCAAAATCGGGGATTACCGGCTTAGCCGGTCTATTTCTCAGTTTTTGTTTCCACCCTTGTCTCTGCAAGCGCCTCCACTTATCACCAAATCAAACATACTAAGAAAACAATACAAAGAAAAATAGCTGCAAAAAAGACTTAGCGCTGGTTATGTTGTGGCTTTAAAACTGATTGGTTTTGTTCCCTGCTGAAACAAAGTTTGTGAATTCAGTTAAATAATTGTTAAAATATATCTGTCATTTGTGTGTTTTTAGCTTTCTTCCTGTATGGGAAGCTTTTCAAAATTTGAAACATTAGTGCAGTGGTTTATGTTAAAATAAACCTTTGGGTTAAGTTGTTGCAAGCAGGTTTTTCTTGTGAATTTGGTCTTAAATTTTTATTTCAAGTGGCATTAAAAGGTCTTAAAAAGTCTTGAATTTAACTTGCCTTATGCTGTAGGAACCCTGGTATTACATAAGAACAGAGTATTTTTTTAACAGATATTGTGACCGCATGAAAAATATTTCTAATTAACAGTTCATGCACTCAGGGCTTCTGCATTAATACAGCGTGGCTCTGATGAGGTGTTGAAGCCCTGATTGCTTGTGGCTGTTATGTCTGAAGGTCCTTTCGAGAAGACATATGCTCTGTGGTCTCTGTCTGATAAGTTTGCTGCCAATCAAGCACAGCAATATCATGGTTATCAAAGGAAGTAGTGGTATTTTTGACTAATTGGATTCAAAGTTCTGGAAATTAAAGTGTGACCCCATACAGAGGTTATTCATGTTGCTTCAATGAAACCATTTCCTTCCACTCAACTTTCCACTAAAATATTTTATTACAGGATTTTGTGACCAGCCAACTATTGTTTTTTTTTTTTTTTTTTACAGACTGTCAACTATCATTGTGTGCTATAACATACTAACAACATAAAACCAATTTTGATTGTTTATGCATTATCAAAATGCTCTGAGAAACTACTTATAATCAGATAACCCCCCCAAAATATGCCCTCTGCTTAATCTCATGTTCCTGGAAGTGTCCATTTAATTTCAAAATGTACTTGCTGTACTGTTTCTTATATTAAAATCTGTTAAACAAGAAGAGATAGATTTGTATTACATTAAAAAAAACTAAGCTTAAAAATGGGAGAAACAAAGAAAGCATAAATGAGCATTTTTCTGATTGTATGGCATTTTAATTGGATGTATCACTGTTTACTGATTTGCTTGTGCACATCACAAAATAGTAGCAACATATAGATAAATATATAGGCATCGATAGCAGCTAGAAACGGCTTAAAGCTGTGAAATCATGAAAGTGAGCAGGCAAGGGGGCTTCATTCAAGGAAGTGACTAAAACCATCAAGCAGCTCAAACAAAAATTGCCAGATTTTCTAGAACAAAGAGGCTGTAAACATCTTAAATATTTCTTACATAAATGTGACAAAATGATCAAAATTGAACAATATTCATAAAGAGCTGAACCTGTAATGTTAAATTTGGTATTTTATTCTTTTACACAAAATGTTCCTCAATTTATTGTCACCATTGCACCGCTCACCAGTTGCTTGGCAACCAACTCCTCCTTGGTGTTGGTTCATTTGCTCGACTCGTTAAAATTACAGGTTCTTTTACAATATTTTCCCGAAACAAAACCAGCAATAGAAGTGTGTTGAAAACTTAGCTGATAAAGCTGTGTGCATTGCTTTTACTAATAAACCTGTCAGCCTTCTTCTGAAAGGCGGAAAAATTAAGCTGCTTTAATATAATGGGACATGTGGAGGTCAGAACATTGGTATTGTTAAATTATCATGGTTGGACGTTTAGCCAGATGTCAGATTCATCTCCTTGTAGAAAGACAGAGCTTGTGTATCCGTGGCTCCGGTCTGAGCTCGAGGAAGAACTACGCTGTTCACAAAAAGATCTGAAAGATAATTAAACATCTGTGAGTCGCTCAAAGATGTGAGGAACTGTCTATTTTAAGCATGTGGCAAAGAGTTTAGCTAAATTTGAACTGTCAGATGGAAGCTTTTTATAAATATTAGCAGTCGTGCCCTTTTAGTTTGGTTTAAACGTGTGTAATTATAAAAAAGCTGTAAACACTTAGGGTCATCTCACTGTCATTAATTCAAGCAGTGACCTTGAATGTGATCTCAGCAGTTAATGTGCCATAAAATCCAAGAACCTTGTGGCGTGTCCTTTCCTAGACTCCATTCTTAAAAAGATAATCACACCTTGTAATTTGAACTATCCGTACGGTGCACGGGATTTGGCTTTGTTTCCTCACCGAGGTTTGGCCTCTTGCAGAATGAGTCTCTCTGGCTGGAGTCAGAAGAAGCTGACGTGCTCTCTGTGGAGTTGGAATTGACAGAACGAACTGATGGTACTGCTGCTCTTGAACGTTTTTCTTTTGACTTTGCGAGGACTCTAACAGATGCTGAATTGCTCCACTCTGAAAAAACATAACAAACAGAGGTCAAAATTTGAATTTAAATCAGGGTTAATATTCAGTCTTGGAAAAAAAATAGAATCCAAATGTATGGACTTCCAAGTGAGAAAAAATGCCAACTGAACATCCAGTTACTAAATAAAAAGAAAAGAAAACTATTTTGGACAAATATGGTGGGCTTTTAACATCAAATTGAATCTACATTTGAATAAAAAAATAAGGAAATGTGTTTAGTCTGAAGCTGAAAATCTTTAACCTGACTCCGCAAGATGGATTTGCTCTGCATATCCATCTGGAAACCTTCCGTTGCAGTAATTTTGGGAAGGGTCGAAAATACTGGTTAGCTGATTGGCCTATGTTGGTGATAGACGGGCCAAATAAACTAATCAGATGAAATAAGCGTATGACGTACTAACAGAGCGACGACGAAAACACAACCACAAGCCAGGCTACTCTTGCCGAGACCAGTCGGGAGAAGAGTAAAAACATCTTTTCCTCTGAGAAAAGCCTCCAGAGCAGTGTTTTGCTCTTCTTTCAGTGAAGAAATACTCTGTAATTCCGATAAAACTTGCACGATAGCCACACTAACGCTAGTTTCATCGGCTGAAGCCGCCATGTTCTTTAGTCTGAACTGTCGCGCTTCTCGTTGCGTCACACCTCAACCCGCCTCAAAACCAACGCTGATTGACAGTCGCTTAGTGAACGGCTCCAAATTTTCTTCAACGGAGAGTCTCCAGACTGATCTGCGAAGTGAAACCTTGAAAGCTCATGAGATCAGGATGGTCTCATGAGGCTAGAAAATCTCTGCTTCTTGGCAATAAATCCTACACCCTTGGGAAGTTGGTTTTAATTCGTTCTATGGTAGTACATTTGCAAAGAGAATAGATTAATTATACATATTGCATTTATTAGTTATATGTATTGAAACACAACTTATTTAAATACCACAGAATAAAAAAAGGTGTGAAATGACCCATTTTAACACATGCATAATGTGTTTTATAACTTGCAGAAGTTAGAAATTATGTGTGAATTATATAGCTGTTGTTTTGTACTTAAATATCCAGAATTGCATTAAAATGTGTTTTTCATATGAGGTAGATAATGTTATGGTAAATTAGTAGGAACTCCATTAAATGCAAGTAGTGACAACCTGATTCAAGCAAATAAATGTAGAATCAGTGTATTAAGTTGAGTGTTGCTACCAGAGTTCTCGTCAAGGCGAAATCGTCCAAAACAGAGATAGGCCCTCCACTGTTTCCTCACGTTCTCCTTTAACAGACAGTGGAACAGGAAGACAAAAAGCCCTGGAGATAAAGAAATTAATTGGAAAGCTGGGTGAAAAAAGACATGGACTTAAAATTTTACTGAACCACAGCTCCCGTACCACATCCCTTAAAGGGAACTTAAGTTTGAACAGAGTTTCTCTCCTAAGCAACATTGCATGGGTAAGAAAAAAGATTCTAATCATTACAGGCCTTTGCTGGCTTTGGTGTCTCATAGAAGTCTTAGTGGTCTCTCTCATTTTTGCCCATTTTTTATTACTGTTGTATTTTAGTCCTTACAAATTTCTTGTCACTTTTTGGTTTTTTTATGTCCAGCCAGAAAACAAAAAAAAACCTTTTGAAATAAATTCCTCCAGAATTACCATTAATGCTGATAAACTGTTTATAAGCATCTGACCAGAACCTAATAAAACGGATTGAAAAACTCAACCGCAGTCTATGGGCAAAAGCTGGGGTAGACGCTGCACAGGTTGTTAGTTTATCACAGGGATCAACCTAACAGTCATGTTAGGAGAAAGCCAAAGTATCTGGAGAGAACCCAGAGATGCACAGTGACGACTTTCAAACTGCCTGCAGAAAGACACCAGACCAGGAATCAAAAATAGGACCTTCTTGCTACCAGGCAACAAAATGCTACAGTGCATCCCCATGTCAATACTTTTTACAATTTAAATACTGCTAATGGGGCCATTTACATTTAGATTCAAATCATATTGACAATAACCCAAGTAATCCACAGACCCAAAGTAATCAGGGCAAATTAAGTTATGGTTAAAAACCGCTGAGTCGCACTAAACCACAATTGTCCCTATGGACAGTCACTACACAAGACTTCATTGCTGGAGAAAATGTTGAAGTTATTTAATTAAGGCATTTTATTGTGTGTGTGTGTGTGTGTGTGTGTGTGTGTTGTGGTCTCTTTGAAATGGGTGACCACATTTGGGTCTCTGAAGAGACACATTTTTGGGGGGCGTGTGTACAAATATGGAATAAAAATGAGTTTGCCTCATCTGTGCTAAATTAGTAGAACAATTTGATACAGATTTGGAGTCAGTGGGTCACATGACCTGGAAGCTATTGAATAAATATCAATTATTTTTGTAATAAATTTTTTTTTTTATATACAAAGGCTTTAAATGGAATAAAAATGAGTGTGTCTCATCAGGTTAATGTAGTAAAAACAATTTCACAAAGAATTTGAGTCGGTGGGTCACGTGACCTGGAAGCTATTGAAGAAAAGTCCCAACTTCTGTCTTTAAAAATATCTTAAAAATTAAAAATAGCTTAAAATGGCATAAAAACAAGTGTGCCTTACATGTTATCAATTGGTATGATTTTATATTAGTTTCATCTTAGCTGGTCATAAGATAAGGAATTTATTGATTTTTGTTTCTCAAGAAGTCCTTGGTTAAAAGATTTGTTGACGGTCCCTAAATGCACCACCGTTCGTGATAGGAGGGAGCAGCTGAGAGACGCTGGTCGACATCAGAGTTCCTCAGTCGGATCAACCGTTTGCTAGATACTGCTGACCCCAAGGAGCTTTAATATCCAACTTCAACTAACATCACTGCATTGCCTACAGCTGCACTGTAGTCGACAAAAATCCTGGACAATTTTGAAATTCCCTGCGGACATTTTTAGGTATAAAAGCAAACCATGTCCAAAAAAAGAGGACGTTTGGTCACCCTAGTTTAAAGTTTGGGTGGTTCTAAGGACAATAGTCCCAAGTAACAGCCAAAGAAACTCCTCATTGGTTTTAGAAAAGGAAAGGTTGAATATCCCGGCCGTCAGGCCTGACCTGTAGAACA
Organism: Cyprinodon brontotheroides; assembly: GCA_018398635.1. Lineage (NCBI taxonomy): Eukaryota > Metazoa > Chordata > Actinopteri > Cyprinodontiformes > Cyprinodontidae > Cyprinodon > Cyprinodon brontotheroides. The sequence goes on along the minus strand of JAGKQL010000007.1, from coordinate 7,275,454 downwards.
CTATTGGAAGTAGATGAGGATCTGAGTACATTTAAGGACCAAGAACAGAACATGTTGCATTTCTGAGAGCGCAAGTAAAGCATTTGTTCCCTCTTTAGTCCTTTTTATTTGTACCCACAAAATTTGAGGACTAATTTTGCTTTTGATTTTTTGTATTTAGTGATAACTTGAGTGCTTTGGACATCTTGGTGTAAATCTTATATCTAAGCTCTTATTAGAAATACCTAAAAAAAAAAAAAAGAAAGAAAGGCCTTGACATTTTCAATTTTGTCTCGGTTCAAAGCTTAACGCATCTTTGCAGTGTGTCTAACCCAGAGAACAGGTACAGCAGAATCCACCCTTGCTGGTCCCTGGGTGAACAGCTTTTCCACAGTCCACGCGCAGTAGTCCAAGCAAAAGGTGAGACTAGTTACTCCCTTCAGGTCCTGAAGAAGCCCTCTCCGAGGGTCCCTGCTGGGCTGTTGAAACGCGATACGGCTTAATCTGAATCAGTACTCTGACAAAACCTAAGGGAGATTTATAAGGAGGTTTTTCTTTCTGAAGAAATTTCAAGCAACCAAAAGCACAATTATTTTTTGTTTTTATTTAAATGGGCATATTCTATGAGTAATCATTTAAAATATAAACTGTCTGGATTTGTATACAATTTAAAAGTACCTTTAAATGAAAGAGCTCCACAAAAATAGTCCCTTTGATTACAAATGTTCAGGTTGTAATTTTAAATCTTATTTGATGTTGAAGGCAAATCAATAGCGTAGGCAACCACAGACACCAAGAATGTCACACATCATCCTGGAAGCCAGCAGCTGTTATGGCATAAAGTAACACGACATAAGTATCATTTACAAAGAGATATTATAAAAGGCAAAGGAAGAAATACTGTAATTTATTATGCGTGTAAAATATCTGAATATTCACTTTGTGTACTTTCCTACATGATTATTTCTTAAACTGGGTATAATTATTTAGTGTTGTTACATACACAAAAACTCTTATTATAATATCAAATATTTGCCATATGTAAAAGTATACTGAAGGCGTTTACTTCTTTAGTAACATTATTTGATGAGTATATTTCTACAGATATGTAACTCCAGCAATTTTTGACTAAAAAAATCAAAGCGTGAAACATAGATACCAAAGCAAACTCATTTCTTACAAGGGTGTCAGAGTTGTCCAAAAGGCTTTAAAGTTGAATCAGCGTCGTCTGTGTAGGGAAGTTGGCGCCATATGCATCTCGATTTACAATGAGAACCGTGACACAGATTACCAGAGGAATCCCCAACAAGAAGTTAAAACCTCAATACTTTTCGTTTTAAAGCTGCTTTTGTGAGTTGTTGCTATTATGAGTTAGCAGAGCTTGGATTACAGCTTACCCCATCAGAGCACAGAACTTGAGGATAGGAGGGGACATAGGCGTTGAAGACTTTAACAGGGCATGTTGATGGCCTCTAACCCCATCCAGGTGAGGATGCCAGGAGAAGTAGTGCAGCATGGATGCTGCTGCCCACAGAGGCCATACAGACCCAGCCCCCAGGAAGACAACCAGGGTTGAGCAGAAAGACCAGATTCAACCCCAGCAGAGGGCCAAAAGAGAGGTTTATGAGGATCTGAGAGGGATCAGTCTCTGAAGCTTTTCTAAATCAGACATTGAGATGGCGTTACAGTGAGAGAGGGTTGAGACTTGAAAAAGTTAAAATATTTATCAATGATTACATATTGGAGACATAACCTTTTCTATATATATAGCGTTAGACTAGCGACTATTTTGCAATAATTTGAGTGCATATGTTGCGTTGATCTAACTACTCAAAAGGCCATATATGTGAGAAGGGTGATTCTAAGAACAGAGATGAGACTCCACAACCAGCATAGGTGATAATGGTCAGGATCTGCTGGTTAGCGGGTCCAGCTGAGTCCTGGAGACATCCTATGAGTTCAGATAGAAAAATATCAACAGGATTGACTTTTACTCATTTATAATCTAATATTTGTAAAATAGGCTTGGAGCAATCTTCCTTTATGCATTCCTCTCCTCAGCTCCCCTGGGCCTCCTATAGAACTTGATTCTATGAAGTGAGGTGCTTCTAGGTGATGGGGGGCTTTATGTCTAATGACACGATTACTTTTGGTTGATTTTAACATATGTTTTAGATCAGCACCTGCACGAGAACCATTGCTATGTCTAGTTTTCTGAGGGATGATGTATCTTTTCATGGTAATTTAAAGAGAAGCATCTCCACAGAATGACAGATCCATCCATCAGTGAGCATGAAAATGCTTTCTCACCTATTGTTTATGTCAAACCAACCAGGAGGGTTTGTGCTGGAAGTCTATTTGGTCATGTAGATCACATCTAAGCCCAGCTGTGAGGTTTATTGATATTCTTTGGAAAACTGTAATTTTTTAATCATTGTACATGTTAAATCTAGTTGTCATGAGTAGAATGGTTATGTTGGTTATGTTTAAAAAAACAACTCATTAACAGTGACAGGCGCTAAGCGCCTCAAAGGAAGATGAAGAAGAAAGGAATAATGCATGTGTTTTAATACAGGCAGGGTTTTCTAATAATAACTGTACGGAATCAGAAAAAATATTCACACCTTAAACTTTTCCACATTATGTGGCCTTATAACTAGATATCTTTTTAGGACTTATGATCCATCAAGTGTTGTAATATAGATATAATATTTTTACAAAATAAAAATCTAAACGCATACGACATGCATTTGGATTATTCCCCCTAAAGGTTGCAGTGAGATTGGACAGACAGTTAGGTCTGGACTTTAACTAGGCCAATCTAAGACATTATGATGTGGATGTAAGCAATTTATTGAAACTCTGCCTGTTTGTCTAAAGTTGTTGCTTTGGTGGAACTTCTTTGCAATCTTGGTCTCGATTGAGCTCCACCCTTTTGCCATTAACTATACCCAGCATCCCTTTCACTGCTGAAAGGGGCTTTCCCACACCATGATGCTGCCACCTCCATGATCAACAGTTAGATTAATATGTCCGAGGTTAAGATCAGTGTAATGTTTCTGCCTCCAATCACAGTGTTCTGCATACTCTGCATATCTATCTATCTATCTATCTATCTATCTATCTATCTATCTATCTAT
>JAGKQL010000007.1:7246921-7271835 GCA_018398635.1 Cyprinodon brontotheroides | reverse complement strand
ATAGATAGATAGATAGATAGATAGATAGATAGATAGATAGATAGATATGCAGAGTATGCAGAACACTGTGATTGGAGGCAGAAACATTACACTGATCTTAACCCCCATTAATCTAACCGTTGATCATGGAGGTGGCAGCATCATGGTGGGAAAGCCCCTTCAGCAGTGAAAGGGATGCTGGGTATAGTTAATGGCAAAAGGGTGGGAGCTCAATCGAGACCAAGATTGCAAAGAAGTTCCACCTCAAGCAACAACTTTAGACAAACAGGCAGAGTTTCAATAAATTGCTACATCCACATCATAATGTCTTAGATTGGTTTAGTTAAAAAGTCCAGACCTTAACTGTCTTCGTCCAATCTCACTGCAACCTTTAGGGGAATAATCCAAATGCATGTCGTATGCGCTTAGATTTTTTATTTTGTAAAATATTATATCTATATTACAACACTTGATGGATCATAAGTCCTAAAAAGATATCTAGTTATAAGGCTACATAATGTGGAAAAGTTTAAGGTGTGAATATTTTTTCTGATTCCGTACAGTTATTATTAGAAAACCCTGCCTGTATTAAAACACATGCATTATTCCTTTCTTCTTCATCTTCCTTTGAGGCGCTTAGCGCCTGTCACTGTTAATGAGTTGTTTTTTTAAACATAACCAACATAACCATTCTACTCATGACAACTAGATTTAACATGTACAATGATTAAAAAATTACAGTTTTCCAAAGAATATCAATAAACCTCACAGCTGGGCTTAGATGTGATCTACATGACTCAAATAGACTTCCAGTAATAAACCCTCCTGGTTGGTTTGACATAAACAATAGGTGAGAAAGCATTTCATGCTCACTGATGGTGGATCTGTCATTCTGTGGAGATGCTTCTCTTTAAATTACTCATGAAAAGATACACATCATCCCTCAGAAAACTAGACATAGCAATGGTCTCTCAGCAGGTGCTGATCTAAAACATATGTTAAAATCAACCAAAGTAATCGTGTCATTAGACATAAAGCCCCCCATCACCTAGAAGCACCTCACTTCATAGAATCAAGTTCTATAGGAGGCCTGTAGGGGGAGCTGAGGAGAGGAATGCATAAAGGGAAGATTGCTCCAAGCTCATTTTACAAATATTAGATTATAAATGAGTAAAAGTCAATCCTGTTGATATTTTTCTATCTGAACTCATAGGATGTCTCCAGGACTCAGCTGGACCCGGCTAACGAGCAGATCCTGACCATTATCACCTATGCTGGTTGTGGAGTCTCATCTCTGTTCTTAGGAATCACCCTTCTCACATATATGGCCTTTGAGTAAGTTAGATCAACGTTAACATATGCACTCAAATTATTGCAAATAGTCGCTTAGTCTAACGTTATATATATAGAAAGGTTATGTCTAAATATGTAATCATCTGATAAATATTTAACTTTTTTCAAGTCCTAACCTCTCTCTCTCTCACTGTAACGCTCATCTCAATGTCTGATTTAGAAAGCTTCGTAGAGATTACCCCTCTCAGATCCTCATAAACCTCTCTTTGGCCCTGCTGGGGTTGAATCTGGTCTTTCTGCTCAACTCCTGGTTGTCTTCCTGGGGTCTGTATGGCCTCTGTGTGGCAGCAGCATCCATGCTGCACTACTTCCTCCTGGCATCCTTCACCTGGATGGGGTTAGAGGCCATCAACATGTATTTCGCCCTTGTTAAAGTCTTCAACGTCTATGTCCCCTCCTATATCCTCAAGTTCTGTGCTCTTGGATGGGGTAAGCTGTAATCCAAGCTCTGCTAACTCATAATAGCTAAATAACTCACAAAGCAGCTTTAAACGTAAAGTATTGAGGTTTTAACTCTTTGTTAGGGATTCCTCTGGTAATCTGTGTCACGGTTCTCATTGTAAATCGAGATGCATATGGCGGCCAACTCTACACAGACGCTGATTCAACTTTAAAGCCTTTGGACAACTCTGACACCTTGTAAGAAATGAGTTTGCTTGGTATCTATGTTTCACGTTTTGATTTTTTAGTCAAAAAATTGCTGGAGTTACATATCTGTAGAAATATACTCATCAAATAATGTTACTAAAGAAGTAAACGTCTCAGTATACTTTACATATGGCAAATATTTGATATTATAATAAGAGTTTGTGTATGTAACAACACTAAATAATTATACCCAGTTTAAGAAATAATCATGTAGGAAAGGCGACAAAGTGAATATTCAGATATTTTACACGTACAATAAATTACAGTATTTCTTCCTTTGCCTTTATAATATCTCTTTGTGTAATGATACTTTATGTCGTGTTACTTTATGCCATAACAGCTGCTGGCTTCAGGATGATGTGACATTCTTGGTGTCTGTGGTTGCCTACGCTGGGCTGATTTGTCTCTTCAACATCGGGGTAAATAAGATTTAAAATTACAACCTGAACATTTGTAATCAAAGTGGACTATTTTTGTGGAGCTCTTCATTTAAAGGTACTTTTAAATTGTATACAAAACTATTAAAGTTTATATTTTAAATGATTACTCATAGGAATATGCCCATTTAAAATAAAACAAAAAATAATTGTGCTTTGGTTACTTGAAATTTCTTCAGAAAAGAAAAAACCTCCTTATAAATCTCTCCTTAGGTTTTTGTCGTAGTACTGATTCAGATTCGCCGTATGCGTTTCAACAGCCCAGCAGGGACCCGGAGAGGGCTTCTTCAGGACCTGAAGGGAGTAACTAGTCTCACCTTTTTACTTGGACTAACGTGGACTGTAGGCTTCTTCACCTGGGGACCAGCAAGGGTAGTTCTGCTGTACCTGTTCTCTGGGTTGAACACACTGCAAGGTACGTTCGCTTTGAACCGAGACAAAAATTGAAAATGTCAAGGCCTTTCTTTCTTTTTTTTTTTTTAGGTATTTCTAATAAGAGCTTAGATATAAGATTTACACCAGATGTCCAAAGCACTCCAAGTTATCACTAAATACAAAAAAATCAAAGCAAATTAGTCCTCAAATTTTGTGGGTACAAATAAAAAAGGACTAAAGAGGGAACAAATGCTTTGCACGCTCTCAGAAATGCAACACATGTTCTGTTCTTGGTCCTTAAATGTACTCAGATCCTCATCTACTTCCAATAGTGTTCTACAGGTCAGGCCTGACTGACCGGGATATTCCAGCCTTTCCTTTTCTAAAACCAATGAGGAGTTTCTTTGGCTGTTTACTTGGGACTATTGTCTTGCTTAGAACCACCCCCCAAACTTTAAACTAGGGTGACCAAACGTCCTCTTTTTCCCGGACATGGTTTACTTTTTATACCTAAAAAAATGTCCGCAGGGAATTTCAAAATTGTCCAGGATTTTTGTCGACTACAGTGCAGCTGTAGGCAATGCAGTGATGTTAGTTGAAGTTGGATATTAAAGCTCCTTGGGGTCAGCAGTATCTAGCAAACGGTTGATCCGACTGAGGAACTCTGATGTCGACCAGCGTCTCTCAGCTGCTCCCTCCTATCACGAACGGTGGTGCATTTAGGGACCGTCAACAAATCTTTTAACCAAGGACTTCTTGAGAAACAAAAATCAATAAATTCCTTATCTTATGACCAGCTAAGATGAAACTAATATAAAATCATACCAATTGATAACATGTAAGGCACACTTGTTTTTATGCCATTTTAAGCTATTTTTAATTTTTAAGATATTTTTAAAGACAGAAGTTGGGACTTTTCTTCAATAGCTTCCAGGTCACGTGACCCACCGACTCAAATTCTTTGTGAAATTGTTTTTACTACATTAACCTGATGAGACACACTCATTTTTATTCCATTTAAAGCCTTTGTATATAAAAAAAAAAATTTATTACAAAAATAATTGATATTTATTCAATAGCTTCCAGGTCATGTGACCCACTGACTCCAAATCTGTATCAAATTGTTCTACTAATTTAGCCAGATGAGGCAACTCATTTTTATTCCATATTTGTATACATACCGCAAAAAAATGTGTCTCAGAGACCCAAATCTGGTCACCCTATTTAAAAAATAACTTCAACATTTTCTCCAGCAATGAAGTCTTGTGTAGTGACTGTCCATAGGGACAATTGTGGTTTAGTGCGACTCAGCGGTTTTTAACCATAACTTAATTTGCCCTGATTACTTTGGGTCTGTGGATTACTTGGGTTATTGTCAATATGATTTGAATCCAATGTAAATGGCCCCATTAGCAGTATTTAAATTGTAAAAAGTATTGACATGGGGATGCACTGTAGCATTTTGTTGCCTGGTAGCAAGAAGGTCCTATTTTTGATTCCTGGTCTGGTGTCTTTCTGCAGGCAGTTTGAAAGTCGTCACTGTGCATCTCTGGGTTCTCTCCAGATACTTTGGCTTTCTCCTAACATGACTGTTAGGTTGATCCCTGTGATAAACTAACAACCTGTGCAGCGTCTACCCCAGCTTTTGCCCATAGACTGCGGTTGAGTTTTTCAATCCGTTTTATTAGGTTCTGGTCAGATGCTTATAAACAGTTTATCAGCATTAATGGTAATTCTGGAGGAATTTATTTCAAAAGGTTTTTTTTTGTTTTCTGGCTGGACATAAAAAAACCAAAAAGTGACAAGAAATTTGTAAGGACTAAAATACAACAGTAATAAAAAATGGGCAAAAATGAGAGAGACCACTAAGACTTCTATGAGACACCAAAGCCAGCAAAGGCCTGTAATGATTAGAATCTTTTTTCTTACCCATGCAATGTTGCTTAGGAGAGAAACTCTGTTCAAACTTAAGTTCCCTTTAAGGGATGTGGTACGGGAGCTGTGGTTCAGTAAAATTTTAAGTCCATGTCTTTTTTCACCCAGCTTTCCAATTAATTTCTTTATCTCCAGGGCTTTTTGTCTTCCTGTTCCACTGTCTGTTAAAGGAGAACGTGAGGAAACAGTGGAGGGCCTATCTCTGTTTTGGACGATTTCGCCTTGACGAGAACTCTGGTAGCAACACTCAACTTAATACACTGATTCTACATTTATTTGCTTGAATCAGGTTGTCACTACTTGCATTTAATGGAGTTCCTACTAATTTACCATAACATTATCTACCTCATATGAAAAACACATTTTAATGCAATTCTGGATATTTAAGTACAAAACAACAGCTATATAATTCACACATAATTTCTAACTTCTGCAAGTTATAAAACACATTATGCATGTGTTAAAATGGGTCATTTCACACCTTTTTTTATTCTGTGGTATTTAAATAAGTTGTGTTTCAATACATATAACTAATAAATGCAATATGTATAATTAATCTATTCTCTTTGCAAATGTACTACCATAGAACGAATTAAAACCAACTTCCCAAGGGTGTAGGATTTATTGCCAAGAAGCAGATTTTTCTAGCCTCATGAGACCATCCTGATCTCATGAGCTTTCAAGGTTTCACTTCGCAGATCAGTCTGGAGACTCTCCGTTGAAGAAAATTTGGAGCCGTTCACTAAGCGACTGTCAATCAGCGTTGGCCAGTTTTGGCCGGGTTGAGGTGTGTGAAAGCGCCTTGAAGCCCAGCGACAGTTCAGACTAAGAACATGCGACTTTCAAGCGATGAGCTTTCAGGTAGTGGCCCTTGTACAAGTTTTATCGGAATTACAGAGTATTTCTTCACTGAAAGAAGAGCAAAACACTGCTCTGGAGGCTTTTCTCAGAGGAAAAGATGTTTTTACTCTTCTCCCGACTGGTCTCGGCAAGAGTAGCCTGGCTTGTGGTTGTGTTTTCGTCGTCGCTCTGTTAGTACGTCATACGCTTATTTCATCTGATTAGTTTATTTGGCCCGTCTATCACCAACATAGGCCAATCAGCTAACCAGTATTTTCGACCCTTCCCAAAATTACTGCAACGGAAGGTTTCCAGATGGATATGCAGAGCAAATCCATCTTGCGGAGTCAGGTTAAAGATTTTCAGCTTCAGACTAAACACATTTCCTTATTTTTTTATTCAAATGTAGATTCAATTTGATGTTAAAAGCCCACCATATTTGTCCAAAATAGTTTTCTTTTCTTTTTATTTAGTAACTGGATGTTCAGTTGGCATTTTTTCTCACTTGGAAGTCCATACATTTGGATTCTATTTTTTTTCCAAGACTGAATATTAACCCTGATTTAAATTCAAATTTTGACCTCTGTTTGTTATGTTTTTTCAGAGTGGGCAGTTTCAATAATTTGAGGTCCTCGCAAAGTCAAAAGAAAAACGTTCAAGAGCAGCATTACCATCAGTTAAGTTCTGTCAATTCCAACTCCACAGAAACGCGTCAGCTAACTTCTGACTCCAGCCAGAGAGACTCATTCTGCAAGAGGCCAAACCCGGTGAGGAAACAAAGCCAAATCCCGTAAGTAACTGTGCCGGATAGTTCAAATTACAAGGTGTGATTATCTTTTTTAAGAATGGAGTCTAGGAAAGGACACGCCACAAGGTTCTTGGATTTTTATAGCACATTAACTGCTGGTCACATTCAAGGTCACTGCTTGAATTGTGACGAGTGATGAGTATAACCTAAGTGTTTGCCAGCTTTTATAATTACACACGTTTAAACCAATCCTAAAGGGTACACGACTGCTAATATTTATAAAAAAGCTTCCATCCTGACAGTTCAAATTTTAGCCAAACCTCGCCACATGCTTAAATAGATAGTTCCTCACATCTTTGAGCGACTCACAGATGTTTAATTATCTTTTTGTGACTTCGTGAATAGCGTGAGGTTCTTCCTCGCCAGCTCAGACCGGTTTCACCTTATACAAGCTCTGTCTTCTTGGCTAAGGGAGATAACTGACATCTACAAACCACCAACCATGATAATTTAACAATACCCAATGTTCTGACCTCCACATGTCCCACCCATTATATAGTATTAAAGCAGTTTTGAATTTTTCCGCCTTCCTTCGTTGAAGGCTGACAGGTTTATTAGTAAAGCAATGCACACAGCTTTATCAGCTAAGTTTTCAACACACTTCTATTGCTGGTTTTGTTTCGGGAAAATATTGTAAAAGAACCTGTAATTTTAACGAGTCGAGCAAATGAACCAACACCAAGGAGGAGTTGGTTGCCAAGCAACTGGTGAGCGGTGCAATGGTGACAATAAATTGAGGAACATTTTGTGTAAAAGAATAAAATACCAAATTTAACATTACAGGTTCAGCTCTTTATGAATATTGTTCAATTTTGATCATTTTGTCACATTTATGTAAGAAATATTTAAGATGTTTACAGCCTCTTTGTTCTAGAAAATCTGGCAATTTTTGTTTGAGCTGCTTGATGGTTTTAGTCACTTCCTTGAATGAAGCCCCCTTGCCTGCTCACTTTCATGATTTCACAGCTTTAAGCCGTTTCTAGCTGCTATCGATGCCTATATATTTATCTATATGTTGCTACTATTTTGTGATGTGCACAAGCAAATCAGTAAACAGTGATACATCCAATTAAAATGCCATACAATCAGAAAAATGCTCATTTATGCTTTCTTTGTTTCTCCCATTTTTAAGCTTAGTTTTTTTTAATGTAATACAAATCTATCTCTTCTTGTTTAACAGATTTTAATATAAGAAACAGTACAGCAAGTACATTTTGAAATTAAATGGACACTTCCAGGAACATGAGATTAAGCAGAGGGCATATTTTGGGGGGGTTATCTGATTATAAGTAGTTTCTCAGAGCATTTTGATAATGCATAAACAATCAAAATTGGTTTTATGTTGTTAGTATGTTATAGCACACAATGATAGTTGACAGTCTGTAAAAAAAAAAAAAAAAAACAATAGTTGGCTGGTCACAAAATCCTGTAATAAAATATTTTAGTGGAAAGTTGAGTGGAAGGAAATGGTTTCATTGAAGCAACATGAATAACCTCTGTATGGGGTCACACTTTAATTTCCAGAACTTTGAATCCAATTAGTCAAAAATACCACTACTTCCTTTGATAACCATGATATTGCTGTGCTTGATTGGCAGCAAACTTATCAGACAGAGACCACAGAGCATATGTCTTCTCGAAAGGACCTTCAGACATAACAGCCACAAGCAATCAGGGCTTCAACACCTCATCAGAGCCACGCTGTATTAATGCAGAAGCCCTGAGTGCATGAACTGTTAATTAGAAATATTTTTCATGCGGTCACAATATCTGTTAAAAAAATACTCTGTTCTTATGTAATACCAGGGTTCCTACAGCATAAGGCAAGTTAAATTCAAGACTTTTTAAGACCTTTTAATGCCACTTGAAATAAAAATTTAAGACCAAATTCACAAGAAAAACCTGCTTGCAACAACTTAACCCAAAGGTTTATTTTAACATAAACCACTGCACTAATGTTTCAAATTTTGAAAAGCTTCCCATACAGGAAGAAAGCTAAAAACACACAAATGACAGATATATTTTAACAATTATTTAACTGAATTCACAAACTTTGTTTCAGCAGGGAACAAAACCAATCAGTTTTAAAGCCACAACATAACCAGCGCTAAGTCTTTTTTGCAGCTATTTTTCTTTGTATTGTTTTCTTAGTATGTTTGATTTGGTGATAAGTGGAGGCGTTGCAGAGACAAGGGTGGAACAAAACTGAGAAATACCGGCTGTTTCTCGGTAATCCCCGATTTTGACTTTATGCTCGCGGCTTCCGGTGTGATGTGCTTAATTCCACCGCCTTAGTTCCCATCGCTCCGGAGCTTGAATGATCTTGCACAAAATACACTGTGCTCATGTATGTTCCTGGTTTTAAACCATGGAGAAAACTCTGGCTGGAGACAAAAAGCTAATGGCGCATCTCCCAAATGTCCCGGCTGCAATAACGCTTTTATTGGTTACGCTATCGGGACGGAACTGTAAAGTAGGCATTTTTTTTTATTTTTTAAAAAAAAAATTTCTCAATTTTAACGTTTTATTTAGATTACAAAAATAAATCGTAGTAAAAATAATCCTATTTATGATGTTTTAAAAATTAAGACCTACGAAAGACTAATTTAAGACATTTTAATACCAATTAAGGCCTTAGTTTTATTTTTTGAAGAATTCAATGCCTTTCAAGACTTTTTAAGGACCTGAGGGAACCCTGAATACTTTGAAATATTTGGGTCTGGGTAATGAATCTTTTTAATGATACTCTTATTTTTCTAATTTTAGTATTGAAATGATTTTACAATAACAACCTTCTAAAGAAAACTCTGTTCAGTATATTAGATATTTCATGAAACTGAAAAGGAGTCAGCGTTTACAGCTCCTTCCTGTTTCCATGATTGAACCCCTCTATTATCCTGAGACAATGTGCTGTGCTGTTAGTGTAAGCACTCCCTGCAGGTCTAAATGCTAAAGGTTTCATTCCCCTCGACATGGCAGAGAAATACTCCCTATTTTAACTCTACAACCTCCAACACAAGCTCTTTCCACAACAAATCACCCAAACTGATTCTGTTACAACTGTTTTTTTTATTTATTTTTATTTTGTTCAAACACCTACTAAAAAAGAAAACTCCAGCTCCATACAATAATGGAAAAAAACAAACAAAACAGAACTGCTTTTCAGATAAGCACCAATAGGAAATAACTAAAAGAACAACTCCACTCTAAAGAGGAACTTATAAAATCTAAACATAACGTCTGAAGTGGATAATTTTAAGAACTGAAACAATCCACAAGATTTTTTGAATTCCAGGGCCCTGCTTTGTTGCTCAGGAAGCGTTGCTTGACCAGATCTTTGACTGTTTGGTACACGGTAGCCTCCACCTGTGGAAAAAGGCCCATAAAAAAAATAAGTGGTGATTCAAAAACCAGCAAAGAAGCATCATGAAATACTCATACACATGTAGAGTTGATATATATAGATGGAGGTCACCTGGATATGTTATTATTTCTCAATAAAATGAAGACCAATACAGTGAGAGAATATTAATTACTGCTGTAAAATGTATACCTATCTATATAATATTTTTAACCCCTTTTTAGCAAGAATCAACTAAAAGGTTAAATGATCCTTTAAAACGTGTTCTCTTAGTACAGCTAAAACAGTTCACCTGATTATGGAAGCCATAGAATTGGTCTTCATTTGGCAAGTTGAGAATGAGGAGCATTGTCTCAAAATTTCCAGAAAAGAATATTCAAAAAAATACTCAAGTGTATTCTTGTTCTGGGAAATCAGGGCTTTGCCAAAAACACTGAAGATCTTTTTACAACCCAAGTAGAATAAGTAGATCAGAGTATTTTAAGTAAGAGAAACAGACGCCTCAATGGTCCTAATTTTTATTAAATGATACCGGGCTGATCATCAACAGTAACTTCAGGACGCTTCTTGGTAGAGGAGCAAAGAAAAAGCCATATCTGAGATTAGCCAACTAAAGGAAACAATCAGAACGAAAAAGACCACAAACACTGGACAGAGATTTTTGTGAGACGAGCAAAAAAACAAAAGAAGAAAAATATTAGAGGACTACTTGAACACAGGCCTACTGTTGAACACAGTAAAGGAAAGAAGAGGGTGTGGGGATACTGGGGAAGTGGGAGAATTGTCCAGGATAAATGGAATATCGCATATGAAAAGCTATGACTTTATTTTGCAACACCGTGCCTGACTGTGAGCCAAAGCATAGCTTCAAACTATCCAAGAACTGCGGGGAGAAGACGCCGTCTTCTGTTATTAAGCTGGTGTTTAATGTCACCAGATCTAGTGGGACCAGCTATACTGTATGGTAAGTAATGAGTGCTCATTAAACTTGTGGAATATGCTTAAGGAACACATTTCCTTAACTTAACTCAACAAACAGGTAAATTACAAAGGTAAAAAATTGATTAATAAAGTGCAAGTTTTCTTGAGACCCCCAAATGTTGATCAGTAGTCTGTATGAATCTATATATAGACCTACATACATTCATGGACTGTATGTATAAACACACACACCCACATGCTATCCCTGCTATCTTTACAGGGACTTTCCTCTGACCTTCATTAATTTCCCATTAATTTGTGTGGCCTAACTGGCATTTAACAGCTGGATTGACAGCTCAGATTACAAACCTTGACACTGTGGTAGGTGGGAAGCTCTGTCAGGTAGCTGTGGCCAACCAGCAGTGCAACTTTCTGGAAGTAACTGTAGAGGGCTCTCTTGCAAAGTCTGCTGGAGAAGCTTGGCCCGCTCACAAAAGGAGAACTAGGAAACAAATTACACCATAAATATATTAATATTCCCTTACAGGTAGTGAAACAGAACAGTTCACTACATGTTTAAGAAGCTTGAAGTGAAAGCTGTGAGCACAGATAACCCAGAGAAAAAATGGTAGCTTTGTGTTGCCTTAAGTTTGCAGTCCTTACAGCATTGAATACAGTGTCACATTTGGGACACAGTTCTAAATACAGTTTACGTCTTAGAGAGTGAAAAAAATGCCACTACTTCTGCACATCCTGGTTTTTAAATCTTTTACAGATATAAAGCCACATGTAGTGTTTCTCCAGGTGAAAGGCAGCACTAACTACGGTCAGTTGTTGCAAACAATGCAGTGGAACCCTAGAAGGTTATTAAACAGACCAGATGGAAAACTTTCATGTTTAACAAACATCTACAGTATTTATAGAAAGTTTTTAGATAAACAGACTGATGACTCAATTTGTAACAAAATGTTTGATTTAAACATACACATTTACCGATTAGTTTTTAAATTGGTGGGAGAAATGTTTGCAATATTCCTGGCTTCTTTTTTTGCATGTTTGATATTGTGAGAATATAAAGTGTTTCAGAACAGCCTGAGGCACCTATCCTCCCTGTATTTAATGTTTTGAAGCAAATGTAGCTGTGCTACGTTCAATGAAGCAAAAAGCATTCGAATTCTGAAACAAATAGAAAGGAGACAAGTTAACAGAAAATTCCCTAACATATAAATTAAATTATGGTTTGGATTTGATTAAGAGTGTAGAAAATAAAAGTAAACCTACTTGTTTCTTTGTGAAATTTTTTTTTAAAAACATAACTACAGTTCATCACATGTGAGTTTCATTCTCTCGCCACACCAAGGCCTGTTTATTGTCATGCCTGTTCTCGATAAAGAAATCAGTTAAATAAAATCCATCTGACAAAGGGAAGTACACCAAAAGCTATGCATCTAACAAAGATCAAAAGAAAATCGGAACCAAACGAAAGTTAAGTAACTGAGATCAACCAGTCTGGAAAGAGTTACAAAGCCTAGAGCTTTGGGAGTCCAGTGAATTATAGTCAGAGCCATTATCCTCAAATTGATTAAACACTTAACAGTGGAAAACATTCCCATGAGCATCCAGCCGACCAAAATTATACCAACGCCACAAGTCGACTCATCCAAAAATGGTCAGGGATGGTGGATCCACTGTAGGGAAGAGACTGGACAAAAATGGCTAAGTTCAAAGAAGAAAACCATTGCTGGCGGAACACAACATTAAGGTTGGTCTCCATATTTGCAGAACACATTTGATGATCCTCAGGACTTCAGGGAAAATATTCTGTGGACTAAGAGGGTACCAGTCCCTTCACATCTGCCGTAAAGGTAACACTGCATTTCAGAAAATACAGGGTTACCTTGAATCTGAGCAAACAGAGAAAATCTACAGTATGCCATTCAAATTTCCCCACTTTCCTTGATGGGTTCTTTTCTGGTCCCCTACAATTCCTTTTAAAACATCAATCTTTGTACTAAAATATTCTTTGTGTCATGATTTATGGACATTAAGATCCTGAGAGAAGCGTCGTCTCCTGGTCAGACCCTGTAATTCAGTGAAAGGATGGAGTCAGAGTTAAATAAATATGCACGCCCAGGAGAAGGAGGGGGTCACTCCAGTTGTTGGAAGTTGGAGGGAATTCTGCTGGGAGTTGGAGGGAAGTGGGCTGTCATTTGGCTGGTGTTTGATTGGGAAGGGCCATTTTGAATGGCTGCTACTGTAACTCTGGATGCCTAAAGAAAATCCACATTATAAATTTTGGTTCGCCAAGTCAAAGTCCTGACCTGAATCCTACTGAGAAGCTGAGGAATGACCTTAAAAAAAAAAAAACAATGCTTGAAAACCTTCCACTATAGCTGAAATAAACTGTTCTGAAAGACATTAAGGCAAAAAAGGCTAAATAACGACTTATCAGAAAACCATGATTGCAGTTACTGCTACTAAATGCTGCTAAATGTTATATGTTAATGGGTAAAAAAAACTATGCAGGGTTTCCCAAAGTAAAATGGCTAAGCCTGATGATAGGTGTCTCTAGAGTTGCCCTCCATGTTTATCCAAGAATATACGAGTCCTTATGTTCGGATATCAGATACTGACTATACTTAAACATCAACTATGGATCCTGAGCTTCTATGATAACATTACAAAACTTCCTGTGTGAATTAGATGTACTCAGCAGAAGCTGTACAGGAAATTTCTCAGATTTTGGTGCTTGATAATTGAGAATAAATATTGTGAGTATGTATGTTTAATGTGTTTTGTATGCAGGCAACGTAGGAAGCATTTTGCTCGTAAAGAAACAGCTGGTGGCACAGCTTAAAGTTACAGTCAGAGTAGAACAGCTGAGAGCAGTCTTTAAAGTCTGCTCTGATCTAGTCTAATGTATTTTGATGCTCAGCCACAAAGAGGTTCTCCTCTTTTTATTACGAGTAAAGTGGAAGCTTGTCATCAATGACAGATCTTTTCTGTGACATTATGGGATGTGTAAATTGATTAATTTTGTAGTTTTCGTAAAGAATGTCCCAGAGTCACAAAGATATTTTCATTTAAACATGCAGTGAGCTCTGTGGAGCTAGACATAAAACAACAGTGCTGCACTCTGTTTAGGCAAACGAGGCATTTTTGAATATATAGACAGTAGAAAACAACAAAACGTCATGCAAAGCTGTAAGCCCATTATTTCTGATGGTGCGCATTTTGTGCTCAAACCAACAACAGATTTCAATCAGTTATAGTCAAAAAAGATTAGCAAAACGAAACAAGGGACAGAGCAAGGTTAAAACATTTTAACTCAAAGCAGTGAAGGGTACCATGTTTCCACATGGACCGACTCAGTCAGGAGCAGATGGATAATTATGCCTTCTCGACCGGCTAACAGAGAATCCACATTTAATATTATGAGGGTGGTACAAGCTTCACTAAGCTGGGCCTATTTTCACGCTAAGGTGGGTTTTTCAGTTGTTTCAGTGCAAAGCAATTATGTTGTTGCCCATTGCATGCAATACACTTAAATGGGATTCAGAGATCAATGCAGATGCTGCAGCTCTCAGTCCAAATGGCACACAACCCTTATTTGAGCAAACTTAGCTGTCAGTAAATAATTGTAAACAAATTACTTCAGAAAAATTATGGGCCGGTTCATTGAGATAGCATCTGATTCCAAAACAAAATGAAATCCCCATAAATGTACCTAAGCTTTATCCAAGTTCTACAAAACTAAAAGACAAATATATTGCAGAAGGTATGCAGAGAATAAAAATGCAATAAAAAAGGTGCTGGGAGTGATCACTTCTGATACATTTTGAAGAAAAAAAAAAATCAGTGTAATCAGTTTAATACAGCGAAGAAAATACATTTGATTCAAGTTTAAAAAGCTAACTGACTGAGTTCCATTACTGGTCAATTGATTGGTACTTTAAAAAAAAGGCTGCAGCAGTATCAAATGTTATGGGTGTCCTTTCACTTCCCAATGGTGTCATTTAAAGGTGAACTGTACAACCTAATGGAGAGACGCTGGACAGGTAGCAGAATTATGTGCAGAAATAGAGGACATGGTTGACTTCCATCTAGCTGGTGGACATTAAGCTTAAATGATGGCAGGAGCTCCAGACCAGTTAAACAAGCGCAGCCTTCAGCCAGCAACCTCACTATATAGATTACTGGAACTCAACCTTTATGGGACGGTGCTTTTCTTAATGTAACGAGTTAAAATAGTAATAGTAAGCGTGAAAAACAGGAATAAAAAAATAATACTTGTAAAACCATCTATAGATGCCATATGCTTATAGACTGGGTGCCAGTCGAACTTAGTCCCGCCCACAAGGTTTTGAGTTCGGGGAAGTTCGGTCTGGCTCTGCTCCATAGTAAGCCTTGAAGTATTAAAGCCCACTGTCAGGCGATCCAATCAAATTGTCAGAGGCGGGGCTTTGCTCACGATGATGGACGAATGATCCAACAGTAGCATAACATCAACCCGCGTGACCAAAGCGCGCTTGGGTGACAACAATGACCGCTGCAGCTGGAGAGTTTGAAGTGAGTAAGATTCTGCTAATATGGGTCTGTTCTAGAAGATATCGACAACAAATTCATTTTAAAAGAGGAACAGAGAAACGCGATCAAGGCTCATCTTCTTATTCTAGGCGTGAAACTGCACGCTTTGATTTTTAATGGATAGCAACTATGCCTATAAGCAGCATAGATCACGCACTCCGTTGCTCTTATTGGTTGTAGGTCTATCCAATTGAGTACAAGGAGCATTTTTTCCTGGTTGGATTTAGAAACCTTCATAATCACAGCTCTATGGAGCAGTAATGAACTCATATTCTGACTAGAATTGAGTCGGACTACGTCAGGCTAATATGCTTAACCAAGGCCCAATTAATAGTCTTCTCTAGTGATGATCTTAGCTGTATCTCTGTTTTATTGGCCTTTTATTTTAATGCTTTACTTAATAGAATAGAACTTTACTGTAGGGCGGCAACTAACGATTTTTTTGCAAATCAATCTGTCGATTATTTTTTCAAATAATCGATTAATAATCGGACGGCAAAAGGTTTCTCAAAGAACACTTTTATAGAAATTAAACCAGGGGAAACTAAAACTTTTCCACTTAAGAAGTTCTGGGTAGCGCATATAAACAGATTAAAATGTTTTTTTTTTGTTTTTTTTAATCTTAAATGCAAAATGTTTATATATGTTTTTACAATTTTTATATAATTACTGCTCCAAATGGGTCACTCTGTCAACTAAAGGCATGTTATAAAATCTCAAAGCTTAGATTAACAGATAACTGGTTATGAAATTAGTTAGAGATTATTTCAATAATCAATTAATCACGATTAATCTGATTGATTCTTTATTAATCTCACAAAGGAGAAATTCACTTGTGACATCGGCTCTATTATTATTATTAAAATACACTTCATATGCCCTTACAAACTAAAGTTTAAGGAGCAAAAGGTTTTAAGGAAGGGACTATCATTAAAATGTTTTTGTAAGTAGTTGTCTGGACACTAAGATATTAATTCTTAGGGATTTTTACTAGTTAAGCCACACAGAAGGGAAGAGAGAGATTTAGCTAGCACACAGATCCATGCATGATAAAAGAAGAAAGAAACTTTATCATGCAAAGGTTACAGTAAAGTCCTGCAGCAATGGATACAGGACAGTAAAGCTTTCAGGGTCATGAAAAAACTAAAACCATGGAGTGAAACATCCACCATGATTGTGGTTAGTGTGAAAAAAAAATGATTGCAAGATTGGTTGAAAATAATCTTTATTTTGACTTTTTTTTTTTTTTTATGTATGTGTGCTAAGCAAAACTGAATCTTTACACTACAAAAAATGTTCATCTAAATAAGTTTAAGTAATTTTTTAGAATTGAGGTGGTGAGACACTTTGCCAATGGAAAAAGACAATTTACATTTAAAATGAGAAAAATCCTTGCATTGTCTTATTTCAAGTGCATATTAGATAATTACTTTATTTTAAGAGTAAAAATACTTATTCCATTGGCAAATCATCTTACTTACCTGCTGAAATTAACACAGTAATACACTAACCTAAGACATTTTTTTTTACTTATTTATAGATTGTCTTTGCAGTGTACTTTATCTGCCAGAACTCACCGATACTCAAGCCCTTCACAGCTCAGATGTTCTGTTGCACAGATCAGTAACACCTTTCTTATATTTCTATGATTAGTGTGGTGTTTAATCATACATGTGCTATGACTTTTGCATTGACAACATGTGCAAAGTTGCACAACACATACAGATATTTTTAATAGATTTCTTGTAGATTAAACAAACTTTAAGTTTCATGTTTTGTGCTTTCACATTGTCTTTTATTCATAGGTGTATTAAAGGTGACAAGGGATGCTTAAATTATTGTCACAGCAATTTCTAAAGCTGCAGAGAACATTAGCAGCAGTGACAGCCTAAACCAAACGGGTCTAATTGGTGTGTCTGTTCATAGAATACTTAATGTTTAATTGTAGGTTTGTGTTCATACAATGCTTCCATTAATCGAATTTACAGTCATATTAATTCAGATACTTCCTAAGTTCAAAATATTAACTTGCATTGTTGTGCATCTTCACTAAATGTTACCTTCCTGTTATTGCCCCCCAAAATGTGCATAATAAGCTAGGACCATATTTACATAAAGAATGAAAAGTGAGGAATGCTACAGTAAAGGAAATAATTTACATTTATTACTTACACTACCGCTCAAAAGTTTGGGGTCATACAAAACAATTTTGTATTTTCCTGAAAATTCACCACCATACGCTAGAAATGAATAGAAAATAGAGTCAAGACATTGACACGGTTAGAAATAATGATTTGTATTTGAAATAAGATTTTTTTTTACATCAAATTTTGCTTTCGGCTAAAGAATCCTCCCATTTGCAGCAATTACAGCGCTAGACCTTTGGCATTCTAGCTGTTAATTTGTTGAGGTAATCTGGAGAAATTGCACCCCACGCCTGTTGTGCCCCACAGGTTGATTCGCTGGCTGGATGGGCACTTCTGGCGCACCATGTACGTCAAGCTGCTCCCACAACAGCCTCAATGGGGTTCCGATCTGGTGACCGCGCTGGCCACCCATTACTGATAGAATACCAGCTGCCTGCTTCTGCTCTAAATAGTTCTGCACGATTTGGAGGTGGTGTTTAGGTCATTGTCCTGTTGTAGGATGAAATTGGCCCAATCAAGCGCCGTCCAATGGGTATGGCATGGCGTTGCAAAATGGAGTGATAACCTTCCTTAGAATTTTTCCAGTCTTCCTCTGTCCAATGTCTGTGTTCTTTTGCCCATCTTAACCTTTTTCTTTTTATTGGCCAGTCTCAGATATGGCTTTTCTTTGCCACTCTGCCCTGAAGCCCACAATCCCGCAGCGCCTCTTCACTGTAGATGTTGACACTGGTGTTTTTGTGGGCACTATTTAATGAAGATACCAGTTGGGGACCCTGTGAGGCGCCTGTTTAACTAGAGACTCTAATGTACTTATCTTCTTGCTCAGTTGTGCAAACGCGGCCTCCCAATTCTGTTTCTACCTGGTTAGAGCCTGTTTTGTGCTGTCCTCTGAAGGGAGTAGTACACACAGTTGTAGGAAATCTTCAATTTCTTTAGCACGATGGAATAGCCTTCATTTTAAGAACAAGAATAGACTGTTGAATTTCAGATGAAAAGTTCTCTTTTTCTGGCTATTTTGAGTGTTTATTGACCCCACAAATGTGATGCTCAGAAACTCAATCTGCTCAAAGGAAGGTCAGTGGTCGCCTCTGTAGTAGCTAAACTAGAACACTGGAGTGATAGTAGCTGGAAATGGGCCTCTATACACCTATGTAGATATGTAGAAAACCAGACATTTGCAGCTAGAATAGTCATTTACCACATTAGCAATGTATAGAGTGTATTCCCTTTTAAACTTAAGACTAGTTTAAAGTTATCTTCATTGAAAAGTACAGTGCTTTTCCTTCAAAATAAGGACATTTCAATGTGACCCCAAACTTTTTAACGGTAGTGTATGTCATCTTAATAGAGAGACAATAAAAAGACTAACTCACCCTTCAATGATGATGCTCTTTTGTTGCTGTCCAGAACTTCAATGTCTTTATCTCCAAGACACCAGTTGATGCTGACAGTGTTGTGTATTTGGGATGTCTCAGCAGGGCCCCACATAGTCGCCAGAGATAAAGATGATGTCTTGTTTCTTGTAGGACGGTGGAAGAACTCCTTCCCATCCATCGCCCAGTCTCTTATTGGTGATGTCAGACATTTCTTGGTTAAAGACTTTCTGACTTCCTAACGAAAAGAAATTTAAGAAGATTGTTATAGAAAAACATTGTATTAGATGTGTGTGTTTCAGGAAAACATTTACATAGCAAATTTCATCAATGCAAGTTATTTTTTAAAAGATTTCTTGATTTAAAAATTAAATAATCAAATAAATACAAAATATTTAGGACTTATTTCCTCTATAGCATACAACCCAATACAATTACAGTGGGAGGTGTTAAGGCAACAGAATGTGGACAGTCCTTAAAGCCTTCAGTATTCACAAACAGACAAACCTAACTTTACATACAGGTGCTGGTCATAAAATTAGAATATCATGAGATTGATTTCAGTAATTCCATTTAAATTCCATTTAAAAGTGAAACTTGTATATATATATTCATACATTACATACAAACTCATATATTTCAGTTAGATGTTTGTTTGTTTAATTTTGATGAATACAAATGACAACAAATGAGAAAATCTCAGGAATTAATCATCATATCAGAAAATTAGAATATTGTGAAAAGTTGTTCAAAAATTGATGGCGCCTGGTGCCACACTCTAATTAACTCAAACCACCTGCAAAGCCTTTAAATGGTCTTTCAAGTTCTATAGGCACAATCATGGGGAAGACTGCTGGTTGTCAAAAGACGACCATCGACACCTTGCACAAGGAGGGCAAAACACAAAAAAGGTCATAAGCTAAAGAGGCTGGCTGTTCACAAATGGACACATTAATAGAGAAGGGGAAAAAGATGTGGTGAGTTAAACAGAAGATAACGCACCCTGGAGGAAGGGATTGAGAAACAAAACCCATTCAAGAATGTGGGGAGATTCACAAGGAGTGGACTGCAGCTGGAGTGAGTGCTTCAAGAACCACCACACAGACGTATGAAGACATGGGTTTCTGCTGTAGCATTCCTTGTGTCAAGCCACTCAACCACGAACAGCGTCAGAAGACTGAAACAGGACTGGACTGCTTGGTGAGTGGTCCAAAGTCATGTTCTCTGATGAAAGTAAATTTTACTTTCCTTTGGAAATCAAGGTCCCAGAGTCTGGAGGAAAAGAAGAGAGGCACTTCATCCACGTTGCTTGAAGTCCAGTGTAAAGTTTCCACAGTCAGTGATGGTTTGGGGTGCCATGTCATCTGCTGGTGTTGGTCCATTGTGTTTTCTGAGGTCCAGGGTCAACGCAGCCACATACCAGGAAGTTTTAGAGCACTTCATGCTTCCTGCAGCTGACCAACTTTTTGGAGATGCAGATTTCATTTTCCAACAGGACTTGGCACCTGCACACAGTGCCAAAGCTACCAGTACCTGGTTGAAGGACCATGGTATCCCTGTTCTTAATTGGCCAGCAAACTCTCCTGACCTTAACCCCATAGAAAATCTATGGGGTATTGTGAAGAAGAAGATGCAATACACCAGACCCAACAATTCAGAAGAGCTAAAAGCCACTATTAGAGCAACCTGGGCTATCATAACACCTGAGCAGTGCCACAACTGACCAATACCCGCGCGCATTGCTGCACAGGCCAGGCCCAACTAAATACTGAGTGCTGTACATGCTCATACTTTTTCATGTTCATACTTTTCAGTTGGCCAACATTTCTATAAATCCTTTGTTTTTATTGGTCTCAGTAATATTCTAATTTTCTGATATGATGAATTTGAGATTTTCATTTGTTGTCATTTGTATCATCAAAATTAAACAAAATAAACATCTGAAATATATGAGTTTGTATGTAATGTATGAATATAATATACAAGTTTCACTTTTTAAATGGAATAAATCTACTTTTTCATCATGATATTCTAATTTTATGACCAGCACCTGTATTGCAAAAGTGATTTGTAGATGACTTTACCTAGAACCACGGTGGTGATGTAAAGTGGCTGAATCAAGAGGCTCAATAATGCCCCCTGAACTCCAGTGATGGTCCAGCAACACATCTTGTCGCTGCCAGACAGACAGCACACTTTGGCACCTGCCAAGCTTGGGTTAAGGTAAGCTGCAGGCACAAGGAGCCCTGCTGCGTGATACTCCAGCTTCAAGTTATTGAAACAGTTTTTCACTGAGCACCTGAAAAGGAAATTACATCATTTTATAGTCTTTTAGACACAGTTCAAAAGAAGAAGTAACTTACTGAATAATAGGACTGCTGAATGTATCCTAAAAAGAGCCGGTTATTAAGATTTAATATATCAAAATTCTTCATGTGTGATAAAAATAAAAGACGACTGATGAACAGCCAACTTTACTTGAAGTAGAAGTTCCTAGCGGCTCCCTCAGGGAACTGATTGGTGTAGAGATGGAGGCTGATTTTGGGTTTGAGCTTTAGCTGGTGACTGTCGGCACTACTCTCAAAAATACAACTCTCCTTGGCCTTTGGATCAGCTTCAAAGAACAGCAAAAATCTGTTTGTAGAGAAAACCTGAACAGAAGCCAGAAAAGAAATATATTTCCACAACAGTACCTTCACGAACCACAGCACTTAAAGTTATCAAGATCAGCCAGTTCGAGCTTCCCTCTGAATATTACAGGAATACATTTTAAGTTTCAGGATGACAGAAAACTGGCTGACTGGATGATAAGCAAGATGCAAGAAATAGAAAAACTACTAAGATGATGGGTAGAAGAGTAAAGTAGGATAAATGAAGAAATGAATTGAAGAGAAAATGATTAGAAGTATTATTAAATCTCAGATAAATCTCACAGTATATGAAATTTGAATTGAAACAGATCAATACTTTTCCCCAAATGTGTGTTAATATCTGGTACATTAGAGAAGGCAGTTTACAGCTTGGGCGAGACTATAAATTCAACACTTAACGCATGAGCAAGCCCAAGCATCTGTATATAAGGTACTTTTATTCACTAAGGGGCATCAAACACCT
Organism: Cyprinodon brontotheroides; assembly: GCA_018398635.1. Lineage (NCBI taxonomy): Eukaryota > Metazoa > Chordata > Actinopteri > Cyprinodontiformes > Cyprinodontidae > Cyprinodon > Cyprinodon brontotheroides. The sequence continues at coordinate 7,249,957 of JAGKQL010000007.1, read as the reverse complement.
CAGCAAAGCCCTCCTGGCTGCTGATGATGGCGTGGCAGTCGTGGACCATCGTCCCACCAGCAGAGCAAACCACTGCAGCATGATCCGCTTCTGCTCCCATCGCAGCCTTAACCTTATAGTCATTAAATGGATGTCCCGCTGCATCCAAGACCTCTGCAGGGGAGACAACATCATTATGAAAGGTTCAGTGCCTTGCAAAAGTATTCGCCTCTTGAACTTCTTTACATTTTTGCCACATTTAAGGCTTCAAATATAAAGAGTGGAATACGGTTCTCAAAAACAGCACCGTTATATACGTCGGAAAACGGTGCGAAAGCGGGGGTCGTATTCATTGCAAAACCAACAAAGATCTGGTTTATCTTCGATTCAGTATCATTTCTGACCCAATCCATTCAAATTTATTTTCCATATCAAGAATATACTCACGATAATTATTCTGACAGTTTTTTTATATTAACTCCAGGTTGACACAATAATGTTTCAAATTCCAGCGTAAATCATTGTGCCGTACCATTATAAGCTTTTTTTTTTTTTGAGACACAACAGCAAATAACAGAAGTAGAAAAGTTGCACCCACCTATTCCTATTAAAACCTCATTCACTGGAAAAATAATAATACTCCTGCATTATAGATTCTGAAAGGTTTTGCATCAAAAAAAATACTGCACAAAAATCAGTGCACCAGTTGCCTTCTGTTCTTTAAAAATAATCCTTTCTTCCATGTGGTTTTTTAACCCTTATATAGTTCAACTACTTTCATATTTATTAATTTTTCATATGCAGAATGAACACTGAATGCAATGCACGCCGCAGTTATAGTCATTTTTGTGCTCCGGAGACGGCAACAGACAGAGAGGGGTCATCATATGAGCACCCCTCACACACAGTACGAATGTAATTTTTTTTTACTGCGTCAACATCTTCCGCTGCTCTGACAACCCCCGACATTGGGGAGTTTCAGTTGTTTAGATTAGTCGACCTAATTTGACTGCGACGATCTGGTTGAATTTTTAAAAGTGCCTTGAGATTAAATCTGTTGTGAATTGGCGCTATACAAATAAACTGAATAGAATTCATCAAAAAATTTGTGGCAAGATCAGTCATTAGGAAATTTGTCATTAATGGAAGCTCTAGTCAGCTTATCACCTTGAACACACCATCTTTAGTGTCAAACATGGTGGTGGCAGCATAATGATTTGGGCCTGCTTTTCTGCAGCAGGGATAGGGAATATGATTATTATTGATGGGAAGATGGATGGAGCCAAAAACTGGACCATTCTGGGAGAAAACCCGGTCGAGTCTGGAAAAGACTGGGTCGGAGTTTATCTTCAAACCAGACAGTGATCCAGAACATAAAGCATAATCTACAATGGAATGATTAACAAACATATGCAGATGTTAGAATGGCCAAGTAAAAGTCCGGACCTGAATCTAATGGAGAATCTGGGGCAGCTGAAAATTGCTCTTAACAAATGCTCTCCATCTAACCTCACTGAACTCGAGCTGTTTTGTAAGGAAAATGGGCAATAATTTCAGGTTCTCGATGTATAAAATTGATAGAGACATAGTCCAAGAGACTTGCAGCTCTAATCGTATCTCACTGTGATGCTACAAAGTATTAACTTGAAGGGGCTGAATCCTTTTGCACACGCAGTTTTTCCAGTTAATTGTTAAAAATGTTTTAGATGTCCAATAAATTTCATTCAACTTCATGATTGTGTCCCACTTGTTGTTAATTCTCCACAAAGAAATATAATTTTAAATCTTTCTGTTTGAAGCCTGAAAAGTGGCAAAAGAAATTATCAAGAAAAAAAAATTTAATTTTTTAAACATTTACAGTTCGAAAGCATGGTTTACAGGAAGCTCACCTCTTATCAAGACAAATGTTGCCAGGTGGCTCTTACACTCATGAAACTGTGGCCACATCTTCAGGAGGACGTCAAACTTGTTGCTGCTTAAAGCTGCAATTTGATTCTTATCCCACTCAATTCCCCAAACTGAAAGAAATATTAATTAAAATTGTAAGACATGAAAATTGTTCCAATGTTTGATTGTGCAGGTAAAAATGTGCAGCAGCTAGTACAATTTAAATAGAAAAATACTGAAAAATATAAAGACAATTATGAAAAATTATGATAAAAAAGGACAAACTACTGTATGAAACCAAAAAATCATCAAGTGGGGTCAGATTTAAGGTTTGGTGGCAGTGCTGCAGCTGAAAGGAAAGAGTTTATTGACTGCTCTTTACGACAAAGAGACCAAGGGCAGCAGAACTCCAGAGAAGCAGCATCTTTCTGCTGAATAACCCTCAACAGGTCAGACCGACACCTCTGGTTGGTTAGTTCGCTTCTACACAGACAGCACTGCACCTTCAGTCTCCATCCTTTCATCTGTATCTTTGATCTTCATTTGGTCCACTTCAAACTCTTCATCTGAGGATACTTTTTCACTGTGTGACAAACCACGGGGTGGATGGACATCTGCTTCATCAAAGTCTTTATCCTGTAACAAAGGTCCATATAAAATTTCATAACCAAATTTCATATAACCAATTAAATGAAGAAAGTGTTGAAATCATGTGCATCAACCTTTATTGAACACTTTTCAGTGCATAGGATTATTCTTGAAAGCACATGTGTAAGAATAAGAATATGTATTGTAAAATTTTAAAAGCTGAAAAATGAAGGTGGGGATACATTTTCAAGCCTCTAGATGAGGGTAAAATTGTGTTTTTAAGTACAACAACAACAGTTCAGTTTGGTATATAGGCAATTTTAATTCACATATTTTATAAAACATCTGAACTGACCGGTTGCTTTTTTTTTTTTTTTATAGCTTTAATGAGCAGTGGTCTTTAGGCTGCCCTGGAAGGCTTTTAAACCTGAGTTTCATTGGCGACAAAGCCATTCTCAAAAGCACATCTCAAGATGCTCATTAGGTGACAATCCTGTGGATTGATATTTATTTTTGATTATGTTCATGGCGGGAGAATCCTGCTTCACAGCTGTATGTTGAGCCAAACATACTCAAAATATG
>JAGKQL010000007.1:7232520-7246421 GCA_018398635.1 Cyprinodon brontotheroides | reverse complement strand
AAGGAAGGAAGGAAGGAAGGAAGGAAGGAAGGAAGGAAGGAAGGAAGATTTAAGTCTGTAAATGTTGAAAGCTGTTAGAGATGGGTAGTTATACAGTCAGAGTCCTTACTCTTAGAGGGATGGATACATTTTTTCTCCCTCAGTCAGCAATGACCCGGAACTCACATTTTTCAGGTCATTATTTGTAAAAACGTTGAAAGCCATTTACAGTTTCCATCCACTTTAAATTTCTGCACTGCGTCATGTTGATCTGTCACATAAAAGTGGTAGAGAATCCTTTCGAACAGAGCACTTCCATTCTGAGAGGTCTTCAAGCACCTGGTTTAAACTCAGCATATTGGCCACCTGAGCAAGGCTCTTAACCTGAGATTTCTCCCTGGGTGCTGCAAGCCGTCTACTGTTCTTTTAGGGAAAGTTTAAATGCACAGGAGAGATTTTGTTATATATTTGTAATGAATAATAGATTTGATTATCCAAATGAAATCCCATTAAAATGCCCTAAAGTTTGTAGTTAGAGGTGAAAAAAGGAAAACTGTTGAAGGGTTGTAAATACCTCGTTATAGTGACGATATAGGCTACTAAATATCTAAGTTTTAATTTTAATTAGTTAAATATAAAACTTCAGTGTTCTTTGAGCTTCTCAGTTAAATTCTGAAATAATTGTATTTAATTTCCTGTCAATTAATGATAATTGTAGTCACTTCTTCCATTTGGTTGTGAAATTTCTGTAGACATGAAGAATTTTGCATCTTTTAGCAACGATGTTCAGCTTGGACATGATTGGGCCAGATACACTTCATCTAATTGGTTGAAAGCTTTGTATTGGAATTCAATACAAAACTTTATTTTCTATTTAAGCAATGGCAAATATTTATCTATTAATATACAAATTGTAGCAAATCTGTCTGAATCACATTCAATCTTTCTGCAAAATATTGTTATTCATGTAGAAACAAGTGATTGTGAATATGATGTATGCTGACGCTTGGCTATTGCTGCACAGCTGTTATATAGAAAGTCATTTTTCCATTACGGTTTTGTGCAGGTTTCTTTCAGAAGGCCGGAATGAGAAACATAACATTTGTTCCGATTTCATTTGATAGAAGCTGATACAAAAATGACAAATGAGGGAGTCGCCACACATTGTATTTGCACATATTTAACACCCTCTGGTGGGAGACTCCCAGGCTATTAGTGTTGGCATTGAAAAGATGACCTTGTTGCTGGATTGCATTGACTTTCCCATTTTTTTGCATGACTTGTTATCAGCAGGAACCGCAGTTCATAGACATCCACCTCCGATTTGTAAACAATAGGGAAAATCTGCTGATTTTACTGAGCTGTACAACAGCTTCTCTGCGTCTCCTCCCCTCTATAAGACACAGCGGAGCAGCTGAAGCCCCTCCTGGCGTTCCCTGGGAATGCTCACCTTTGTGTTGTAAATAAAACGTCCATCCACCCCCACCCGTTCCTTTGCCGGGGAACTCAGCAAATATATTGTGTGCTCTTTAAGATTTTCTGCTTGTCTGAGCATCAGAGATGCTTTCAGCTCTTTCTAAAAATAGTTGCGATCTCTGCAGTGTTTAGTGCTAAGCTGTGACAGGACAAAAGCTGTGATTGAGGTGAGGAGACCCAGACCGTGTTCCTTCATGTGGATCCCCTTTCTATTGTTTTACATCTTGTAACAATGTTCTTAAGAGAGCAGAGACCCAATCTGGTTCTAGTAACTATTAAGCTGATTACTGATGTATTTGGCAGTGATCTTCCGAGAACTTTATATTGTTCGGCTAATTTATCTGCAGATTTAATGGTTAAATCTACACAGAAACACTTAATTATGTACATGCTCCTCAATATTTAGTGGAATATCTCCTAGAATCTATGGAGGACCAACTCTACCATATTTAAGAATAAATACCAAAATAAATAATTGCTCAATAAATAGATAAGCATACAATTAACTGCCCCAAAAAATACGATAAACTAATAAAAATAGGTAGAAATTAAATTATACAGTGAGACATAAATGTACCTAAATATATATATAATAAATCTCTTTTAATTAACTTTATTTATTCGCCTTTGTAATAATGACCTTATTTGCTTATTGTCCGTTATAATCTTCAACTTTATTTATTAATTACTTATTATTTCAACTATTTATTTATGTGCATGTTATAATATTTTTGTCTGTTTTATTCTTACTTTGTATTTTCTACCCTAATTATTGCTTCAATGCTATTTATTTCTGCCTGTTGTTTTTAGATTTCTGTCTGCATTTCTGGCTCATTATGCAGAAATGAGGAAGGGGTTTGTCTTAGAGGGTCAACTTCTGCCCATTGGCTGGTTAGAATTTTACTGCATCGGTAAAGGAGGAGAGGAGAGTCTGAAGTCGAGTCTGAAGTCACTGTCTGATTCTCAATTCATAAGAACGCGACTTGTGTCTTCATCAAGTATGTTCTTGAGAAAACATAGAAAAGTGTGGACTTTTCTGAAGCTGCATTTGTCCTCCTGTTAATAGTCACTAGATAATAATAAATTCCACCTTTTTCATTTAGTGGGGGAATAATAATTAACACAGTCAGATAAACACAAATCAAATGAACATTTTGCAAAATAAAACAAAAAAATTGCCATCAGAGCCAGCGGTCCTTCACATGCAGCTATGCCCAGAGAGGGCTACTGCAGACGGGCTAGGATTAGACCTGGCTGCCGTTTTCTTGTTGGTCCACTGGTTCCCGAGGTCCTCTCATTTTCAGAACATTATTTTTTTTTTAATTATGCATTAAATCAGTAGATGGGCCATATAGTGACGCTTAAAAGTATAATGTTCACGCCTCAAATTATCTTAAAATGTACTTTTATTGAACAACAGCAACAGAAAATAGAACTTTTTTTACATTAGGCCCTTGATTTTACGTTATTACATCATGTTATACTCACCCATATGAGTTTTGTGTCATTTGGAGCTGTTCTGAAGATATTCCGTTCGGTTTTATCCAAGTAGCGTCTTCCTATGGGCAACGACTTGAAAGCACAAACTAAACTGTTCATAATTTATTAAAACATGTTTCCCTTTAATACTCTGAGCTCTGTGAGTTAAGAAAATTGGCCACCAACCAATGGGCAGAAGTTGTCCCTCTAAGACACACCCCTTCCTCATTTCTGCATTATGAGGCAGAAATTCATAAAGAAGTCTAAAAATTACAGGCAGAAATAAATAGCTTTGAAGAAATAAATAGGGTGAATAAATACAAAGGGAGAAAAAAACAGACAAAAATATTATAACATGCACATAAATAAATAGTTCAAAAATTAGCTAATGGAAGGAGATATATCCATTTATGTCTCACTGTATAATTAAATTTCTACCTACATTTATTTGTTTGTTTGTATTTTGGGGCAATTAATTGTATGCTTATTTCTTTACTGAGCATTCATTTATTTATGTATTTATTTTTAAATATGGTAGAGCTGGTCCTCAATAAGACCTCAGCCAGTTAGCTCTTGATCAATATTAAGTTGACGCATAGGAAGTTTGTTTCTATTTAATTTCCCATTCAATTTTAAAGCTATCCCATTACCACAGCAGGTGGAAATGTGTGCATGGCAGGTTATTCAGTGTTTTTAGGTGTTGGAGGCTCACATTTAACTCTCTGAAGTATCAGTCAGAGATTGTGTCTGAAGTTGGTGTGTCAACCCTTTCCAGCTCCTGGCATTCTTAAACTTGTTCTTCAGCATCTGAATCAATTTTGTTTCCACCCAATTTTGTTACATCTTTCAGACATCAGCCAAGTGGAGAAAAATGTACTGCAGGTGACTCTTGCTTCCAAATAATTGTTTGCCTGAACGGGTCTGGATATGGAGCAGTTAAAAAAGTACTACCAAGATACTTTGTGAGTCGTTTTAATTTAGAGTTCTTCTTCTAAGATATAAATAAAGTGTCTTAGAGCTTCTGATTGTTCTGAGTGTTTATGAGTATAATTAAGCCATCAAGCAAATCCATTTGATTCTGAAAAGAGAAACAAGCTAGGATTTTTGTCTCGTTATTTATGAGTCTCATTCCCTTAAAAGAGCGTCATTTTGTTACTCATTTAGGCTACGTTCACACAGCAGCCTGAAGTGACCCATATGTGACCTGTATCTGTTCAATTCATGGCGGTCTGAACATCTCAGATAAAAATTTTCCAGTGCGACCCAGGCCACTTGACTATGTGGTCCTTAATCCAATACGAATCTGATCTTTTCAAATGCGACCTGTGTCTGAACGGCCAAGTCGCATTCATCCAACCTGAACGCCATTAATACTCAATGAAGGTCACTATTCTGCGTCCTGCTACGCAGAAGTGGGAAGAAAAACAACCATGGTGGACGATGATGCAGAGACTAGTATTTATATTGAAAAGATTGTGCTTTTAAGGTTGGGAAAGATTGCTAGATGCGCTCCGGCACTACCATCCATCTTTACTTCCATAAACACAGAGCATGCTGGCTTGTGACGTCATTACGTCCTCTACATACACTTGTATTAATGCAGTTCACACAGGACATCAAATACAAGTCGCATATATCGAAATGTGAACGGCAACGCAAAAAAAGATTGGATTTCACAAAAAAATCGGAATTGAGCATTAAGGCCTGCTGTGTTAGCGTAGCCTAAGGGATTGTCTATTTGAGTCAATGAGTCGATGCAATCAACTGGTTTTCCTTAGATAGAAAACTTTGTATCAATTTGACTGTATGATCTGGTTGAACTGTAAAGTGCCTTGAGAAGACATGTGTTGTGAATTTGGCGCTATATAAATAAACTGAATTGAATTAAGATGCTCTATCATGACTCCACCCTGGAAAAAGAACAGGTCAAATAATTTAAAACTGCTCTGACTCAGGAAGAAAATAATCGTTTTGTTTCTGGAAGCAGGGCAGCTGTGACGGGGACGTTGGATGGCTACTGTGACTTGCTGACCCATTTTCTGTGTCGTTTGGTTTAATGACCTCCAAGTTCAGCTTTACCATTAACACCTGTCATTTTAAATTTCTGCGATCCATCGGTATACTGAATTCCTGATTAAAAACATAACGTAGTCACATATGGAGATGATGGCTCTCCAGGGACTGCTTGGAATGATAATATAGTGTTAAACAACCAAAAGCATAAGGAATGAGTGAAAATAAAAAGGTAATAGAAGCATTAAATGAAATGGGCTTCGGGTCCAAACTGCTCATCATTTTCCTGGCAGCTCAAACAGAAGGGAGACAAGTAAAAACTGAGATACTGTCTGTAAGGGTTATGCAATGATCACCTGAAACAACGGCTCTACAGGTGGGGTTTCGAAATTCTGACCCGATTTTATTGTCTGCTTCTGGATGAAAGAGACGTTGATAGATGTCAAATTAATTCATGGCTAAAGAGACTAGTTTCTTTTACATGACAGTCTTGGAGCCTTGGGTGGATCAGACACTTGATACAGTCATTTGAGAAACCGGGAAGATGGACCCTCTGAGGCTGCAGAAATATTTTGTCTTGCCCTCTGTTTGCCCTGACCTGCTTCATCCTCCTGTCCTTCTCTTTCTGGATGCAGGATGATTGATTTATTCCCCTTCAGGCCCTCTAAGGCTGCCTGCCTTGAATGTTCGCCTGCATTTTTACATAAATCTCATCTCTGGCTGTTTTTCTGGGTCTCTGTATGAAGACAGTTTGGGAAGGCCCTGTCTGCATGTTCCCGTGCTGCTCTGAAGATAAGCGGATGTGACAGCGTCGACCGAAAACGAACTGCTGTCCTCAGACTGCGAATATCCAAGCTCTGTTAGTGTTTGCTTGTGTGGGCGGATCTGCTGCTTCAGAAATCAGCGAAGCAGAGCACTTCTTGGTGCCCTTTGCTATGATGGCGGACTGTATGTGCATGTGCTCATGCGTGTGCCCCCATGAGCTGAAACACATCCTATTAAGGTATATGTTCCTCTGTGGGTCGCCGGTCTGGGCCCTGAGGCTCTGCTCGGAGCGGGGCCTCTGGGCTGACAGCAGACCAGCAGCCACCTGACCAAGCAGAGCAGAGGGAGGCCTCGTTGTGCAGCTCTCCCCTCAGGCCCAGACTGTGCTTTCTGACCATCCACTGAGTCATAAAACATTAGCTTACATGTTAGCAGAGGCCCTTCCTTCACATGCGACTATAGAAGGGGGAAAGAACAGCCTTTATGGTATTATGGTTGTGGTTGTTTTTTCTTATACAGCTAAAGTTTTCTTCAGCAAAGTGAAAAACACACAGCACCTTTTTTTGTCTGTATGACATTAAATCAGACCTAAAGCCAAAGGCCTGATCAAGATCCTGCTGCAGCAGATAGGAAAGTAACTAACCAAAGTACATCACGTCCAACGTTGGCTAAACATTTCATCAGTAAGGAAGAACACTATTCATTATGTGGACTGGGATTAAAAGTTTTTAACTGTACTCAGGAATAAATGTATTGTGATAAGTAAAGTGTTTAAAGGAATAGTGCACCCAAAACATGATTAGCCTTCATTTTCTACTCACCCCCATGCTGAACAACACTCTGGAGTACTTTTTTGATATCTCAAATGCATCTGAAGATCTGGGAGGCTTCATGCTGTCTGCTGACATTCAAATAATGGAGGTCTATGGCGCCCGAGGCAGAAAGGTCCATAAAAGTCCACAAAAAACGTGTCAATATTCCTCCATACTCCTCGTCCAATGTATTCCAAGTGTCCTGAGTGGGTAGCATCCAGAATTTACTCGAAACGAAGTCATTTAGAATGTTTTTAGAGCATAAACAGTAGTGTATAGGATTTCCTAAAAGCGCGTTCACGAGTCTACGGAAACCGCGGCAGACCAAACCAGATGAAAGTGCGCATTCACCGTCTGCTCTGCCGATAATGCAAGCGTAGAAGAAGAAATGTGCCGTTTACCTGTGCAAAGAAAGAAACAACGAAAGAAAAAGTCTGAGGACTTCAGTGTTGAGGGAAGAGCATAAGTTCTTTGCCGAGCTGAATCGCACTAGTCTGGTTTTGAGGTCTGCGCGGTTTCCCAGCACTTTCAGGCCTTTGAAAATGAACAATGCCCCTGTATGCCATTAAATTAACTACAGGTGGGTTTTAATGACAAAAAGTCAATTAGTTGGGTGACCATCCATTGCTTCGGTCTCAAGGTCACTACACACAAAGTGTTGGCCATGAAACTGAACAGTTTTCCTATTGAGAGGAAGGTAGGCCAATAAGCTGAACATATTTCCTCTTGTTTTGCCGAGCAGAACTGTAAAGGTCAGTGGAAATGAGCATTAACTTTTAAATTGCTGGAAATCCCACATTTCTGAGATGTAATCTAGAACAACAACTTTGATTTCTATCAATTATGTAATGTGGAAATCAATCTGTACTTGGACTGCCTTGGTGATTCATCCTCATCTGGATCAGAGCCCAACATTTTCGCAAACCACCACACAGACAGTTGTTTTCTCAGACTGTGCAAGTCAGAGAACCCAGATCGATGCTATGCATATTTTACTACTCCAACATGCCTGTGTAAATTCTAAGTCATCTGTTTCATGTCAACCACGAAACGGGCTCAGGGTCGCAGTCAACGACCTCTTGTTCTCAGATTTTTCTCGAAGATGTTTTCAAACCATCCAGGAAATTCTGCCGCCCGGCACGCTTAGAGTAAACTTAATTGGATGCTGAGTGCTGGTTGGCGCGCCGGCGGATTACTTCCTAATTCATCTTAGCGTCAGATGCATTGTTGCTTAAGACATTTTGCGTAAAAAGCTGGTAGGATGCGTTTTGCCAATGTTCTGATAATAAAAGGTTATGGAGTGTCAGTCACTGAAAAGGTTTTAACATCCTAAATTTAATCAAATCAAATCAGATTTTAATGCTAATAATATTTTTTAATATTAAATTAAAAACCTGTTATTCTTAATTATATTTATTAATCTATGATAAAATACTGCAGTTTCTGTAAAAATGTAAAATAACAAAATCCCGTCGGCAAGCTTTTGGAAGATAAGTTGAAGTGACCGCGCCTGCCCCGGTGGAGTAATAAGTAATGTGTGAGTCAATAACCTCGATTTAAAATTCAGTCCGGTTTCCAGCGAAGGCAAGGTGCCCTTTCCAGATGGTTGCCTGCTTACGCGATGTGGGGCGCGCTACAAAGAGAGTCTGGTGATGCTGACGCCCCAGAGACCGGAGAAATGTGCCGGAGATCTGAACTGAACGGACGACGGCAGCGGTGGATGGGTCCATATGCCAGTTTCAAAAGCTGTTGTTGAGGTTGTGCTTGGGAGTCGAAAGTCAGGAGACCAGAGCCCGGAAGAGCTACCGCAAAAGGGGTGTCCGGTATCATGTCTCGAATTCAAGCCCGTGTCGATTAACGCGGGCAATCCAGTAGTAGTCCGCGCTGAGGCCAGACTGAAAACCGCGGACTGCAGAATGAGTTCGTGCGGTGGCCCAGAGGTCCAGAGATGTAGAAACTGGTCAGGATCAGGCAATCAGGAGGATTTAGACACGCTATGATAATGGCCCTACCGGTGCTTTGAACACTGGAAGTACCGATGTTTTGGAAGAAGCGGCATGTTAAATAGAGGTTGGAGCAGTTGGACTGCGCTGAACGGGTGAAGTGAGAAACTGGGCAGAGCTTAGATAGGTGAATGAAAATGAATAATCACCAGCCCAACAAAAGCAAGATCATGACCAATCTGGCTTCAGTTTAAGAGATAAATATTTTCTTTATCGTTATTCCGCAATAAGTGTAATTTACTTTTTCCATTTCGCAATATTTCAAAATTCCTTTAATTGAGCTTTTATTTTGTTTTCGGCCCTTTTTACATTTAGCTCTTTTGTGACCCATCTGATCCATAAACACCCTGAAAACCAAGTTAGACCAATCACAATCACTCTTCAGATGAAAACAATTTCTTTGATAGACAGCTACAGTTGAAAAACAACATAATGTTTTAGTCAGATCCTATTTTAAGATGAATTTGAAAATGCAAACGAAAAAACAAAAATGGATGTGGAAAAAAAGGAATTTACTTTTTAAATGTTCAATGAGATGTATTTATAATTAAATTTGAGAGATGCGGTTTTCAACCCTGATTTAAAAAAATCTAATTTGAAAAAATATAGTGTTGCAGTATTGAATTGTTATTTCTAAAATATAAAAGTCCTTTTAAGAGTTTGATTACAACAAAAAACAATTTTTGAAATTATAACTGTATGATTTAAATGTTACATTAGAAATTAGTGACATTTTTGGCCCTCCATTAAATGTAGCTTGCTTAATTCAAGATATTCCAAAAAAAAAAAGAAAATTAAAAAACACTCCACTGACTTTTGTTTTAAGATGTTTTGCTTCCCATCCAGGAAGCTTTTTCAATTCAAAATGTCATAAATGGTGTTGAGTTTAAGGTTTTATACAGTAGCCCATCAAAACTTTGTTTTTTGTTGTAAACCATGCAAATTTGTCAACATGCAAATTGAAACGGATGAAGGGGTCCACCCCGTGGAATGGGGGTCATTTGGTTTCTTTTGTTACCCTGCAATGCCCCATACCCGCCTCATTGTCTGAAAGGGGGTTTGTTAAAGGGAATTGTTGGCCTAGCTGAATAGGGCGTAGGTCCTCCTCCCCTGTATAGGGGCTGAGGCTGCAATGATAGCGGGAAGGGGTTAACTCAGTTGCTGCATTGTAAGTTTTGAAAGCTGAAACCTGAGTCCACCCTCTCTGTTTAAGGTGGTTTTTCTTTTAACATAAATGACTCTTCAATGCCTCTTTAAACCACCTATTTTCTTTGTCCAAAAATGTGAACATTGTGGTCCCCAAAGAATGTGTCCTTGTCCATATGGTGTAGATGTACCTCAGAGTCTTGTCCTCGCAGGAGGTCGTGGTGTAAGATAGTGTAATCTTAAATTTAGCAAATAGTGATGACTGATATTACCCTAGATTTGTCATCATATTGGTTGTACCCATCTCATCTGGCGCCTTTTTGAATTTACCTTATTTCTTGGGCAACCTTCTTCCTATGCCGCATCTTGTAGAAGATGACATTTTCCATATTGCCAACTTTTGCTCAGATAACAGCAGTCTGCAGTATTGCATCAAGTGAGCAAATTATGTTGCAGCTGCACCTGAGGGATCTGAGCCCTTCTCTGTGACCAGTTTGCAATTAAAATAAAACGCTTAAACCACAAAAACGGTATGATGGTAAACTTAAGTGAAACTGTGACTTTTTTATGCTGTATAAACGATGAAACCTGTAACCGCTCACGCTTAAAACCGACATCAAATTTCTTGGATGTGTGACAAACCTGGTGAATAAAGCTAATTTGATTCTGACTGCTGCTACTGTACAGCATCTGCTTGGTGGCGCTTTGATGTTCTTTTATTAGGCAAAACGCCTCGCATCGCCAACTAACCCGCAGAGGGAACGCCTGGCAGCCGCTTGAAATCTGTCGGTGTTGATATGAAGCAGCAGCGGTGACTGTCAAGGAACCACATTGCTGCTTATTGGTTTTTCTGCTGACATGTTTTCACTTCTTTGGGAATTCATGATGTCCCAGTTTGTTTGTGTGTGTGTGTGTGTGTGTGTTCTCAGGCTCTATATGAAAGAGTTTGGAGACATTTAGGCTAAAAAAGCTGCAAATGTTCCAAACAATAATATAATCAGTTTAATTTATGGGAGAAAAAATTAATGTGGGGAAAAAGCAACAACACACAAAACAAAGTCATGCTAACCGCGACTCAGTCACCTAAAATCTTTCCACATTTTTGTCACATTACTACAATAAATGTATTATTGTTTTTTAATGGAACAGTCCAGCACAAACCACTTTGCATAAAAATTACCTTTTCAACATTGTTTTCAAATAGAAAAGCTGCAAAACTTTAGCGAATATATTTGTTTTTCTGCCTATATTTACCATTCCTCTACCAGTGTTGTAGTACTTTCGAGATCGGTCTTGGTCTCGGTGACCATTTTGATGGTCTCGGTCACCGCCTCTCGGACTTGACCGCATTTGGTCTCGGCCTTGTCTCGTCTCGGCGCTGAGGATCTCGCATTTTATTTCAAGACGGGTCAAGACCACAACTGTGGAAATAACACTAATCATCAGAATATTATCAGTTTCTTTAAGATCCTTCTTTTTATTGGATGCTTGGATTCAAATCCAAGCAATAACCTTTCTCATTGGTGCAAAAATGCAGTGAAGGGAGATCAATCTATTTTTCAACAAATTTTCTGTCTCATAACATATTTTCACAACTTGAGGTGACAGATGTAGATTTATTTAAGAAAAGTTATATAATATAACTTTTAATCCTGTATATGAGAGAGAGAAACAAGAAATGATTGGCTTTTTTTCAGTTTTACATTTTACAGAATTTTGCACATTGTTTTGAAATAGCACATTTAAAAGCAACATAAATGTATGTACTGTTTATGAACAGCAGAGAAAATACTATTTTGATAGATTTTGATTAATTGTTAGAAATTCTTTGATTACTACACAGAAGTACTAAATAGTGTTGCACCGATACCAATATCAGTATCGGACGGGGCCCCGATACTGCCCTAAAATGGTGGTATCGGTATCAGCGAGTACCAACAAATAGGGCAGCGATACCATTTTTAGAGCCATAAGTTTATTCAACTATTGTCACCCATTCCAGGTAGGCAATAAAAAGTTCTACTGGATTCACTTTGTATTAGATTTTTTCCTGCTTCACAAAGGTAGGCAGCAGCTTTACAGAGCCATGATGGCAATTATTTTACATTATTATGGTATCGGTATCGGCCGATACTGCACAGCCAGGTATCGGGGCCAAAAAATGGCATCGGCGCAACACTAGTACTAAATAAAGATGTTAATGTTTAGTCCAGTTCTGTATGTTAAATATCTAGGGGTTTTTATGTGAATGTGGGTCTTTTAGATCAATTTTAGTGATTTTGATCATGTTTCACAGTTTATTGTCACATACTTGCGCTGGTCTTGACTCGGTCTCAACTTCTCTCTGTCTTGGTCTTGACTTGGTCTCGGACCCTAAAAGTCTTGGTCTTGTGTCGGTCTCGATACACTCTGGTCTTGGTCTTGTCTTGGTCTCGGGTTAGGTGGTCTTGACTACAACACTTTCCTCTACATAATGCTACAAACTGCCTTCTGATATCTGCCATCAAAATTCTTCTTTTTCTAGCATCAAAGGTTTGTACGAGAACATTAAAGAACGACCAGCACCATAAAAAACAGAGAACACAGCAGACAGATCAGGAAGAACATTTTGGAGAAGTTTAAATCATGGTCAGGTTTGTTTGTAGCAAAAACTGGAACAAATTAGTTCCTAAATTGTATGAATGATTGAGGAGAAAATGTCCCATCCGCCATTTTCTCCTATTTCTTTCTCTTTTTTTCTCCTCTCTCTTATTTCTAATCTTTTCTTGGGTACAAACTAATTCTTCGAGTGCTCTTGACTTGACGTGGGAGTCTTCAGTTATCCAAACCTGTTTTTAAATAACTACATTTGTTTTACTTAGAAGTAATTGTCAATTTTATTAGACTGCATCATTATAGATTATGCAACTCCAAAATTCTAAATTACATTTTCATTCGCTGATGACTTAACCATCACTCACTACACCTGCAGCTGGCATGTCTGTGTGGATACTGCTTCAATTTGTTGTCATTATGTTATACTTTTATAAAAGAACAGTAAAACAATGTGATAAAAGGAAGTCGAAGGAAAGTAACACAGTAGATATACATTCATTCCACTCCATGGCAGCTCTGCTTTGTTATTATATAAACTGTGACGTATTTGGCTTTGGGTCTGTCCGAATTTGTCAAATTACAGTTTTACCGTTAATATTTGTATGTTTATGCGTTATCATGTGAGAGAGATTGAGAGTGCAATGAAGGGATGACAGATGGGGTCTAGAGATGTACAATGAATATGTGCGTGTATTAAAAGGAGGTTTAACAGAATGTAATGTTGTGTTGTTTTATGGGGAACTTATATTATGCATTTACATTATATGTTGCACTGCTTGGTTCCATCGCTATTTTTCATTGACTGTTTTAAAGCTACAGTGTGTAACTTTTAGCGACATCTAGCGGTCAGACTGCAGACTGCAGCAACATGAACATCTCCCCCCCCACCGCTTCTCCCCCCCAACAGTACGGCGAGCTTTACGGGACAAAATGTCTTCAACGACTTCCGCATCACCTACCTTCTCAAGTGATGAGGTTTGTTTACATAGATAATTTTACAGATAGTATTTCATTAGTCTGTGTAGGGTATAGATTTCATGTAGACTTAAGATAATATATATACCCGTTATTTTTTCTACATCGTTGTGACGTTTTGGCGATCTCGCAATCACTAGTTTGTTGGCTCTGTGCTGCCGTAGCGCAAAGATGTCTGCCTCCATGGCTGTGAGACCCGCTCCTATGTAATTATAAATAACAAATTCTAAGGCAACGCAAATATTAAGGTTAAGAGGCTGAGCTCGTAGATGATGATAAAATAACATAGTTATGTATAATATATTACATTTCTGACAGTATATCCCTGTAATTATTACACACTGTAGCTTTAAGGTAAACATTTTTTTTTTTTTTATGTCTATTTGTATATTTCTATCTTTAATTCTGTAACAGTGCAACCACTGGACTTCATTCTCTGAACCAGAACAGTTTTTCTTCCTTGTCTTCAATGTCATTTCTATGAATGAACACCTTCTGAGCAGTGTGGGAAGTCATAGCCTTCTCACTTATATGTACCCAATATGCATTATTGGGGCTTAATTTCTCACAGGTGGACCGCACTGGGTTTACAAGGATTATTTACAGTCATTTACTGAAGTTAAGAACAATGAATAAATCCTAAGCTATATATATATAT
>JAGKQL010000007.1:7218532-7232120 GCA_018398635.1 Cyprinodon brontotheroides | reverse complement strand
TGGCGGCTTCAGCCGATGAAACTAGCGTTAGCGTGGCTATCGAGCAAGTTTTATCGGAATTACAGAGTATTTCTTCACTGAAGAAGAGCAAAACACTGCTCTGGAGGCTTTTCTCAGAGGAAAAGATGTTTTTGCTCTTCTCCCGACTGGTTTTGGCAAGAGTTTGATCTTGTGGCTTTGGTTTGTGCCTGGCTTGTGGTTGTGTTTTCGCCGCCGCCTGTTAGTAAGTCATATGCTTCGCTGGATCTGATTGGTTTATTTGGCCCTCGCCTATCACCAACATAGGCCAATCAGCTAAGCAGTATTTTCGCCTCTTCCCAAAATTACTTCAACGAAGGTTTCGTGATGGATATGCGGAGCAAATCCAGCAAAATCCAGCAAATCCATTCGGCGGAGTCAGGTTACAACCTGATGCTGTGAAGCAGGATTCCCCCCCCACCATATTGATACGCCGAATCAAACCTGGCTAAGAATGGGAACCTGGATAAGTGCTTGAAAATGGGTTTGTCAGAAAAAAAAAAGACAACATTCTTTTCATCTGCACACCTTAAGCAATATAATCACTTGTCTCATTAAGCAAGACAAAAGGAACATACATTTGGTCAGTTAACTATAAGCTTTGTAAAAATAAAAGTCACTGGACTAGCTGGAAGACTCATGTTCATAAGGACTTTAGTACTCTTGATAACATCACAGGAAAACACTCAGGTAAGCATCGACAATCACACTTTGCTTGAGGTAGCAACAAACTTACCTGCTCAGTAAATGCAAAAAATGTTCAAAACTGGACAAAATTATGATTAATTTTCTGTACATAAACATTGAATTTTTCAAACTGTAAATAATTAAGAGGGAAAGTATTTTTGTTGATATGGGTTTGTAATGAGGAAACACTTGTAGTCTTTCAAAATTCTTTTTTCTGTGGAATGAATGACAATGTTTGATTATCCTTTTTGTTCACTGTATATAGTTGCACCGGATTCTTTTTAAAACTGAATTTTTCTAATAAAAAAAGATGCAAAAATAAATATGCCAATCCAGGCGTCAAAATGAGCACCCGGATATTTGCTAAAGGCTTTGTTGCCATTCAAACCCAGGTTTAAAGCCTTGCAGGGCAGCCTAATGCCCACTTGCTCTCATTAAGCCATAAAAAGGAAGAAAAAAAAGTCAGTTCAACTGTTTAATAAAAAAGTGAGTCAAGAAATTGTCCATATACCAAACTGAAAGATTGTTGTTCTCTACTTCAAAAACAATTTAGATTATAATATGGAAAAACTTTCTATTTTTTTATATTTCTTTTAAAAAAAAATCCAATCAATAACATGGATACATAAACGCCTGCATTTTATATCAATGTTAAATGCTGTTTAAAGTAACAGACTATAATTAAAAATGTCCCTTGACCATTACTGGTTATTGATTTTTAATTGTTACCCCTCATTTACAGCATGAAATTGTCCATAATGTCACTGTTTATTGCAAATTTTAGAGTTTATTTCATTGGATCTGAGGGGTGCAGCCAAAAATAGCCCCACATCAGGATCATCCCTCCAACAAACGTTTTCACTTGACAGTGCAGTAAACCTCTTAAGCAGCGGTCAAAGCTTGCACTCTTAGAGTGTCTCCCTTTGTTATAATCCAACTAACAGCTGACTGGGAAATAACTGAGGAAATCTTCCACTGGGCTGACCCATAGGGGCCATCTTATCTAAGAACCAAGTTTGGGTTCACTTAGTTCCTTACCACATGCTGGGTTGTGTATACCTGGAGTAGGAACATCTGGGTTAACGATAACAACTAGTCTATTTTATATCCAGTCAGGAATGCTGGCTCGTCGCGTTTTGCTTCACTCTGATGCTTCACACAGAGGATTATTTCCAGTTTGCTGACTCTTAAAGCACTTATTTGTATAAGTTAGACCTTTTCTATTTGACTGATATCTGTCGTCATTCTTCTATCCTCCCTCCTGCTTTGCTCATGCATTATGGATGCTAAGTGATGGAGCATTTAAAGCAGTTTAGTGTACTGCTCCCTCAGTGCCTTCACTTAAAATATTCACACTTAGAAGCACTTGGTGCCTTCTGGTGAATCCCCCAAAGGATTCCGGCTGCTGCAGAACTGTTTCCGTTTTTTTTTCTACTTATTTTGAAAGTCAAAGTACATTTTGTTCACCTGTTATCATAAGCATGAAGGGGATTGTACTGTAGAGAGTTATGGACCTGCTTCAGCGCTTCTGCTGAGCTGCAACCACACTGTTGCATTTCGGAGTGCTTTGAATCTTCCACAGTGGGAACATACTATTGGTAAATCTCCTGGCAGAATTATTCTCTCAGTCTAATCTTACTGTAGGTTTTCTAAGGAGCATATGCACTCTTATTTCAAGATAAAAATATAAAATAGGGATGCATGATATTGGGATTTTGGCCGATATCCGATATGCCTGAGCATTTTTAAAACCCATAAAGCTCTATTTTTGTAACCGATAATCATCGAGTACTCGATGTTAAAAGCTGGACAAAAATAAGTAGTCATTGAAAATAGCAGTTTTGTTCTCCATTTCTGACACTTTGAAAATAATATACTTCAAATATTTTTTCATATGCTGATATCAAATTGATTTTTAAAAACGCGGTATCGATCTGTTTTACTTTCAAATCTTGTGAAATTTCATCGTTCTGTTACAAACTCTAAACGATATTTTGCAAATTCTTGTGAGATTTTGTTAGTAAAATAGGTCGATATCACACAATATATCAACATATAAAAATATGGCAAATATTTCTCGCGAATTTTAGGGGAATTTATTGTAGCATAATTATGACATATAGCAATATTTCATTAGTAAAAGAGATTGATATGGTGTTTTTAAATGGCAATATATCAGCATATGAAGATATTTTTTGATATTTTAATGTATCAATATTTTTCCCTCCTCTTTAGAAGTCTGTAAAAAAAGTTTTTGAGGAAGAAGTAGCATTTTTTTTTTTTTTTTTATACTTTTAGAAACTTGCAAGCTAACAAAATATCGGGTTAAATATCAGTGGGGTGGCCGATGTCCGGAGGTATTCAGTTTTAAGGCCTAAAACAGGCCGATACCGAGCAGGGGGCGCATTATATTGTGCATCCCTAATATAAAATATTTGAGACCTGTTCTCATTTTATTTATCTATAAAGCATCAGGTTGCATCTTAAAACAGGAAAAGTTTGGTTTTATTCGGCATAAGACGGTGAAAAAAAGTATAATTCATCTATCTCAGCCAATTGATTTTAAATGCTACACACATATCTCTTCTGAGGCGCCTACATCATCTGTAATCAATTTCACCTCCAATCCGACCAGCATTCAGCACCAAGCTTCCTGATTTTTGTGACAGGCTGCAAGAAAATGTAGGTAGCAGAATTGAGGAGTGTGAGGAAGAGGAGGATACAGCTTCATCTCTTCTTCCCCCCCCATCCACCTTCTCTTTTTTACCCAAGGCATGTTCAGAGACAAAGTCAAGCAGACAGAAAGGGCTGCTGTACAGTGCACGCGTGTTCATGACGTGTCTCATGCATTATGCGGAGAGACCCTGCAATGACGTCTACAGAGACTCTGTCCCTCTGTGCACATTTGTGGGTTTCCTGCACTCAGACAAGCACGTGCATGCAGCCTGAGTGCACAGAAGCACATGGCACTAATGCCTTATTCATTCTGACACACAAATACACACATGCTGTGGAAATGAAAAGAGGCAGCAGTGTGCTCTAAGGTGCCAGGTTTAACTGTATAGCTGTAGAAGGTAGGTGCGCAGCGGTGACATCTTTGTGTCAAATGCGGTTAAATGATACTTAATGCTGCAATTTTCTAATTTCGTTCTACCTATCTACGGTCATGGTTCCGTAGTTCAGCTCTATACTGAGCCAAAGCTAGCAAATTAAAGCTGCCATTCTGTTACTTATACTTAATTTAAACCTGATTAAGATGTTTGTCTAAAACAAAATGCTGTGTTTTTTATGGCTTCAGGAGAGATAAACAAAGTACCTTCCTTTAATACACCCCCACCATGGACTTCTCTCCCTGCTGCCCTCTGGGAAGAGGCTTCGCAGCATTCGATGCAGGTCCAGCAGATTCCAAAACAGCTTTTTCCCCACCGCCATCAGACACACACTGACAACACCAAGCCAAAGCACTGCATAATTGCACCATATATGTATTTTAATGCTTTGAACTTCCATAAAAAAGCATTTTTTTGCACCATGTTTCTTTCTCCCACACTGTTTACATCTGATCATCAGAGCACTTTAAGTAATGGAAATATGAGAGCTGTACAAACTGAAATTTGGTTTTGTATACACTCTTTGTATACAAAATGACAATAAAAGCTGTCTAAGTCTAATGGTTAAGGTAGGTAGAAAGAGAAAACGGTACAAATGGTTTCTGCAGAAGGTTCTGATGGTATCAAAGCCAACCGATCTCATCGGTTTATAAAGCATTACCCTGAAAACTTCCTCCACTGTAGGCCAAAGGGTTCCAAGGGGCCACGTTTATTCCAGTTAATAACAACAAAACATATTTTAAAGCAAGTTTCTTCCTTTTACTTGTTCTGGAAAGCAACATTTAAATAAAGTAAAGTTGAAAAGAATAAATCTAAGAAAATGAAATGATGTTTGCTGGAGGGTCACCATTATTCCCGCGTTAAACAGATCAGGGGGCCACACATGTTTACTCCAGGGGGTGCAAATCCCCTGGTGGTGCTCCGCTTTTACAGACCAGAGGCACTCATAAAAGAAGGCTGTGCATGATGAGGGACTAACACCTTGAGGCATTGGGACGACTGGATGTTATTTAGGAATATGAAAGTTCTTTGCTTAAGAAAAATAATATTTTCACCCTTTCTTTAGTGTTTCATATAAAATGAAGTGGACTTTGTTTTTTCTAATTAAGAAAATATAAGAAAGTTCAATGTGTGAACACCTTTAAAGGTTCTGTCCTTCCTGGTCCGAGAAGTGCATAATTAAGCTGAAAGGTGTTTTTGTTGGTAAATGTCGGCAGGCTGTCAGAGCAGCTTTTCATTCTACATTTTAAGCCAAAATGTTCTGTAAACCCTGAAGGACTTTGATCAAACGTCTGCTGAACCAGCGTCAGGCGTTCAAGCCTCTAAAACAAGTGGTTAATAATGGAGGCCTGTTCTGTGGAGCTCAGCTCGATACATCGATCCCACAGAGGTCTGTAACACTCATCGTCAAACTCCTCTATGCTGTGGGAGGGGACTGACACCTGGGAGGGGAACTATGTCACATTGGAGCGTCTGAATTACGCAGAGCTCTGATGATGCAGCGGTTCGAGGCCTGCTGGTCTGAGGGCGGAGAGACTCTGGTGGTTCAGCTGCATTCCTGACGCTCTGATAGGTCCGGCAAAGGGGCTTACAGCAGTCACACCGGTGCAGGGTGAAATGTTGCTCTGGTGTTGCTCTGCTAGTGTGTCACACCCATTGATCAGGGCGCGCTGCAGTGGGCGTGTGGGCGCTCTGACCTGTTTGTGCAATGGAGTGTGAGGCCAGCGGATGCCGTTTCAGGGTCACCGCTGTGTGGGTCGAGTCCAGGAGGCCGTCCTGTCTCCAGCGGCCGCCCACTCGCTGTCACTACTACTGTTGTCACATCACCACTAGGTCACATCTGTGTGATGCAGCCTGAATCTGATGGATGGCTGCTATTGACCTCCGCAGATTCTCTTCGCTCTGCCGTAGTTTCACGAAAACAGTTATCCCTCAGGCGCCAGTGTAACATACTGGGACATTTTTTTATCATGGATTCTGATATTTGATGTTCTTTCACATACTCAGATGCAGTCATGATTACAGGAATAAGCAGCATCATTGCTAGGATTTAATTTGTTTGGAAGCATTAACTCGTTTCTGCTGTTGTTTATAGATCTCCATCTACATCCCTGCAAGGGTGATTGTTGGTTTAAAGGCTTCTTAGGTGCTTTTAATTGAGAAGGCAAATAAATCTGAATATATATTTTTTCTGCTATAGCAGGGTTAACTAAATAAAAAGGTTTCACACCCATAGATACTCCTCAGGAACCCGTCTTCTGCAAACCAATTATGAATATTTGAACATAACTTCCCCCGTCAGATTTTCTTTAAAGTATCGACCAGGGTTTTCTTGAATCCAGTCTGAATACCTTTTGATTTACAGTGATTTTTAATACTTAGGAACACTGTAGGTTTTTAGTTCAGATTTCTGACATATTTGTTGTCTGTGTAACTTATCTGACTTTTTTTTATGATTTTTAAGATTCTACACTAAACAAGCTCCATTTCTGTCTCTCTGTCTGTCTGTTTTAAAGGGCTATATATAAAAAAACCATACATTTTAAACCTTTTTTTGGATTTTACATGTGACAAATTAAAACTTTGATCAAAAAATAAATAATACATAACTATTATCATCATTCTTTTTTTTATTTTTTTTATTTGTAGTCAGCCTCCATGGGTATATTCTATGTAGAACCTCATTCTTCTGCAGATCCAGCTGCAGGTTTGTCTCTAGAAACTGAACATCCTTCTTTAAGCCTGATGTAGCAAGCAACATACATTTTCAAGCATTTGCTCAAATATTCTGTTTAATTTAGATCTGGACTTTGGCAAAGCCATTCTACAACATCAAGCTTCTTTATGCTTGTGTTATTAAATGTCCAAATGTCCGCACCTATGCCCCTCTGAATTTCTACACAGGGTACCTAGAAAAATGTGTAACTACATGGAAGGTATTTATTTTATTATTCCTAACTCCTGCAGGTGAGGGATAATAAATCAACATCTTTAAGATTTAGCCCATAAATGTTACAATGGTGAAAAGATTGTAAACAACTCTTGGAAAGAAAATACTACTGTCACTATTGGATGACATTAAGAGGCTTTGAGAACATAGGACAAAGCTGTGTTCTCTAATATTGCACGTTGTGATCTATCTTGATATGAATGGAACTGAGTTGAGTTCTACATTATCAATCTGGTATGGATGCCGTTCAGTCTGTCAGTGAAAAGGAGGGACATTTAGTACAATACTTGGAGCAGATTGGGTAACATGCCACCTAGTACACGCCTTCCATTATACACTTTCAGCCAACTTGGTTGTCCATGAGAGCCACCAACGGAGACACAATGATCACAATAGGATTCATCTGCAGCTTCTTGAGTGTTTTCACAACTAGTGGAGTAAGCTGATAAATCAAACTTCTTTCAAATCCTGTCGGAAGAAAAGCACAGACATCTTTCCCATCTACAAATCTAGAAAGTGCTTCTCTTTGCTCATGTTTTGGGGCGACAGTGGCGTCGGGTGTAGGAGTTGCCCTGAAATCGAAGGGTTGACAGTTCAAGCCCCGGCTCCGGCTTTCCGTGTCACCTGCATTGTCTATTCATGGTGGTCAGAGGGCCCAGTGGTGCCAGTGTGTGTACGGCAGCCTCGCTTCTGTCAGTGAGCCCCAGGGCAGCTGTGGATACAATGTAGCTTCCCACCATCAGTGTGTGAGTGTGTGGATGACTGACTCAATGTAGTGTAAAGCGCTTTGGTCAGATCTCCTGACTTGAAAAAGTACAGGCCGTTTACAATTTAAACAATAAATCTTCGCTATTCTAGCTAAAACAGAGTTAATTGTAGTATCAGCAGGTGAGTCCTCTGGCGTAGCCATGTTTGTTATCCCCCGGAAAAGCCCCTTCTGACTGTCGCCATTCCTACATGTCCCAGCCCAAAAAAACACTGTCCATCCATCCATCTTCCTCTGCTTATCCGGGGTCGGGTCGCGGGGGCAGCAGCTTAAGAAGGGAGGCCCAGACTTCCCTCTCCCCAGCCACTTCTTCCTAGCCCCTCAGGAGGAACTCCCCAAGGCGTTCCCAGGCCAGCCGAGAACATAGTCTCTCCAGCTGCGTGTCCTGGGTCTTCCCCTCGGGCCTCCCCAGGTGGGACGTGCCCGGAACACCTGAATCCAGGGAGGCATCCTGACCAGATGCCCGAGCCCAGCCACCCTACGGAGGAAACCCATTTAGGCGCTTGTATCCGCGATCTCATCTAGTTCTTCGGTCATGACCCAGAGTTCATGACCATAGATGAGGTAGGAATGTAGATCGACCGGTAAATTCCTGAGAGCTTCTCTTTTGGACTCAGCTCTCTCCCACATGACGGACCGGTACAGCGCCCGATTCATGGCAGACGCTGCGCCAATCTCCCTGTCGACCTCTCCAGGCCCCTTCTTCCCTCATTCGTGAACAAGATCCTTCGAGATACTTAAACTCCTCCACCTGGGGCAGGACACCCCCGACCTGGAGAAGGCACTCTACCCTTTCTTCTGACTCAAGACCATGGCCTTGGATTTGGACGCACTGATCCCCATCCCGCCGCTTCACACTACGACTGCGAACCGATCCAGCGAGAGCTGCAGATCATGACCTTTTTCAAGTAATTTCGTTGCACCGCTGTGGAGCAATGACAAATAAAGAATTCTGATTCTGATGACCTGATGAAGCCAATAGGACCACATCATCTGCAAAAGCAGAGACGCAATCCTAAGGCCACCAAAACGGATCCCCTCAACACCTTGGCTGCGCCTAGAAATTCTGTCCATGAAGGTAATAAACAGAATCGGTGACAAAGGGCAGCCCTGGCAGAGTCCAACTCTCACCGGAAACGAGCCCGACTTACTGTGGGCAATGCGGACCAGACTCTGACACCGGTCATACAGGGACCTGACAGCCTGTATCAAAGGGCCCGGCACCCAGTACTCCCTGAGAACCCCCCACAGGGCCCCCCGAGGGACATGGTCGAACGCCTTCTCCAAGTCCACAAAGCACATGTAGACACTGGCAAAAAAAACACTGGTGGCATGTGATTGGTCTTTCAATATTGATTCGTTGTGAGACTGAAAAGTCAGATCTCCATCCATCTTCCCGTTAACTCTAACCTGTTTATCTGTCTCTGCCTATATCTGACCAGTCCCCACAGCATGATGCTACCATCGCTGTGTTTCAGGGTAGCAGTGAGGTCTGAAGTATTTTAATGCCTTTCACTATCAGGTAAACCTTTAATCTCACCAACAAATTGGCAAACATTTTCATATTCATTCATATCTTTTCAAGATGTTAGAAAGTAAAAATTATGTTACAGTTTTGAAATATTTAAACTTTCAGTAAGACAAAATATTTGCTTTACATCAACTCTTCTGTTTAAATCATCAAACGTAATTAAAAACACTTCTAATTTATTTCTGTGAGTGTTTTCTCCTGCTGAGTTAAAGGAAAATGTAAAGAAGTGTAAAGAAAAACAAACCTTCTGAAATTATTCTACTGTAACTTTATGCTCGTTATCAAAATCATCATTTTTGTACAGATTGTTCAGACTTTTGTTCCCAGATAGAAATAGCCAAACTGCACCATTCAAGAACTTCTCTCCACATGTATCTACAGCTTATTCTAGCTGCATAAAAAGCACCTGTGAGGAAATGCTTTTAGAAAATCGCAACCCTTGTTCCCCCATTTTTTTCCCTCATTTTCTCTTTTTTTTTTTTTTCTTTTTTTAAACAGAAAACCCGAGGCTCGTTGGTCACTGAGGGGCAGGTTAACATGCTCTGAATGGCACAGTGACATTTATTCATCCTACACTTGTCAACATGTTGGCAAACAGTTGCCTATATTTCCACATCCTGTAGACACAGTTTTTTTGCTATTCTGATGAATGTAAAGTCCCCCCTTTCCCCCCGCGGCTCTGTTTTTATCTGGGAGGCTCCGGGCTGACCAGACTGATCCAAACAGTTAAAAAATGACAGGATTTAAACCCGAACCGCTGGGCTGGAAAATCCTAAACGGGCTCTGGGAGCCGGTGATAAGTTTGTGATTCATAACTCCACAGTCAATCAATTGTTGATATGAAATTATTGAACGATGCATCAGTAAACAAGAGATGGGGGACTCAAACATAGCAGGCTGCTCAGGCCTGTAATTGCTGCCCGCTGAATGCATTCACTTTTAATTTCCTTGACCACTAGGCGGGCAGTTTTCACCCCATCTTGGAAACAAGGGGAAATTGTGAAATTCAAGCTCTCTAGTGCACCTCTGCATTGTTCTCTGTAGCTAGCTGAGTTTTTTTGGGAGAGTTTATCCTTTCTTTTATTCTGTGCAAGTGTGAAATAGAAGTTTAATCCTTTTAATGGCTCTCCAGGTCATTAAGCTCAAAACTTTTCTTCTAGATGGTTGAACTAAAATGTCCTGAACTGCTTCCGTAGAACTTGATATCAGGATTCTAAAGCTTGCTCCTTCAAACCAGACATACTGCAGCAATGACTCTTCTTCATATATGAATGCCTCTAACTGTATTTATGGAGTTGTTGTCATGCTGTCAGATGAGTTTATCACCAATCAGGTCCACTGATCGATAGTGTTGCATAAAACCTTAGAGCAAGCTGGTCAACAGGGACAGGGCAGGCTCAGAGTGTTAATAATGTGCTCAGTTCTTAATGCTTACGGTCATCATTAATGAAACTCATCACTCTTTATTTACTGTTCCCTGATTCTCCTCCTCTGCTCGGTGGGTAACCCATGTGCACCTGCAGGTAGCTGTGTGAACTTAAAACACAGGACTTTTATAATCCAGTCTGGTGGGACATTTGCAAAACCCTTACTCTTAGATTTTTTTAGCATGTAAGGTACTTTTTCGGGGTAGAATCTGGGCAACATCTGCAGGAAGAAGGGTTTGCTTTGATAACGAACAATAAATCTGAATAAATAATGAATTAAAAACTCCAAAAACTTATTTTTTACCATTTTTGTCATTTTTTCTTATTTTTATTTTTCATTGCAGCAGTGATACATTGGGAGAATCTGATTAAATGCAGCTACTAAGAGATATTTAGTGATATTAATTAAGGGTGTGCAAAATAATTGTCATGACGATGCATCAGGATTCAAATTGTTGTGATCTACTGCATCAATTCTTGATACCAGGAATCAATTCTTAATTTAAAAAAATTAATAAATAAAATACGTGAGTGGTTGGCGCACATCCACCAACAGCAAGTGGAATACAACTTCCAGTCCAGTAGATGTCGCTGCGGATGTGTTGACGCCCGCTGCCTTGTGTCACAAGCATTTCCGGCCGCGGGATATTGCGACAAGTTTTCATAAACAAAACATGGAGGAGGCTGAGAAAATTCTCGTGGCTCCATCACATTTCAAGTCAGATGTTTGGATGCATTTTAGTTTAAAAACAAAAAAGGTAAAAAAGAAATTGATATGATGCATGTAATTTGCAAAAGGGGAAATTTCATACATTTGAATGTTTTCATTTCATTGGTTTAAAGGACCACTGAGGCCATATAAATGACACTGATTATCCTTATTTTGTTATTTTAGTTTTATAAATCCTAAGCACTTTTTGTCAGTGTGTCCACTCCAGTAATATTATAGTAGTAATAGTAATAGTAATACTTCTGCTTTGTCTGCATTCAGAAGGAGAGAGTTAAGGAAGTCATCCAGGTTTTTATGTCTTCAGACATGCCTATAATCTATGTAATGGGTTAGCTTCATCTGGATTTATAGACAGATATAGCTGAGTAGAGGTTGTGCCTGAACGCGTTCATTGAACGAAAAGTTCATGAACTCGTTCATATTACTTCGGCTTAAACGTTGAACTGAACGTACTGTATTACTGCCTGATGAACGCTTATTGTGAACTCCTTCATTCTGGTGTCGTGAACGCACGCTCTCTCAGTTCAGCTCCGCTCACAGGGTTGCCACTCTTTGGGCCATAGAGCCTCCCAGGCTTAAACCCCGCTAAATCACAATCAGAAACAGGCGCTTAATATGAAGCGGGAAAAACACCCCAATCTGGCAACAGCAGCTACCAGTGTCGTAGCCTACAGCCGCGTGCGCCATCAAAACAAAATGCAGCGCGGAAGCCACAGCAGCATGGAGGCGATCGTGGATGCGACAAAGCAGCAGTATGATCACTTAAAACAGTTTTATGACCAGGTGGTCGGTGAGGATGATAGCAACAATCTTACATTTCTCTGCAAACTTTGCCCGCCGGCTTTCAGTAAAAAAAATCCACACTTCAGTAACATCCAAAGCAAAATCTGAAACGGCATAGCGTACTGAAATGGATTGTCAAATGGAAAAAATTATTAAAATTAAAACATTTGCTCCTTAAAGACTACTTTCCTGTTTTTCTTTTAATAATTCCTCATAAAAAAGACCATTCAAGCAGCACATTTTTCCTGATGTTTTTGAGAATATACTGTAGGGGTGAAAGCTGCAGCTGCTACTAGTGTGAAGTGAATGGACAGCAACAAAGCGTTAAAGCAACAATGGGGAAATGCTGTCCCCTCAATGCTAATGTAAACCCTGGTTGGATAAGGATTCAAAACTGGATATGAAGATGAAATCTGACGCACAGTTTCAGTGTTACAACTGATAAAATAATTGCTGTCTGTGGTTCTACAGTAGGCTATGGTGTAATTGAGCAATATATGAAAAAAAAAAAGAACTATGAACTAGTTCATTTTTTGGAACTGTGAACTTAGTTCAAAATTTTGAATTATGAACTATGAACTGAACTAGTTCATTTTAAAATGTGTGAACTGAACTTTGAACTAGTTCACATAGAAAGAGAACTTTCCCAAGATATAGCTGGGTATCATCAGCATAACAGTGAAAATTAATCCCATGCTTTGCCCACAACTCTATTCTATCTTATCTCGATTGTATACGTATAAAGTAAAGAAAGAATTTGGCCCCGCACTGATCCCTTTGCAATTCACAGGCAACCTTTTGAGCATGAGGAAGATCTGTCATTAATGTGAACAAATTGAAATCCATCAGATAGATAAGATTTAAACCAGTCTAGTGAAGTTCTTTTAATTCCAACAAAATATTCAAGTCTTTCTAAAAGAATATTATGATCAACTGGATCAAATGCAGCACTGAGATCCAACAGGGCGAGCAAGCACAGATACAAGTCAATTATCTGAGGCCATGAGAATATAGATGTCATTAGTGATTTTCACCAGAGCTGTTTCAGTGCTATGATGAGCTCTAAAGCCAGGCTGAAACTCTTCAAAAAGTTTATTATGGTGTAAGTGATATCTTATCATGTATCTTCAAGTAATGATAATAAAAACATTAAATATACATAGGATGTAATCTTTCCCTGATTATATTTCTAGATATAAATCAGACCAGTTGTTCCTGTCTAATGTCTGGAGATGGTTTTTGTTTTGTTATGTTTAATAAAGACATAGTTTTATCAAACCCTGGTCACGCTGTCAAAGCATTCCTCACTGAGAAGAGAACAATCAGACCCGGTTCTGTTCCTTGTGCTGAGGTGGGTTTGTCTGCACCGCCGTGTGTTTTAATTGGGTGTAGAACAGGAGAGGAGCTGTTCTCCTCTCGGTGTCTCTGACGGTTGTCTTCTGTACGAGGATCAGAAAAGATGCAGACCATCTCAGTGTCTCTAGTCCTGCTCTTAGTCTACCCCCCCACCGCACCACCCCCACCCCGGTTTATCTCTCACAACAGGAACATCTTGAGCTCTTCCTCCATTCTCTTTCTGCTGGTAT
>JAGKQL010000007.1:7203466-7218032 GCA_018398635.1 Cyprinodon brontotheroides | reverse complement strand
GGATGGATGGATGGATGGATGGATGGATGGATGGATGGATGGATGGACCGTAGACCCCTGATGTCCTCCTGGTCTCTATTTTTGCGGTACTAAATTGTCCAAACATACCAATCCAATATTGGCTCAATTTACTCATATTAAGGTAGAGACCCTGTTGCCACTGCTGCCCCCTGTACCTGATATTATGTGCTCAGCCAGCTCTAGACTGAGAGTTGTTTGGTAGAGAGCTAAGCACAGACAATAGCACTTTCTATCGGTCACTCAAAGCGCAGTACTTGAAGCAGAACAAGAGCTAACAGCAATCTCCAAAAAAAATGCTGATCTAGGATGGCTGCGACAAAAAAAATAAAAATAAATAAATAAATAACATGGTAAAATTCCAAAAATTAACTATTGGTTGGAATATAAGCCATTTATTCTGTTTGTGGCTCATGTAATAATACAGTAATAAAAGCTTTAAATCGATAAGCATCTTTTAGAAGCATTTAAAGATCAAATGTTTATTCTTCTCCTAAATATAATAGGACAAATAAAATGGTATTCAATATTTCTTAAAATTTCAGAAAAGCAAGCTTTAAATCTTAGCAAAAGTCCTCCCCCAGGAGGTTTGAAGCTTGATTTAAGGGATCTCCCCCCTCATTTGGTTAAAGACTGTTGATTGCTAAAATATGTTGTGAAAAACACCAAACATAAGAAAAGCACCTAAACACAAAACACTATTACCTAGCGGAAAATCACTTTATTTCATTCCATTAAAAGGTATCAGTGCAGCAGGCAGATCAAACCCGACGTTTCCTCTCACGCTCTCATCATGAAGCTGCTTGTTGTGGATATATTAACAGAAGACGTCGCGCTCACGCAGAAAAGCTTCATGGCACAAAAACAAACAGTTTTTATTGGTCACACTTTGAATTAAATTGCAAAGTTTGCATTTGCATAAAGTCTCCGCAAGCTTCAGCAAGCACACAGGCAGTCCGTCCTGCTTGAGGACATCTCCTCATTATAGAAAGGTTGGGCTCGCTGCAAGAGCCGCGCTATAATTGCCCTCCTTTTTTCTTCTTCTTCTCCGCTCACAGAACAACAACAGGAAGATAAGATAATGAGCATCCTCTGCCAGTTTGTGGATACCAGCAGAAAGAGAATGGAGGAAGAGCTCAAGATGTTCCTGTTGTGAGAGATAAACCGGGGTGGGGGTGGTGCGGTGGGGGGGTAGACTAAGAGCAGGACTAGAGACACTGAGATGGTCTGCATCTTTTCTGATCCTCGTACAGAAGACAACCGTCAGAGACACCGAGAGGAGAACAGCTCCTCTCCTGTTCTACACCCAATTAAAACACACGGCGGTGCAGACAAACCCACCTCAGCACAAGGAACAGAACCGGGTCTGATTGTTCTCTTCTCAGTGAGGAATGCTTTGACAGCGTGACCAGGGTTTGATAAAACTATGTCTTTATTAAACATAACAAAACAAAAACCATCTCCAGACATTAGACAGGAACAACTGGTCTGATTTATATCTAGAAATATAATCAGGGAAAGATTACATCCTATGTATATTTAATGTTTTTATTATCATTACTTGAAGATACATGATAAGATATCACTTACACCATAATAAACTTTTTGAAGAGTTTCAGCCTGGCTTTAGAGCTCATCATAGCACTGAAACAGCTCTGGTGAAAGTCACTTCATGATATTCTCATGGCCACAGATACAAGTCCATTACTCGGCCCTGTTGATCTTAGTGCTGCAATTGATACAGTTGATCATACATTCTTTAGAAAAGACTTGAATATTTTGTTGAATTAAAGGAACAGCACTAGATCAATCTTATCTATCTGATAGATTATTTCAGTTTGTTCATGCTAATGACAAATCTTCCTCACCTGCTCAAAGGTTGCCTGTGGAGTACCACAGGGATCAGTGCTAGGACCAATTTTCTTTTACTTTATACATGCTCCCAACCGGTAGAATTATTAGAATAGGGGATTATTGGAGCAGCATGGGATGGAATTTTCACTATTATGCTTCTGGATGCTGTCCTGCTGGCAAGTGTTGGGAAAGTTCTCTTTCTACGTGAACTAGTTCAAAGTTCAGTTCACACATTTTGGAAATGAATCCAGTTCAGTTCATAGTTCATAATCCGCAATCTTTGAACTAAGTTTCATAATTCCAAAAATGAACTAGTTCATAGTTTTTTTATATATATATATTGCTCAATTACACCATAGCCTACTGTAGAATCACAGACAGCCATTATTTTATCAGTTGTAACACTGAAACTGTGCGTCAGATTTCATCTTCATATCCAGTTTTTGAATCCTTATCCAACCAGGGTTTACATTAATTGAGGGGACAGCATTTCCCATTGTTGCTTTTTAACGCTTTGTTGTTGTCCATTCACTTCACACTAGTAGCAGCTGCAGCTTTCACCCCTACAGTATATTCTCAAAAACATCAGGAAAAATATGCCGCTTGAATGGTCTTTTATGAGGAATTATTAAAAGAAAACAGGAGTCTTTAAGGAGCAAATGTTTTTTTTAATTTTAATAATTTTTTCCATTTGGTAATCCCATTTCAGTACATACTAAAAGTTTTCAGATTTGCTTTACCAGTTAGGTAAAGTGCGGATTTTTTACTGAAAGCCGGGCGGCAAAGTTTGCAGAGAAATGTAAGATTGTTGCCATCATCCTCACCGACCACCTGGTCATATATAAACCTCTTTTAAGTGACCATATTGCTGCTTTGTCGCCTCCACGGGCGCCTCCCATGCTGCTGGTGCTTCCACGCTGCATTTTGTTTTGATGACGCGACGCCGCCGTAGGCCAATGACACTGGTAGCCGCTGCTGCTGCCAGACTGGGGTGTTTTTCCGCTACATATTGGGCGCCTGTTTACGTGTGTGATTTAGCCGGGGTTTCGCCTGGTGGGCTCTATAGTGAAATCTGCAAACCTATTGAACGGAGCTGAACTGGGAGAGCGTGCCGTTCACAGTGACAGACACCAGAATGAAGGAGTTCACAATAACGTGCTCATCAGGCAGTAATACAGTAATGCTCAGTTCACGTGCTCGGCTTTAGTAATATGAACGTAGAAGTTCATGAACTTTTCGCCTTACCGAACGCTGCTCAGGCACAAATACTGCCCAGCTATATCTGTCTATAAATCCAGATGAAGCTAACCCATTACATAGATTATAGGCATGTCTGAAGACATAAAAACCTGGATGACTCTTAACTCTCTCCTTCCTGAATGCAGACAAAGCAGAAGTATTACTAATACTATTACTACT
Source organism: Cyprinodon brontotheroides (assembly GCA_018398635.1). Taxonomy (NCBI): domain Eukaryota; kingdom Metazoa; phylum Chordata; class Actinopteri; order Cyprinodontiformes; family Cyprinodontidae; genus Cyprinodon; species Cyprinodon brontotheroides. Next base: position 7,214,741 of record JAGKQL010000007.1, on the reverse strand, counting down.
ATAATATTACTGGAGTGGGACACACTAATAAAAAGTGCTTAGGATTTATAAAACTTAAAAATAACAAAAATAAGGATAATCAGTGCCGTTTACATGGCCCCAGTGGTCCTTTTGCAAAAATCAATGAAATGAAAACATTCAAATGTATGAAATTTCCCCTTTTGCATATTACATGCATCATATCAATTTCTTTTTTACCTTTTTTGTTTTTAAACCAAAATGCATCCAAACATCTCAATGTTTATGTGATGGAGCCACGAGAATTTTCTCAGCCTCCTCCATGTTTTGTTTATGAAAACTTGTCGCAATATCCCGCGGCCGGAAAAACTTGTGACAGATAGTGAGCGAAGGTCAACACATCCACACAGCGACATCTACTGGACTGGAAGTTGTATTCCACTTGCTGTTGGTGGATGTGCGCCAACTGGTGACGTATTTTATTTATTAATTTTTTTAAATTAAGAATTGATTCCTGGTATCAAGAATTGATGCAGTAGATCACAACAATTAGAATCGCTGATGCATCGTCATGACAATTATTTTGCACACCCTTAATTAATATCACTAAATATCTCTTAGTAGCTGCATTTAATCAGATTCTCCCAATGTATCACTGCTGCAATGAAAAATAAAAATAAGAAAAAATGACAAAAATGGTAAAAAATAAGTTTTTGGAGTTTTTAATTCATTATTTATTCAGATTTATTGTTCGTTATCAAAGCAAACCCTTCTTCCTGCAGATGTTGCCCAGATTCTACCCCGAAAAAGTACCTTACATGCTAAAAAAATCTAAGAGTAAGGGTTTTGCAAATGTCCCACCAGACTGGATTATAAAAGTCCTGTGTTTTAAGTTCACACAGCTACCTGCAGGTGCACATGGGTTACCCACCGAGCAGAGGAGGAGAATCAGGGAACAGTAAATAAAGAGTGATGAGTTTCATTAATGATGACCGTAAGCATTAAGAACTGAGCACATTATTAACACTCTGAGCCTGCCCTGTCCCTGTTGACCAGCTTGCTCTAAGGTTTTATGCAACACTATCGATCAGTGGACCTGATTGGTGATAAACTCATCTGACAGCATGACAACAACTCCATAAATACAGTTAGAGGCATTCATATATGAAGAAGAGTCATTGCTGCAGTATGTCTGGTTTGAAGGAGCAAGCTTTAGAATCCTGATATCAAGTTCTACGGAAGCAGTTCAGGACATTTTAGTTCAACCATCTAGAAGAAAAGTTTTGAGCTTAATGACCTGGAGAGCCATTAAAAGGATTAAACTTCTATTTCACACTTGCACAGAATAAAAGAAAGGATAAACTCTCCCAAAAAAACTCAGCTAGCTACAGAGAACAATGCAGAGGTGCACTAGAGAGCTTGAATTTCACAATTTCCCCTTGTTTCCAAGATGGGGTGAAAACTGCCCGCCTAGTGGTCAAGGAAATTAAAAGTGAATGCATTCAGCGGGCAGCAATTACAGGCCTGAGCAGCCTGCTATGTTTGAGTCCCCCATCTCTTGTTTACTGATGCATCGTTCAATAATTTCATATCAACAATTGATTGACTGTGGAGTTATGAATCACAAACTTATCACCGGCTCCCAGAGCCCGTTTAGGATTTTCCAGCCCAGCGGTTCGGGTTTAAATCCTGTCATTTTTTAACTGTTTGGATCAGTCTGGTCAGCCCGGAGCCTCCCAGATAAAAACAGAGCCGCGGGGGGAAAGGGGGGACTTTACATTCATCAGAATAGCAAAAAAACTGTGTCTACAGGATGTGGAAATATAGGCAACTGTTTGCCAACATGTTGACAAGTGTAGGATGAATAAATGTCACTGTGCCATTCAGAGCATGTTAACCTGCCCCTCAGTGACCAACGAGCCTCGGGTTTTCTGTTTAAAAAAAGAAAAAAAAAAAAAAGAGAAAATGAGGGAAAAAAATGGGGGAACAAGGGTTGCGATTTTCTAAAAGCATTTCCTCACAGGTGCTTTTTATGCAGCTAGAATAAGCTGTAGATACATGTGGAGAGAAGTTCTTGAATGGTGCAGTTTGGCTATTTCTATCTGGGAACAAAAGTCTGAACAATCTGTACAAAAATGATGATTTTGATAACGAGCATAAAGTTACAGTAGAATAATTTCAGAAGGTTTGTTTTTCTTTACACTTCTTTACATTTTCCTTTAACTCAGCAGGAGAAAACACTCACAGAAATAAATTAGAAGTGTTTTTAATTACGTTTGATGATTTAAACAGAAGAGTTGATGTAAAGCAAATATTTTGTCTTACTGAAAGTTTAAATATTTCAAAACTGTAACATAATTTTTACTTTCTAACATCTTGAAAAAGATATGAATGAATATGAAAATGTTTGCCAATTTGTTGGTGAGATTAAAGGTTTACCTGATAGTGAAAAGGCATTAAAATATTTCAGACCTCACTGTTATTCTGAAACACAGCTGGCGTAGCATCATGCTGTGGGACTGGCCGATATAGGCAGAGACAGATAAACAGGTTAGAGTTAACGGAAGATGGATGGAGATCTGACTTTTCAGTCTCACAATCAATTTGAAAGACCAATCACATGCTTTTTTTTTTGCCAGTGTCTACATGTGCTTTGTGGACTTGGAGAAGGTTCCACCATGTCCCTCGGGGGCCCTGTGGGGTTCTCAGGGAGTACTGGGTGCCGGGCCCTTTGATACAGGCTGTCAGGTCCCTGTAAGGACCGTGTCAGAGTTCGGTCCGCGATTGCCCACAGTAAGTCGGGCTCAAGCTCCGTGAGAGTTGGACTCTGCCAGGGCTGCCCTTTGTCACCGATTCTTGTTTATTACCTTCATGGACAGAATTTCTAGGCTAGCCAAGGTTTTGAGGGGGATCCGCTTTGGTGGCCTTAGGATTGCGCTCTGCTTTTGCAGATGATGTGGTCCTATTGGCTTCATCAGGTCATCAGAATCAGAATTTTATTTGTCATTATTCCACAGCGGTGCAACTAAATTACTTGAAATTGCAGCTCTCGCGGATCGGTTCGCAGCCGAGTGTGAAGCGGCCGGGATGGGGATCAGTGCGTCCAAATCCAAGGCCATGGTCTTGAGTCAGAAAAGGGTAGAGTGCCTTCTCCAGGTCAGGGGGGTGTCCTGCCCCAGGTGGAGGAGTTTAAGTATCTCGGGATCTTGTTCACGAATGAGGGAAGAAGGGAGCGGGAGATCGACAGGGAGATTGGCGCAGCGTCTGCCATGAATCGGGCGCTGTACCGGTCCGTCATGTGGAAGAGAGAGCTGAGTCAAAAAGCGAAGCTCTCGATTTACCGGTCGATCTACATTCCTACCCTCATCTATGGTCATGAACTCTGGGTCATGACCGAAAGAACGAGATCGCGGATACAAGCGGCCTAAATGGGTTTCCTCCGTAGGGTGGCTGGGCTCGGGCATCTGGTCAGGATGCCTCCCTGGTGAGGTGTTCCGGGCACGTCCCACCTGGGGGAGGCCCCGGGGAAGACCCAGGACACGCTGGAGAGACTATGTTCTCGGTTGGCCTGGGAACGCCTTGGGGTTCCTCCTGAGGGGCTAGAAGAAGTGGCTGTGGCAGGGAAGTCTGGGCCTCCCCTTCTAAGCTGCTGCCCCCGCTGACCCGACCCCGGATAAGCAGAGGAAGATGGATGGATGGACAGTGTTTTTTTGGGCTGGGACATGTAGGAATGACGACAGTCAGAAGGGCTTTTCCGGGGGATAACAAACATGGCTACGCCAGAGGACTCACCTGCTGATACTACAATTAACTCTGTTTTAGCTAGAATAGCGAAGATTTATTGTTTAAATTGTAAACGGCCTGTACTTTTTCAAGTCAGGAGATCTGACCAAAGCGCTTTACACTACATTGAGTCAGTCATCCACACACTCACACACCGATGGTGGGAAGCTACATTGTATCCACAGCTGCCCTGGGGCTCACTCGACAGAAGCGAGGCTGCCGTACACACACTGGCACCACTGGGCCCTCTGACCACCAATGAATAGACAATGCAGGTGACACGGAAAAGCCGGAGCCGGGGCTTGAACTGTCAACCCTTCGATTTCAGGGCAACTCCTACACCCGACGCCACTGTCGCCCCAAAACATGAGCAAAGAGAAGCACTTTCTAGATTTGTAGATGGGAAAGATGTCTGTGCTTTTCTTCCTCTATCTTACCAGCCATCCACGCAGCACCTGTTCTACATAACCCACAGCACACCGCCGCGCCCCGCCACGGCTGACAAACTGTTGGCTGAAAGTGTATAATGGAAGTTATACCAGGGTGGCATGTTACCCAATCTTGTCTAAGTATTGTACTAAACGCAACCTCCTTTTCACTGACAGACTGAACGCATCTATACCAGATTGATAATGTAGAACTCAACTCAGTTCCATTCATATCAAGATAGATCACAACGTAATATTAGGAGAACACAGCTTTGTTCCATGTTCTCAAGTTTTAATGTCATCCAATAGTGACAGTAGTATTTTCTTTCCAAGAGTTGTTTACAATCTTTTCACCATTGTAACATTTATGGGCTAAATCTTAAAGATGTTGATTTATTATCCCTCACCTGCAGGAGTTAGGAATAATAAAATAAATACCTTCCATGTAGTTACACATTTTTCTAGGTACCCTGTGTAGAAATTCAGAGGGGCATAGGTGCGGACATTTGGACATTTAATAACACAAGCATAAAGAAGCTTGATGTTGTAGAATGGCTTTGCCAAAGTCCAGATCTAAATTAAACAGAATATTTGAGCAAATGCTTGAAAATGTATGTTGCTTGCTACATCAGGCTTAAAGAAGGATGTTCAGTTTCTAGAGACAAACCTGCAGCTGGATCTGCAGAAGAATGAGGTTCTACATAGAATATACCCATGGAGGCTGACTACAAATAAAAAAAATAAAAAAAAGAATGATGATAATAGTTATGTATTATTTATTTTTTGATCAAAGTTTTAATTTGTCACATGTAAAATCCAAAAAGAAAGGTTTAAAATGTATGGTTTTATATATAGCCCTTTAAAACAGACAGACAGAGACAAAGAAATGGAGCACTTGTTTGAGTGTAGAATCTTAAAATCACTTAAAAAGTCCAGTAAATTCCACAGAACCAACAAACATGTCCGAAATCACACAATTTAAAAGCCTACAGTGTTCTAAGTATTAAAATCACTGTAAATCCAAAAAGGTATTCAGACTGGATTCAAGAAAAACCCTGATTCGATACTTTAAGAAATCTGGCGGGGGAGTTGTTATGTTCAAATATTCATAATTGGTTTTGCAGAAGGCGGGTTCTAGGGAGTATCTATAGGTGTGAAACCTTTTTGTTTAGTTAACCCTGCTATAGCAGAAAAATATATATTCAGATTTATTTGCCTTCTCAATTAAAAAGCACCCTAAAAGCCTTTAAACCAACAATCACCCTTGCAGGGATGTAAGATGGAAGATCTATAAACAACAGCAGAAACGAGTTAATGCTTCCAAACAAATTAAATCTAGCAATGATGCTGCTTATTCCTGTAATCATGACTGCATCTGGTATGTGAAAAGGCTGTCAAAATATCAGAATCCATGATAAAAAATGTCCCAGTATTTACACTGGCGCCCTGAGGATAACTGTTTTAGGTGAAACTCGGCGGGAAGCGATGAAAATCTGCTTGGTCAATAGCAGCCATCCATCAGATTCAGGCTGCATCACACAGATGTGACCTGAGTGGTGATGTGACAACAGTAGTAGTGACAGCGAGGTGGTGACGCTGGAGCAGGGCGACCTCCTGGACTCGACCCACGCGGTGACCTGAAGCGGCATCCGGCTGGCCTCACTCCCATTGCACAAACAGGTCAGGCCCACCACCGCCCACTGCAAGCGGCGCCCTGATCAATAGATGTGACACACTAGCAGAGCAACACCAGACAACATTTCACCCTGCACCGGTGTGACTGCTGTAAAGCCCCTTTGCGGACCTATCAGGCGTCAGGAATGCAGCTGAACCACCAGAGTCTCTCCGCCCTCAGACCAGCAGGCCTCGAACCGCTGCATCATCAGGCTCTGCGTAATTCAGGCGCTCAATGTGACATAGTTCCCCTCCCAGGTGTCAGTCCCCTCCCACAGCATAGAGTTTGACGATGAGTGTTCTGCAGACCTCTGTGGGATCGATGTATCCAGCTGACTCCACAAGAACAGGCCTCCATTATTAACCACTTGTTTTGAAGCGGAGCATGCCTGACGCTGGTTCAGCAGGCGTTTGATCAAAGTCGCCAGGGTTTACAGAACATTTTGGCTTAAAATGTAGAGAATGAAAAGCTGCTCTGACAGCCTGCCGACATTTACCAACAAAAACACCCTTTCAGCTTAATTATACACTTCTCCGGACCAGGAAGGACAGAACCTTTAAAGGTGTTCACACATTGAACTTTCTTATATTTTTTCTTAATTAGAAAAAACAAGTCCACTTCATTTTATATGAAACACTAAAGAAAAGGGTGAAAATATTATTTTTTTCTTAAGCAAAAAGAACTTTCATATTCCTAAATAACATCCAGTCGTCCCAATGCCTCAAGGTGTTAGTCCTCATCATGCACAGCCTTCTTTTATGAGTGCCTCTGGTCTGTAAAAGCGGAGCACCACCAAGGGGATTGCACCCCTGGAGTAAACATGTGTGGCCCCCTGATCTGTTTACTTGGGGAATAATGGTGACCTCCAGCAAACATCATTTCATTTTTCTTAGATTTATTCTTTTCAACTTTTACTTTATTTAAATGTTGCTTTCCAGAACAAGTAAAAGGAAAAACTTGCTTTAAAATATGTTTTGTTGTTATTAACTGGAATAGCGTGGCCCTTGGAACCCTTTGGCCCTACGGTGGAGGAAGTTTTCAGGGGTAATGCTTTATAAACCCGATGAGATGGGTTTGGCTTTGATACCATCAGAACCTTCTGCAGAAACCATTTGTACCGTTTTCTCTTTTCTACCTACCTTAACCATTAGACTTGGACAGCTTTTATTGTCATTTTTGTATACAAAAGATTGTATACAAAACCAAATTTCAGTTTGTACAGCTCTCATATTTCCATTACTTAAAAAGTGCTCCTGATGATCAGGATGTAAGCAGTGTGGGAGAAACATGGTGCAAAATACGCATGGAAGTTCAAAGCATTAAATGTCTATATATATGAATTACAATTATGCAGTGCTTTTGGCTTGGTGTTGTTGTCAGTGTGTGTCTGATGGCCCGGTGGGGAAAAGCTTTGTTTTGGAATCTGCTGGACCTGCATCGAATGCTGCGAAGCCTCTTCCCAGAGGGCAGCAGGGAGAGAAGTCCATGGTGGGGGTGTATTAAAGGAAGGTACTTTGTTTATCTCTCCTGAAGCCATAAAAAACACAGCATTTTGTTTTAGACAAACATCTTAATCAGGTTTAAATTAAGTATAAGTAACAGAATGGCAGCTTTAATTTGCTAGCTTTGGCTCAGTATAGAGCTGAACTACGGAACTAAGGATCAGAGATAGGTAGAACGTAAATTAGAAAATTGCAGCATTAGTATCATTTAAATCAGCATTTGGACACAAAGATGTCACCGGCGCTGCGCACCTACCTTCTACAGCTATACAGTTAAACCTGGCACCTTAGGAGCACACTGCTGCCTCTTTTCATTTTAATAGCATGTGTGTATTTGTGTGTCAGAATGAATAAGGCATTAGTGCCATGTGCTTCTGTGCACTCAGGCTGCATGCACGTGTTGTCTGAGTGCAGGAAACCCACAAATGTGCACAGAGGGACAGAGTCTCTGTAGACGTCATTGCAGGGTCTCTCCGCATAATGCATGAGACACGTCATGAACACGCGTGCACTGTACAGCAGCCCTTTCAGTCTGCTTTATCTTGTCTCCTGAACATGCCTTGGGTAAAAAGAGAAGGTGGATGGGAAGAAGAGATGATGTATCCTCCTCTTCCTCACACTCCTCAATTCTGCTACCTACATTTTCTTGCAGCCTGTCACCAGGAAGCTTGGTGCGCGGAATGCTACAGCGAGGCCGGGATTGGAGGAGGTGAGAGTGATTACACCAGATGGCGCCTCAGAGATATATTGTGTAGCATTTACAAGAATCAATTGGCTGAGATAGATGAATTATACTTTTCACCGTCTTATGCGAATAAAATACTTTTCCTGTTTTAAGATACAGCCTGATGCTTTATATAGATAAATAGAACAGGTCTCAAATATTTTTATAGGGATGCACAATATAATGCAGCCCCCTGCTCGGTGCTCGGCCTGTTTTAGGCCTTGAAAACTGAATATCGGACATGGCGGCCCCACGATATTTAATCCGATATTTTGTTAGCTTCAAATTTCTAAAGTCTAAAAAAAAATGCTACTTCTTCTCAAAAACTTTTTTTACAGACTTTACAAAAGAGGGAAAAATATTGATCCATTAAAATATCAAATATCTTCCCTATGCTGATATATTGCCATTTAAAAAACACATATCAATCTCTTTTTTACTAATGAAATATTACAACATATTTCATATGCGTTATCTATCACAGGCATCCCCTGAAAAGAATTTGCTACAAAATTTTTGCCATATTTTTTATATATTTGATATATTTGATAGTATGATCGATATTTTACTAACAAAATCTCTCACGCAAAATTTACAAAATATAGCGAGAGTTTGTAACAGAGCATTGAAATTTTTGCGTAGGGTTTGAAGTAAAATATACGTCCAGCACTTAGCGTTTTAAAAAATCAATTTGATATCCATATGAAAAAAATATTTGAGTATATTATTTTTTAAGTGTCAGAAATGGATAAACACATTTAACTGCTATTTCAATGACTACTTATTTTGTCCAGCTTTAATGATCGTATCGGTATCGGGTTATCGGCTTTATGAGTTTTAAAATATCGGCATATCGGATATCGCCAAAATCCCAATATCATGCATCCCTATTTTATATTTTTATCTTGAAATAAGAGTGCATATGCTCCTTAGAAAACCTACAGTAAGATTAGACTGAGAGAATAATTCTGCCAGGAGATTTACCAATAGTATGTTCCCACTGTGGAAGATTCAAAGCACTCCGAAATGCAACAGTGTGGTTGCAGCTCAGCAGAAGCGCTGAAGCAGGTCCATAACTCTCTACAGTACAATCCCCTTCATGCTTATGATAACAGGTGAACAAAATGTACTTTGACTTTCAAAATAAGTAGAAAAAAAAACGGAAACAGTTCTGCAGCAGCCGGAATCCTTTGGGGGATTCACCAGAAGGCACCAAGTGCTTCTAAGTGTGAATATTTTAAGTGAAGGCACTGAGGGAGCAGTACACTAAACTGCTTTAAATGCTCCATCACTTAGCATCCATAATGCATGAGCAAAGCAGGAGGGAGGATAGAAGAATGACGACAGATATCAGTCAAATAGAAAAGGTCTAACTTATACAAATAAGTGCTTTAAGAGTCAGCAAACTGGAAATAATCCTCTGTGTGAAGCATCAGAGTGAAGCAAAACGCGACGAGCCAGCATTCCTGACTGGATATAAAATAGACTAGTTGTTATCGTTAACCCAGATGTTCCTACTCCAGGTATACACAACCCAGCATGTGGTAAGGAACTAAGTGAACCCAAACTTGGTTCTTAGATAAGATGGCCCCTATGGGTCAGCCCAGTGGAAGATTTCCTCAGTTATTTCCCAGTCAGCTGTTAGTTGGATTATAACAAAGGGAGACACTCTAAGAGTGCAAGCTTTGACCGCTGCTTAAGAGGTTTACTGCACTGTCAAGTGAAAACGTTTGTTGGAGGGATGATCCTGATGTGGGGCTATTTTTGGCTGCACCCCTCAGATCCAATGAAATAAACTCTAAAATTTGCAATAAACAGTGACATTATGGACAATTTCATGCTGTAAATGAGGGGTAACAATTAAAAATCAATAACCAGTAATGGTCAAGGGACATTTTTAATTATAGTCTGTTACTTTAAACAGCATTTAACATTGATATAAAATGCAGGTTTATGTATCCATGTTATTGATTGATTTTTTTTTAAAAGAAATATAAAAAAATAGAAAGTTTTTCCATATTATAATCTAAATTGTTTTTGAAGTAGAGAACAACAATCTTTCAGTTTGGTATATGGACAATTTCTTGACTCACTTTTTTATTAAACAGTTGAACTGACTTTTTTTTCTTCCTTTTTATGGCTTAATGAGAGCAATGGGCATTAGGCTGCCCTGCAAGGCTTTAAACCTGGGTTTGAATGGCAACAAAGCCCATAGCAAATATCAAGGTGCTCATTTTGAGCCTGGATCCATATTTATTTTTGATCTTTTTTTATTAGAAAAATTCAATTTAAAAGAATAGGTGCAACTATATACAGTGAACAAAAAGGATAATCAAACATTGTCATTCATTTACAGAAAAAAGAAAAAAGAAAGACTACAAAAAAAACTCATTACAAACCCATATCAACAAAAATACTTTCCCTCTTAATTATTTACAGTGAAAAATTAATGTTTATGTACAAAAATTAATCAAATTGTCCAGTTTTGAACATTTTTTGCATTTACTGAGCAGTAAGAAAATGTCCTGAGAAAGTTGATTGTCGATGCTTATGAGTGTTTTCCTGTGATTTTCAAAAAGTCCTATGAACAGTTTCCAGCAGTCCAGTGACTTATTTTTACAAAGCTTATAGTTCCTGCAAATGTATGTTGAGTGTCTTGCAAGAGAAAGGATTATATTGCTTAAGGTGTGCAGATGAAAAGAATGTTGTCTTTTTTTCTGTGTTCCAAAAAGTCTTATCCAGTCCCATTCTTAGTTTGTTTGATTCTCTTCATGGTGGGGAATCCTGCTTCACAGCATCAGGTTGTAACCTGACTCCGCCAGATGGATTTGCTGGATTTGCTGGATTTGCTCCGCATATCCATCTGGAAACCTTCCGTTGAAGTAATTTTGGGAAGGGGCGAAAATACTGCTTAGCTGATTGGCCTATGTTGGTGATAGACGGGCCAAATAAACCAATCAGATCAACGAAGCATATGACTTACTAACAGAGCGACGACGAAAACACAACCACAAGCCAGGCACAAGCCAATTAATAGATCAAACTCTTGCCAAAACCAGTCGGGAGAAGAGCAAAAACATCTTTTCCTCTGAGAAAAGCCTCCAGAGCAGTGTTTTGCTCTTCTTCAGTGAAGAAATACTCTGTAATTCCGATAAAACTTGCTCGATAGCCACGCTAACGCTAGTTTCATCGGCTGAAGCCGCCA
>JAGKQL010000007.1:7189227-7203066 GCA_018398635.1 Cyprinodon brontotheroides | reverse complement strand
ATATATATATATAGCTTAGGATTTATTCATTGTTCTTAACTTCAGTAAATGACTGTAAATAATCCTTGTAAACCCAGTGCGGTCCACCTGTGAGAAATTAAGCCCCAATAATGCATATTGGGTACATATAAGTGAGAAGGCTATGACTTCCCACACTGCTCAGAAGGTGTTCATTCATAGAAATGACATTGAAGACAAGGAAGAAAAACTGTTCTGGTTCAGAGAATGAAGTCCAGTGGTTGCACTGTTACAGAATTAAAGATAGAAATATACAAATAGACATAAAAAAAAAAAAATGTTTACCTTAAAGCTACAGTGTGTAATAATTACAGGGATATACTGTCAGAAATGTAATATATTATACATAACTATGTTATTTTATCATCATCTACGAGCTCAGCCTCTTAACCTTAATATTTGCGTTGCCTTAGAATTTGTTATTTATAATTACATAGGAGCGGGTCTCACAGCCATGGAGGCAGACATCTTTGCGCTACGGCAGCACAGAGCCAACAAACTAGTGATTGCGAGATCGCCAAAACGTCACAACGATGTAGAAAAAATAACGGGTATATATATTATCTTAAGTCTACATGAAATCTATACCCTACACAGACTAATGAAATACTATCTGTAAAATTATCTATGTAAACAAACCTCATCACTTGAGAAGGTAGGTGATGCGGAAGTCGTTGAAGACATTTTGTCCCGTAAAGCTCGCCGTACTGTTGGGGGGGAGAAGCGGTGGGGGGGGAGATGTTCATGTTGCTGCAGTCTGCAGTCTGACCGCTAGATGTCGCTAAAAGTTACACACTGTAGCTTTAAAACAGTCAATGAAAAATAGCGATGGAACCAAGCAGTGCAACATATAATGTAAATGCATAATATAAGTTCCCCATAAAACAACACAACATTACATTCTGTTAAACCTCCTTTTAATACACGCACATATTCATTGTACATCTCTAGACCCCATCTGTCATCCCTTCATTGCACTCTCAATCTCTCTCACATGATAACGCATAAACATACAAATATTAACGGTAAAACTGTAATTTGACAAATTCGGACAGACCCAAAGCCAAATACGTCACAGTTTATATAATAACAAAGCAGAGCTGCCATGGAGTGGAATGAATGTATATCTACTGTGTTACTTTCCTTCGACTTCCTTTTATCACATTGTTTTACTGTTCTTTTATAAAAGTATAACATAATGACAACAAATTGAAGCAGTATCCACACAGACATGCCAGCTGCAGGTGTAGTGAGTGATGGTTAAGTCATCAGCGAATGAAAATGTAATTTAGAATTTTGGAGTTGCATAATCTATAATGATGCAGTCTAATAAAATTGACAATTACTTCTAAGTAAAACAAATGTAGTTATTTAAAAACAGGTTTGGATAACTGAAGACTCCCACGTCAAGTCAAGAGCACTCGAAGAATTAGTTTGTACCCAAGAAAAGATTAGAAATAAGAGAGAGGAGAAAAAAAGAGAAAGAAATAGGAGAAAATGGCGGATGGGACATTTTCTCCTCAATCATTCATACAATTTAGGAACTAATTTGTTCCAGTTTTTGCTACAAACAAACCTGACCATGATTTAAACTTCTCCAAAATGTTCTTCCTGATCTGTCTGCTGTGTTCTCTGTTTTTTATGGTGCTGGTCGTTCTTTAATGTTCTCGTACAAACCTTTGATGCTAGAAAAAGAAGAATTTTGATGGCAGATATCAGAAGGCAGTTTGTAGCATTATGTAGAGGAAAGTGTTGTAGTCAAGACCACCTAACCCGAGACCAAGACAAGACCAAGACCAGAGTGTATCGAGACCGACACAAGACCAAGACTTTTAGGGTCCGAGACCAAGTCAAGACCAAGACAGAGAGAAGTTGAGACCGAGTCAAGACCAGCGCAAGTATGTGACAATAAACTGTGAAACATGATCAAAATCACTAAAATTGATCTAAAAGACCCACATTCACATAAAAACCCCTAGATATTTAACATACAGAACTGGACTAAACATTAACATCTTTATTTAGTACTAGTGTTGCGCCGATGCCATTTTTTGGCCCCGATACCTGGCTGTGCAGTATCGGCCGATACCGATACCATAATAATGTAAAATAATTGCCATCATGGCTCTGTAAAGCTGCTGCCTACCTTTGTGAAGCAGGAAAAAATCTAATACAAAGTGAATCCAGTAGAACTTTTTATTGCCTACCTGGAATGGGTGACAATAGTTGAATAAACTTATGGCTCTAAAAATGGTATCGCTGCCCTATTTGTTGGTACTCGCTGATACCGATACCACCATTTTAGGGCAGTATCGGGGCCCCGTCCGATACTGATATTGGTATCGGTGCAACACTATTTAGTACTTCTGTGTAGTAATCAAAGAATTTCTAACAATTAATCAAAATCTATCAAAATAGTATTTTCTCTGCTGTTCATAAACAGTACATACATTTATGTTGCTTTTAAATGTGCTATTTCAAAACAATGTGCAAAATTCTGTAAAATGTAAAACTGAAAAAAAGCCAATCATTTCTTGTTTCTCTCTCATATACAGATTAAAGCTATATTATATAACTTTTCTTAAATAAATCTATATCTGTCACCAAGTTGTGAAATATGTTATGAGACAGATAATTTGTTGAAAAAATAGATTGATCTCCTTCACTGCATTTACCAATGAGACAGGTTATTGCTTGGATTTGAATCCAAGCATCCAATAAAAAGAAGGATCTTAAAGAAACTGATAATATTCTGATGATTAGTGTTATTTCCACAGTTGTGGTCTTGACCGGATCTTGAAATAAAATGCCGAGTCCTCAGCGCCCGAGACCGAGACAAGGCCGAGACCAAATGCGGTCAAGTCCGAGACGAGACCGAGACCATCAAAAAATGGTCTCGAGACCAAGACTGATCTTTGAGTACTACAACACTGGTAGAGGAATGTAAATATAGGCAGAAAAACAAATATATCTGCCAAAGTTTTGCAGCTTTCTATTTGAAAACAATGTTGAAAAGGTAATTTTTATGCAAGGGTTTGTGCTGGACTGTTCCATTAAAAAAAACAATAATACATTTATTGTAGTAATGTGACAAAATGTGGAAAGATTTTAGGTGACTGAGTGCGGTTAGCAGACTTTGTTTTTGTGTGTTGTTGCTTTTTCCCCACATTAATTTTTCTCCCATAAATTAAACTGATTATATTATTGTTTGGAACATTTGCAACTTTTTTAGCCTAAATGTCTCCAAACTCTTTCATATAGAGCCTGAGAACACACACACACACACACACACAAACAAACTGGGACATGCATGAATTCCCAAGTGAAAACATGTCAGCAGAAAAACCAATAAGCAGCAATGTGGTTCCCTTGACAGTCACCGCTGCTGCTTCATATCAGCACCGACAGATTTCAAGCGGCTGCCAGACGTTCCTCTGCAGGTTAGTTGGCCGATGCAGGCGTTTGCCTAATAAAGACATCAAAAACGCCACCAAGCAGATGCTGTACAGTAGCAGCAGTCAGAATCAGAATTAGCTTTATTCACCAGGTTTGTCACACATCCAAGAAATTTGATGTCGGTTTAGGCGTGAACGGTTACAGGTTTCATCGTTTATACAGCATAAAAAAGTCACAGTTTCACTTAAGTTTACCATCATACCGTTTTTGTGGTTTAAACGTTTTATTTTAATTGCAAACTGGTCACAGAGAAAGGGCTCAGATCCCTCAGGTGCAGCTGCAACATAATTTGCTCACTTGATGCAATACTGCAGACTGCTGTGCTCTGAAACCAAAGTTGGCAATATGGAAAATGTCATCTTCTACAAGATGCGGCATAGAGGAAGAAGGTTGCCCAAGAAATAAGGTAAATTCAAAAAGGCAGCCAGATGAGATGGTACAACCAATATGATGACAAATCTAGGGTAATATCAGTCATCACTATTTGCTAAATTTAAGATTACACTATCTTACACACGACCTCCTCGGGACAAGACTCTGAGGTACATCTACACCATATGGACAAAGGACATTCTTTAGAGGACCACAATGTTCACATTTTGGACAAAGAAAATAGGTGGTTTAAAAGGGGCGTGAAGGAAGTCATTTATGTTAAGCAAGAAAAACCAACCTTAAACAGAGAGGGTGGACTCAGGTTTCAGCTTTCAAAAACTTACAATGCAGCAACTGAGTTAACCCCTTCCCGCTATCATTGCAGCCTCAGCCCCTATACAGGGGAGCGGAGGACCTCGCCTATTCAGCTAGGCCAACAATTCCCTTTAACAAACCCCCTTTCAGACAATGAGACGGGTATGGGGCATTGCAGGGTAACAAAAGAAACCAAATGACCCCCATTCCACAGGGGTGGACCCCTTCATCCGTTTCAATTTGCATGTTGACAAATTTGCATGGTTTTACAACAAAAACAAAGTTTTGATGGGCTACTGTATAAAACCTTAAACTCAACACCATTTATGACATTTTGAATTGAAAAAGCTTCCTGGATGGGAAGCAAAACATCTTGGAAACAAAGTCCAGTGGAGTGTTTTTAATTTTCTTTTCTTTTTTTTGGAATATCTTGAATTAAGCAAGCTACATTTAATGGAGGGCCAAAAATGTCACTAATTTCTAATGTAACATTTAAATCATACAGTTATAATTTCAAAATTGTTTTGTTATTGTAATCAAACTCTTAAAAAGGACTTTTATATTTTAGAAATAACAATTCAATACTGCAACACTATATTTTTTCAAATTAGATTTTTTAAATCAGGGTTGAAAACCGCATCTCTCAAATTTAATTATAAATACATCTCATTGAACATTTAAAAAGTAAATTCCCTTTTTTTCCACATCCATTTTTGTTTTTTTACGTTGCATTTTCAAATTCATCTTAAAATAGGATCTGACTAAAACATTATGTTGTTTTTCAACTGTGGCTGTCTATCCAAAGAGAGAATTGTTTTCATCTGAAGAGTGATTGTGATTGGTCTAACTTGGTTTTCAGGGTGTTTATGGATCAGATGGGTCACAAAAGAGCTAAATGTAAAGGGTAAAGCAAAAATAAAAACCAATTGTAAAAGGAATTTGAAAATGTTAGAAAAAGAAAAGGGAAATGGAAAAAGTAATTACTTATTTGAATGTTTGATAAGAAAAATATTTATCTCTATTTAGAAATAGGATTGGTCATGATCTTGGCACTGATGACTGGCCTGATTATTCATTTCATTCACCTATCTAGCTCTGCCCAGTTTCTCATTACCGTTCATATGATCCAACTGCTCCAGCCTCTATTTAACATGCCTTCTTCCAGCCATCAGTGCCCGATTATTCAAGCCCTTGGTGAGATTATTCCAGCGTATCTAAATGTTCCTGATTGCCTGATCCTGACCCGTTCTGTCTCTGGACCTCTGAGCCTGCCTGTTCTCATTCTGATCTGTTTGCCTGATCTATCCTTGGACTCCTACTGGATTCTGCCCGTTAATCGACCCTGGAACTAATTCCTGACATCGTCCTGGATTTCCCTTTGGTAGCTCTTCAGAGCTCTGATCTCCTGACTCTGACTCCCAAGCACAACCTCAACAACAGCTTTTGGCTTCGCCCTCTGGATTATCCTGCCTTCCTTCGTCTGTTCAGTTCAGATCTCCTGGCTGTTCTCCGGTCTCTGGGACGTCAACATCTGTGACTCTCTTTGTGGCGCCCCCCACATCTTGTCAGCAGCCAACCATCTGGAAAGAACCTTGTCTTCTAGGCTCGGACTGAATTTTAAATCAAGGTTAGTGACTCACACATTACTTATTCTCCACCAGACTGACATGGTCACTAACCTCTTCTAAGCCTTGACAGGATTTGATAATACATTTTCAAACTGCAGTATTTTATCATAGATTAATAAATATAATTACAAGTCTTCTTTAATAATTCAATAAAAAATATGCAATTACAAAACGCTTTGATTTGAGTGAAATTTGAAATGGTCATATTTTTTTCAGTGACTCCCCAGGCCTCCATAACCTTTAGTATCAGGTATTAGTAAAACAAATACCAGCTTTTTATAAAAATGTAAAAACAACAATGCATCTGACATGGAATGAGATTAGGAAGTGATATCCATGTTGCATGAAAACATCAGCGCTCCAATTAGTTTACTCTAGCGGCACCAGGAATGACAAAGATTCCTGGATAGGTTTCGAAACATCTTCAGAAAATCTGAGCAAGAGTCCGGTCGGCTTCGACCTGAGCCCGTTTCGTGGTTGACATGAAACAGATGACTTAGAATTTACACAGGCATGTTGGAGTAGTAAAATATGCATAGCATCGATCTGGGTTCTCTGACTTGCACAGTCTGAGAAAACAACTGTCTGTGTGGTGGTTTGCGAAAATGTTGGGCTCTGATCCAGATGAGGATGAATCACCAAGGCAGTCCAAGTACAGATTGATTTCCACATTACATAATTGATAGAAATCAAAGTTGTTGTTCTAGATTACATCTCAGAAATGTGGGATTTCCAGCAATTTAAAAGTTAATGCTCATTTCCACTGACCTTTACAGTTCTGCTCGGCAAAACAAGAGGAAATATGTTCAGTTTATTGGCCTACTTCCTCTCACAAAACTGTTCAGTCTATACACACACTTTGTGTAGTAGACTGAGATCAGAAGCAATGGATGGTCACTCCAATCCACTGACTTTTTGTCATTAAATCACCTTGTAGCTAATTTAATGGCATGCTGAGGGGCATTGTTCATTTTCAAAGGCCTGAAAGTACGCTGAAAGGAAACCGCGGCAGACCAAACCAGATGAAAGTGCGCATTCACCGTCTGCTCTGCCGATAATGCAAGCGTAGAAGAAGAAATGTGCCGTTTACCTGTGCAAAGAAAGAAACAACGAAAGAAAAAGTCTGAGGACTTCAGTGTTGAGGAAGAGCATAAGTTCTTTGCCGAGCTGAATGCGCACTTTCGTCTGGTTTGGTCTGCCGCGGTTTCCGTAGACTCGTGAACGCGCTTTTAGGAAATCCTATACACTACTGTTTATGCTCTAAAAACATTCTAAATGACTTCGTTTCGAGTAAATTCTGGATGCTACCCACTCAGGACACTTGGAATACATTGGACGAGGAGTATGGAGGAATATTGACACGTTTTTTGTGGACTTTTATGGACCTTTCTGCCTCGGGCGCCATAGACCTCCATTATTTGAATGTCAGCAGACAGCATGAAGCCTCCCAGATCTTCAGATGCATTTGAGATATCAAAAAAGTACTCCAGAGTGTTGTTCAGCATGGGGGTGAGTAGAAAATGAAGGCTAATCATGTTTTGGGTGCACTATTCCTTTAAACACTTTACTTATCACAATACATTTATTCCTGAGTACAGTTAAAAACTTTTAATCCCAGTCCACATAATGAATAGTGTTCTTCCTTACTGATGAAATGTTTAGCCAACGTTGGACGTGATGTACTTTGGTTAGTTACTTTCCTATCTGCTGCAGCAGGATCTTGATCAGGCCTTTGGCTTTAGGTCTGATTTAATGTCATACAGACAAAAAAAGGTGCTGTGTGTTTTTCACTTTGCTGAAGAAAACTTTAGCTGTATAAGAAAAAACAACCACAACCATAATACCATAAAGGCTGTTCTTTCCCCCTTCTATAGTCGCATGTGAAGGAAGGGCCTCTGCTAACATGTAAGCTAATGTTTTATGACTCAGTGGATGGTCAGAAAGCACAGTCTGGGCCTGAGGGGAGAGCTGCACAACGAGGCCTCCCTCTGCTCTGCTTGGTCAGGTGGCTGCTGGTCTGCTGTCAGCCCAGAGGCCCCGCTCCGAGCAGAGCCTCAGGGCCCAGACCGGCGACCCACAGAGGAACATATACCTTAATAGGATGTGTTTCAGCTCATGGGGGCACACGCATGAGCACATGCACATACAGTCCGCCATCATAGCAAAGGGCACCAAGAAGTGCTCTGCTTCGCTGATTTCTGAAGCAGCAGATCCGCCCACACAAGCAAACACTAACAGAGCTTGGATATTCGCAGTCTGAGGACAGCAGTTCGTTTTCGGTCGACGCTGTCACATCCGCTTATCTTCAGAGCAGCACGGGAACATGCAGACAGGGCCTTCCCAAACTGTCTTCATACAGAGACCCAGAAAAACAGCCAGAGATGAGATTTATGTAAAAATGCAGGCGAACATTCAAGGCAGGCAGCCTTAGAGGGCCTGAAGGGGAATAAATCAATCATCCTGCATCCAGAAAGAGAAGGACAGGAGGATGAAGCAGGTCAGGGCAAACAGAGGGCAAGACAAAATATTTCTGCAGCCTCAGAGGGTCCATCTTCCCGGTTTCTCAAATGACTGTATCAAGTGTCTGATCCACCCAAGGCTCCAAGACTGTCATGTAAAAGAAACTAGTCTCTTTAGCCATGAATTAATTTGACATCTATCAACGTCTCTTTCATCCAGAAGCAGACAATAAAATCGGGTCAGAATTTCGAAACCCCACCTGTAGAGCCGTTGTTTCAGGTGATCATTGCATAACCCTTACAGACAGTATCTCAGTTTTTACTTGTCTCCCTTCTGTTTGAGCTGCCAGGAAAATGATGAGCAGTTTGGACCCGAAGCCCATTTCATTTAATGCTTCTATTA
Organism: Cyprinodon brontotheroides; assembly: GCA_018398635.1. NCBI lineage: Eukaryota > Metazoa > Chordata > Actinopteri > Cyprinodontiformes > Cyprinodontidae > Cyprinodon > Cyprinodon brontotheroides. Next base: position 7,194,415 of record JAGKQL010000007.1, on the reverse strand, counting down.
CCTTTTTATTTTCACTCATTCCTTATGCTTTTGGTTGTTTAACACTATATTATCATTCCAAGCAGTCCCTGGAGAGCCATCATCTCCATATGTGACTACGTTATGTTTTTAATCAGGAATTCAGTATACCGATGGATCGCAGAAATTTAAAATGACAGGTGTTAATGGTAAAGCTGAACTTGGAGGTCATTAAACCAAACGACACAGAAAATGGGTCAGCAAGTCACAGTAGCCATCCAACGTCCCCGTCACAGCTGCCCTGCTTCCAGAAACAAAACGATTATTTTCTTCCTGAGTCAGAGCAGTTTTAAATTATTTGACCTGTTCTTTTTCCAGGGTGGAGTCATGATAGAGCATCTTAATTCAATTCAGTTTATTTATATAGCGCCAAATTCACAACACATGTCTTCTCAAGGCACTTTACAGTTCAACCAGATCATACAGTCAAATTGATACAAAGTTTTCTATCTAAGGAAAACCAGTTGATTGCATCGACTCATTGACTCAAATAGACAATCCCTTAGGCTACGCTAACACAGCAGGCCTTAATGCTCAATTCCGATTTTTTTGTGAAATCCAATCTTTTTTTGCGTTGCCGTTCACATTTCGATATATGCGACTTGTATTTGATGTCCTGTGTGAACTGCATTAATACAAGTGTATGTAGAGGACGTAATGACGTCACAAGCCAGCATGCTCTGTGTTTATGGAAGTAAAGATGGATGGTAGTGCCGGAGCGCATCTAGCAATCTTTCCCAACCTTAAAAGCACAATCTTTTCAATATAAATACTAGTCTCTGCATCATCGTCCACCATGGTTGTTTTTCTTCCCACTTCTGCGTAGCAGGACGCAGAATAGTGACCTTCATTGAGTATTAATGGCGTTCAGGTTGGATGAATGCGACTTGGCCGTTCAGACACAGGTCGCATTTGAAAAGATCAGATTCGTATTGGATTAAGGACCACATAGTCAAGTGGCCTGGGTCGCACTGGAAAATTTTTATCTGAGATGTTCAGACCGCCATGAATTGAACAGATACAGGTCACATATGGGTCACTTCAGGCTGCTGTGTGAACGTAGCCTAAATGAGTAACAAAATGACGCTCTTTTAAGGGAATGAGACTCATAAATAACGAGACAAAAATCCTAGCTTGTTTCTCTTTTCAGAATCAAATGGATTTGCTCTTGATGGCTTAATTATACCACATAAACACTCAGAACAATCAGAAGCTTCCAAGACACTTTATTTATATCTTAGAAGAAGAACTCTAAATTAAAAACCACTCACAAAAGTATCTTTTGGTAGTACTTTTTAACTGCCCATATCCAGACCGCTCAGGCAAACAATTATTTGGAAGCAAGAGTCACCTGCAGTACATTTTTTCCACTTTTGGCTGATGTCTGAAAGATGTAACAAAATTGGTGGAAACAAAATTGGATTCAGATGTTGAAGAACAAGTTTAAGAATGCCAGAGCTGAAAGGGTTGACACACCAACTTCAGACACAATCCTGACTGATACTTCAGAGAGTTAAATGTGAGCCTCCAACACCTAAAAAAAACACTGAATAACTCAAGTTATGTACACATTTCCACCTGCTGTGGTAATGGATAGCTTTAAAATTGAATGGGAAAATTAAATAGAAAACAAACTTCCTAAGGCCAACTTAATATTGATCAAGAGCTAACTGGCTGAGGTCTTATTGAGGACCAGCTCTACCATATTTAAAAATAAATACATAAATAAATGAATGCTCAGTAAAGAAATAAGCATACAATTAATTGCCCCAAAATACAAACAAACAAATAAATGTAGGTAGAAATTTAATTATACAGTGAGACATAAATGGATATATCTCCTTCCATTAGCTAATTTTTGAACTATTTATTTATGTGCATGTTATAATATTTTTGTCTGTTTTTTTCTCCCTTTGTATTTATTCACCCTATTTATTTCTTCAAAGCTATTTATTTCTGCCTGTAATTTTTAGACTTCTTTATGAATTTCTGCCTCATAATGCAGAAATGAGGAAGGGGTGTGTCTTAGAGGGACAACTTCTGCCCATTGGTTGGTGGCCAATTTTCTTAACTCACAGAGCTCAGAGTATTAAAGGGAAACATGTTTTAATAAATTATGAACAGTTTAGTTTGTGCTTTCAAGTCGTTGCCCATAGGAAGACGCTACTTGGATAAAACCGAACGGAATATCTTCAGAACAGCTCCAAATGACACAAAACTCATATGGGTGAGTATAACATGATGTAATAACGTAAAATCAAGGGCCTAATGTAAAAAAAGTTCTATTTTCTGTTGCTGTTGTTCAATAAAAGTACATTTTAAGATAATTTGAGGCGTGAACATTATACTTTTAAGCGTCACTATATGGCCCATCTACTGATTTAATGCATAATTAAAAAAAAAATAATGTTCTGAAAATGAGAGGACCTCGGGAACCAGTGGACCAACAAGAAAACGGCAGCCAGGTCTAATCCTAGCCCGTCTGCAGTAGCCCTCTCTGGGCATAGCTGCATGTGAAGGACCGCTGGCTCTGATGGCAATTTTTTTGTTTTATTTTGCAAAATGTTCATTTGATTTGTGTTTATCTGACTGTGTTAATTATTATTCCCCCACTAAATGAAAAAGGTGGAATTTATTATTATCTAGTGACTATTAACAGGAGGACAAATGCAGCTTCAGAAAAGTCCACACTTTTCTATGTTTTCTCAAGAACATACTTGATGAAGACACAAGTCGCGTTCTTATGAATTGAGAATCAGACAGTGACTTCAGACTCGACTTCAGACTCTCCTCTCCTCCTTTACCGATGCAGTAAAATTCTAACCAGCCAATGGGCAGAAGTTGACCCTCTAAGACAAACCCCTTCCTCATTTCTGCATAATGAGCCAGAAATGCAGACAGAAATCTAAAAACAACAGGCAGAAATAAATAGCATTGAAGCAATAATTAGGGTAGAAAATACAAAGTAAGAATAAAACAGACAAAAATATTATAACATGCACATAAATAAATAGTTGAAATAATAAGTAATTAATAAATAAAGTTGAAGATTATAACGGACAATAAGCAAATAAGGTCATTATTACAAAGGCGAATAAATAAAGTTAATTAAAAGAGATTTATTATATATATATTTAGGTACATTTATGTCTCACTGTATAATTTAATTTCTACCTATTTTTATTAGTTTATCGTATTTTTTGGGGCAGTTAATTGTATGCTTATCTATTTATTGAGCAATTATTTATTTTGGTATTTATTCTTAAATATGGTAGAGTTGGTCCTCCATAGATTCTAGGAGATATTCCACTAAATATTGAGGAGCATGTACATAATTAAGTGTTTCTGTGTAGATTTAACCATTAAATCTGCAGATAAATTAGCCGAACAATATAAAGTTCTCGGAAGATCACTGCCAAATACATCAGTAATCAGCTTAATAGTTACTAGAACCAGATTGGGTCTCTGCTCTCTTAAGAACATTGTTACAAGATGTAAAACAATAGAAAGGGGATCCACATGAAGGAACACGGTCTGGGTCTCCTCACCTCAATCACAGCTTTTGTCCTGTCACAGCTTAGCACTAAACACTGCAGAGATCGCAACTATTTTTAGAAAGAGCTGAAAGCATCTCTGATGCTCAGACAAGCAGAAAATCTTAAAGAGCACACAATATATTTGCTGAGTTCCCCGGCAAAGGAACGGGTGGGGGTGGATGGACGTTTTATTTACAACACAAAGGTGAGCATTCCCAGGGAACGCCAGGAGGGGCTTCAGCTGCTCCGCTGTGTCTTATAGAGGGGAGGAGACGCAGAGAAGCTGTTGTACAGCTCAGTAAAATCAGCAGATTTTCCCTATTGTTTACAAATCGGAGGTGGATGTCTATGAACTGCGGTTCCTGCTGATAACAAGTCATGCAAAAAAATGGGAAAGTCAATGCAATCCAGCAACAAGGTCATCTTTTCAATGCCAACACTAATAGCCTGGGAGTCTCCCACCAGAGGGTGTTAAATATGTGCAAATACAATGTGTGGCGACTCCCTCATTTGTCATTTTTGTATCAGCTTCTATCAAATGAAATCGGAACAAATGTTATGTTTCTCATTCCGGCCTTCTGAAAGAAACCTGCACAAAACCGTAATGGAAAAATGACTTTCTATATAACAGCTGTGCAGCAATAGCCAAGCGTCAGCATACATCATATTCACAATCACTTGTTTCTACATGAATAACAATATTTTGCAGAAAGATTGAATGTGATTCAGACAGATTTGCTACAATTTGTATATTAATAGATAAATATTTGCCATTGCTTAAATAGAAAATAAAGTTTTGTATTGAATTCCAATACAAAGCTTTCAACCAATTAGATGAAGTGTATCTGGCCCAATCATGTCCAAGCTGAACATCGTTGCTAAAAGATGCAAAATTCTTCATGTCTACAGAAATTTCACAACCAAATGGAAGAAGTGACTACAATTATCATTAATTGACAGGAAATTAAATACAATTATTTCAGAATTTAACTGAGAAGCTCAAAGAACACTGAAGTTTTATATTTAACTAATTAAAATTAAAACTTAGATATTTAGTAGCCTATATCGTCACTATAACGAGGTATTTACAACCCTTCAACAGTTTTCCTTTTTTCACCTCTAACTACAAACTTTAGGGCATTTTAATGGGATTTCATTTGGATAATCAAATCTATTATTCATTACAAATATATAACAAAATCTCTCCTGTGCATTTAAACTTTCCCTAAAAGAACAGTAGACGGCTTGCAGCACCCAGGGAGAAATCTCAGGTTAAGAGCCTTGCTCAGGTGGCCAATATGCTGAGTTTAAACCAGGTGCTTGAAGACCTCTCAGAATGGAAGTGCTCTGTTCGAAAGGATTCTCTACCACTTTTATGTGACAGATCAACATGACGCAGTGCAGAAATTTAAAGTGGATGGAAACTGTAAATGGCTTTCAACGTTTTTACAAATAATGACCTGAAAAATGTGAGTTCCGGGTCATTGCTGACTGAGGGAGAAAAAATGTATCCATCCCTCTAAGAGTAAGGACTCTGACTGTATAACTACCCATCTCTAACAGCTTTCAACATTTACAGACTTAAATCTTCCTTCCTTCCTTCCTTCCTTCCTTCCTTCCTTCCTTCCTTCCTT
>JAGKQL010000007.1:7135332-7188727 GCA_018398635.1 Cyprinodon brontotheroides | reverse complement strand
GACCCACTGGTAGACAGACCATTCACTGCTTATACTACAACTCCCAGCTCTGCTAGTGAGTTGAGCTGATGCTACAACCATTCACATCAGTATAAGAAGAGATGCCAGCTATCTGGGTTGGACCAGAGAGCATCAGTGTACAGTCATGGCCAAAAGTATTGAGAATGACACAAATATTATATTTTAACATGATCTGCTGCCCTCTGGTTTTCGTGTGTGTATGTCAGATGTTGTCATCACAAGCAGAAATCCAATTGCAATCCTATTATGAGTAACAAGAGCTTTTAATGACAGTTAGAATGAGTTAATGCAGCAAGTCAATATTTGCAGTGTTGACCCCTCTTCTTCAGGACCTCTGCAATTCTCCCTGGCTGCTCTCAATAAACTTCTGGACCAAATCCTGACTGATAGCTGTCCATTCTTGCACAATCAATGCTTGCATTTCGTCAGAATTCCTAGTTTTCATTTGTCCACCCGTCTCTTGAGGATTGACCACAAGTTTTCAATGGATTAAGATCAGGAGTTTTGCGCCATGGACCCAACATCTCTCTGTTTTTGTTCCCTGAGCCAGATAGATATCACCCCTTGCTTTATATGCAGGTGCTCCATCATGTTGGAAAAGGCATCGCTCATCACCAAACTGCTCTTGGACGGTTGGGAGAAGTTGCTCTCTGAGGACATTCTGCCCCATTCTTTTATTCATGGCTGTGTTTTTAGGTCAGACTGTGAGAGAGCAGACTCTCAGTACGAGAAGCACCCCACACATGAATAAGCTCAGGATGCTCTTACAGTCGGTATGCCATGAGACTTCAGACTGGTGGTAAAGGCCACCGCCTTCTCCCAACAAAGGCCTTTTTCCAGATGTCCCAAACAAAAATGACTTTCCCCAGTCCTCAGCAGTCCACTCCCCTGTACCTTTAGCAGAATATCAGTCTGTCCCTGATGGTTTTCCTGGAGAGAGTGGCTTTGCTGCCCTCCTTGAGACCAGGCCTTGCCTCTAAGAGTCTCCACCACAGTGCGTGCAGATGCACTCACACCTGCCTGCTGCCATTCCTGAGCAAGTTTCAGACTGTTGGTAGTCTCTCCTGCAGCAGAAACACTTTTAAGAGACAGTCCTGGTGCTGGTGTTTTCTCTTTGGGTTGCGCTTCGGAGCCTTTTTGGCAACAATGGAACCTCTCTCCTTGAAGTTCTTGATGATGCGGCAGCCCGCTCGACTGAGGTTCAATCTTTCTAGCCGTGAGATTCTCTTCCTGTTAGTCATTTTGCAGCGCAAATGATGACTGCACGCGTTTCTTCAGAGATACAAAAATCATGGTCCATTACAGAAGAGAAAGAATGATGGTTAGCACCAACCTTCCTTTTAAAGTGACCAGTGGGTCATTCTTCCTTACCGAAGCGACAGACGATCTCCAGCTCCTGTCCTCATCACCACCCACACCTGTTAATGAAGCAATCACTGAAACTGATAGCTTTGTCATTTTCAAGGCAGGGCCGTGCAATGACGCTGAAATTTGTTTTGGGGATAAAGTTAATTTTTCTAGTCAACATTGACTTGCAATTATTGTTGTTACGCTGATCAATCTTTGTGAAACATTCTGAGGCACTGTAACATTTGCCGCGGTACACCTGTGCAGGCTCCCCCTTAAGAATGAAACATCAGTGCCCTCTGTGGATGCAGCAAACAATATCACAATATCACTGAAAACACTTATTTTTAAATGGTCATCAATTAATCAGAGGGAACAAATCTAAAAAAAACAATAGTCTACAAGTAATGGTAAGGTTTTTTTATTTTATTTGTTTACATCCTTAGTATAAATTAATCATCTACCAAGTGCACTGAGAATAATTTACAGCACTTTGCAAAAGTGCTCATACATTTAAACTTCTTACTGTGTATGTTTTCAAATCAAAGACCAAAAGAAAAGAAATTCACATCTGCAACATTTAAGGAAATCCAACACAGCCTCAAGAATCTTTAGTCATAAAAAAGAAATATGAAAAAAATATATATATATATCTTTTTTTTTTCATATATAAGTATATATATATATATATATATATATATATATATATATATATATATATATATTGCATCTGTATGTGAATTAATGTCAGAATAAATCAGGAATTATTTGGATACTGATAATACTGCATCATAATTTAAACTAGTATTATTCAGCCTTATGGTTAAACTTGAATATTAATACAGTTATATAATTTCAATATAATATCAATAGAGCGTGAGAAACCACTAAATTATATGTTACTGTGGATGAAGATCAGCTGATGCTGGAGGAGCAGCATCACACATTTTCATAACTCACTGTTGAACCGTTATCTTCTTCATAACCATGATCCTGAAAGACAGAATGGGAAAAATATTTCTGAGAGTTTGTCTAATCTGAAGAACTAAGTGTGAGCTGACTTTCTAGACACATGACACCTTCAAAATGAATCCAACTGCAGCACAGCCTGATATTTTCTCCAGGATCAATTCACACGAACAGACCAGATTAAGCTACTTTGACAAAAAGCAGAGAGAGTATAAAGTTAGGGGTGGAACTCAACAAATACTGCAGAATGAGACAAAGAGAAAGAATGATGTAAAGGGGGTCCCTATGTCCTCCAGCAGTCTAACAAAAGAACTATAGAGATAGCTCAGGATAACCTGAGTTTCACTAACTATAAGCTTTATCAAAGGAAGTTTTAAGTCTAGGCTCTAAGTGTAGACATATACCGTCTCTACCTGACTAAACTGGTTAAGCGATGACTAAAAAAGATCTGCTCTATCTCTACTTTTCAGAAATTTTAGGAACCACTATACAACCAGATTGAGAGGAAGTGCTCTGTTAGGAACAATCTTATCTCTCTGAAGTAAGATCAAGCTTAGCCATTTATATATTCATATATATTATATATCTTTTTTTTCCTCTCAGTAAATATATTCAAATGAGCAATTGTGTTTTTCCATAAATTTGCTCTGAGATGCAGATATTGCAGATATTTTATTCATTCATAAAGAATGTGTCAATATTGTTACCATGATGATGAATTACATTTAAATTCAGTCTCCTTTACTCACCATGAAACATTTCGGCAACTTCATGTTTCCCGGAAAACAGATAAATTGTTTAACTTTGTATATTTATTTTTTATTATTTATTTATCTATTGATCATTTATCACCTATTTTTCTGCAAACAGCAGCAGTGATTCCAACCATCAGGATCAGTGCTGCGATCCTCAGAGTCAACAGGATGAAGCTCAGTGGAGACCAGTCTGTTAAACCTGTGGTGAACAGATTTATGTTGAATTTCTTCATGCTTAACACAATGTGGCTTGGCAATCAGTCATATGTGGAAACAGTTGGTGAGAGGTGTTAATAGAATGATACCAAGGTCATGCATTAGCAGAACCCATTGTATATGCTGTTAAAACTTAGCATCACAATGATAGGTGGCCTCAATCCTGCTTTTTATTTATTTAATTTAGATGTAATACATGCATTTATGATTATAAATATGAAAGAAAGTCCAATTATTTTAGCTATTAGCATTTGTTGTTGCTCCATCATTACATCTCCCTCAGAATAATGAAAGAGGAAGAAACATAAAAGAGTGTCACTAATTTAATAAGGGAATCCGGTTCTAAGAACATAAAAAAAAAAAAAAAAATTGAAAGAAGAAGGACTGCTGGATTAATTTCTGAGCCGTTTCAGAGATATGGGTCTTGGCTGACTTTCATCAACAGTTTCCAAGCATTTTGAGCAATTTAAAGAGTCCATTCTTCATTCTTTTACAGTTAAAGTTAAATATTTTAATGTCAAATGTTCATAAATCAATATTGAAATTAAACAGTGATTGAAAATAAAATCCACATAAATGTAGAAAAATTCTAAATTAGACGATGGTTGAATCAACATTGATAAAGTATCAGTTATGGTTGAAAACCCAACATTAATTAAACATATTGGCCATTTTTCTGTAGAATTTAAAGATCAGAATTCTACATGGATTAGATTTTTTCCATCTTATCATATTTTAATGTTAATTCACTCATATTCGGCTATCTCTGCACTCATTTAAGGTTGGCAGTGCATTGCATCCCGACCATTTCTCTTTTCCTACCTTTACCAACGTGTTTGTAGTGATCTTGTATTTTCACATGTTGCGCCTGAACAAACTGGCAGGTGAACGTTCTGCTATGTCCACTCTCCGGCATCACGGTGAGAACAGAGGAACATTTAGGGCTTCCTTCAAACTTGCACTGATCCAGCACGGCCCCTGTGTCATCCACCCAGCGGAGGCTGTTCTCCAAACAAGCTGGGTTGTTAAATGTTGTCAACAGGGAACAATTTACTGCCACAGTGTCGCCCCTGTCTGGATCCGCCTCAACAGAAACTGGAGAGAATGGAAAAGATAGATAAAAGAACAAGAATTGGATCATGTCATCGAGAACATAGTCAAGCTTGGAAAGTTTGGTTTAGGCAACTGAACGGGAAGTTTTCTAGAATAAAAAAATAAAAAGTCAATAAAAAATAATAATAAAAAAGGGTTATTCCAAAGATAAGACACCCAGAAACATGACCCATGAACTAGCATTGAGAACATTGAGGTCATGTCCTTCGTATTTTCTTTTCATTTTTATTTTGCTTAAATCGTGATAATAAATAAAAATAGATTTAACTGAAAAATAAATGTAGGGCGATTATCTAGGTCTCTCACAAAACTATGAGGTATTTTATATTTGAAGAGCCAAGATAAACTTGAATATCTGATTAAAAAAATAGCTTGGGGATTTGGGCATTTGTGCTGTGCTTCCCCATTAACATGCACTATCGCTATGGTAACTGCCACGAGTCCATCAGTAATGACGGTCGCTGGAAGAGGAGCAAATCGAGCTAAAAATGAAATGACTAATAAAACTCCTTAAACATGGTTGTGAACAGGCAAATTATTTTCATTTCTATCTTTTTAGTGTTTGACTACCCTGCGTACAGCCCTTTCGGCAACTTGGTTTACGCCATCCAGTGTAGTGATGAGTGCACAGAGCTGTACATTGCAGAGACCAAACAACTGCTACACAGGCGCGTGGCTCAAAACAGGAGAGCCAACTCCTAATGACAGGACTCAGCTGTTCAGCTACAACCTGAAAGCTAAAGGACAGTTGTTTGACGACAACAACGTCCATATTCTGGCAAAGGAAGACAGATGGTTTGAGAGAGGGGTTAAGGAAGCTATCTTTGTTAACCTAGTAAAACCATCTCTCAACATAGGAGGTGGTCTTAGACATAACCTATCACTTACTTACGAAGCACTTTTAGGAACAAGTTAAACCATAACATGTTCAAACCTCATAACCTACAGATTAAAGCACCCCTTATCTTTAACAACATGTTTCCTCTTAATTCGAAGCTATAGTTAAAATCTGTAGCAGCAGAGGAAGCTAAAATTTAGGGTAATTGCCAGTCGGGAGTAAAGAAATGTTGAGGTATGTCTGTTGTTCCTCCAAACGATGGGATATAATAGAGTGAGAGAGGTAAGAATGATTTCACACAGCCTCCTACATGCAGGAAGGGGAGGATGCGGTTTTGAGAAGATCCTTCTGGCCAGTGAAAGATATATCAACCTAACAGGGAATGTCCCGGATGAGCTGAAGTTTTTTTTAGCTCCAAATGTTCGTGTGTGAGAAAGTTTTTTGTATGCAGGGGTGGGATGGTTCTACGGGATAGAGTGTGTTGGGATTTTGTATAAATGTGTGTGCTGGGTTTGCCTCAGTCAGAGATCTAGCTCTGTCCACGGACCTAAAATAAATCTGTATTTTTGCAAACATTGCCAAACACCAAGCAATCCCCGACCTCAAAAACTTGGAGCTCAATTTGAAGATAAACCATTAAAATATGAGCATTAACACCCCAAAGAGCTGCACTGTGGTAATAAGAATGTCTGACTAAAAAATGCTGGGAAAAGTATTTTTTGTCACTCATTCAAAAGGGTCAGAAAAATGTTCTTTGACATTTTTTGTTAGAATCTGAAAGAATGTTCCTCCTTTTACATTGTTTAACTTATATGCAAAGTGTTTCTCGTTTTCTATGAGAAACAAATGTTTTGGTTGCATAAAGGTACATAAAAATTTAACAAGGCTATTAGGTCATTACTTCTAAATTACAACTACATATTACACCTCAGGGTATATTTTATCTATAAACAATAATAAAACCGGTGTAAAAAGTCCCAATAACTAATACAGCTAATGGTGATGGAAAAAGCGTAGGTAGGCATATGATTTTAAGTTACCGTAAATAATCAATGTTTCAACCTTAGGTTAAAAAAGTGTGATTCCCCTTCTCACTTGAGTGAGAGCTTCAATATTTCCAAGAAGCTTTGTTAAATTCCCCAGTAGGTTTTTATAACCATATATCAGAAAGTCCCTCAGCTTGATGTTTCATAGACTGTTTTTTTTAAGTGCTGCTATATTTATATGAATAGATCTGATCCAAATCAGTGGTTCAAATCTAGATTAAAAGATTTATTTTATCTTAAACTGAAAACAGTTTGTACTATAATAGTTTGCCTTATAATCTAGATATTTTGTTCAAGGAACCATACATTTGTCCATTGTTATGCGATCACAGCTGTGACGATAAACTGCTTTATTGGTCTTCTTTTAATGCGCTGGGTAGTGTTATGCATATATCCTTCCTTGCTAAATAAAATGCATTTTAAAAACGAACAAGTTGAGCTATTTATAGCTATTAAATGTAACAGTTAGAAAAATTAACAAAAAGTTTGAACCTAAACAACTGATTCTTTTTAGTAAAATTCTTTCTAGTTGTTATGATAAAATAGTCAGAATAGTTAAATACTTGTTTCATTTTCTTCAATAATTCTCTTGTTTTCGCTTCAACTGTAATGATAATTGATTGAGGATTAAAGCAGGTCAAAAATAAACTCAAACGCTACTCAGTTGGCTTGATAAAATCAAAAATAACATAAATTAAAGAATAAAAACAAACAAAAAAAGACCCAAGTTTTGGTTGTGGTTGTAACAACTCACTTGTCAAAACACTTAGATACACAAGCGTGTCTCTATCAGGGGAGTGTCCAGTGCGACAGCAGTAACGTCCAGCATCCTTGGCAGTGATGTTGATGATGTCCAGAGATAAATCGCTGCTCAGAGACTGTCTAATTTCTCTGGGCGGCTGACTATAGCCATTTCCATTGTGAACCTTATACAAGGTCTGAGAGAAATATCTGTTATAGAGCCAGGCAACCACAGAGTGCTGAGAGAATGGTGTTGCTCCTTTACAGGGGAGCGTTGCATTGTCCCCGACCTTGTGGTAGAGGTACGCCTCTGCTCCGGTGGGGCTTGCTGCAAAAGAAGAACTCAAACTGTTATATGAAACTAGCGAAACAATTCAAAAAGCTCTTTTTTTTTGCATGAGTTGTACAGATTACAACTAAAATGATCAAATAGACCACATATCACTCTGGCAATCACATATTAGCCAACAGGGACTTTATTGCTTGTCTCTAGTTACTAATTTTATTTTCCATCAAACTCTGTAATTTTAAAGACCGCATTCATATTTAAAAGTAGGTATTAGAATTAAGTGAGAGACTTTACAGTTTGGTCAAATATATGGATAGAGATGCGTGTAAGTCCCCGAAAGTTTTACTCAAGTGTATATTACTGATGTACTTTTTCACTGAAGTAGAATAAAAGTAACCATCAAACGCAGGAACATTTAGAAAAAGTTTGATTGAAAAAAACATCTTTTCGAGGCACCAGTGATAGGTGCAGTTATAAAAATATGATTATATCTAAAAAGAATAAGATAAAAAATAGACAAGAAATGAATGAACATATGAAAAATTAATGAAAAACAACCAACCAATAGAAGAAACAGATTTTACCTTCAAACGCCAGCAAGATAATGAAAAAAGCTACCACTGCAGACATTTCTGAGCCTCTTTTTTCTTTCCTTTGTGCACAAATTGTTTAAACTTCCTGTCCGAGATTATTTCTGGCATAAATGTGTGAAATGACAGGACAGAAATAAGTCTGGGTTTGCTTATATGTTTCCTTTCATGTTTCCGTTAAAAAAATATAAATAAGGTCTGAAGGTGGAGATTTTACAGCGGCGGTGGGTAGGGTAGATGCTAAGATGCGGCAATCTTTGAAGACAGTGTTTTTATAGGCTTCCTGTAGTTTTTCCTGTCCTCAGCGCTTCCAGGTCCCAGCATAATTTCAAGATTTAAAAAACCGCCTTGCCTCTCAGTGGGAATTGTGACTAGGAATTAACAACACACTAAGAAAAATAGAACAAAATAAAATATAGTATCTTTTAAAACACATTTATAGAAATATTGGCAAGGTTAGCTCATTATGTTTCAAATGGTGATGAATGTCAAAAAAAAAAAAAATGGCAGTTACACTTCCGTTAGCCTTTCATTTAATATTATTTTCGCGAAGCCTATGGAAATATGATAAAATAGCGGTGACAAGAAGTAACTGCCTTAATGCAACCAGTCCACCCTATTGCCGGCTCACAAGGCATACATAAATATACGTTAGAAATATTTTTAAAAGAGCTCGGGGAGTTTCAGGAATTCAGATTACTAAGCTGTTCACTCAGAAAATATCACTGGGATGTCTGTTTAGAACTTTCATTTTAGACTATCAAAGATATTCCGTCCAAACAGAGGCATTTGCGCAATAATTTTATTGTGCTTTTTCTTACGTTATCGAAATGGCGGTAGCAGCGGTTATGAAGCCTCCTCTGAAAAGCTTTCGGCATATACATACTGTGTAAGAAACAATAGACCAGTTCTATCTCTTATACAACCCTTCCCCTGCCACGGATAGTTTCGCTAACGTTCTGCTCTCCACCCTTTTTCTCATAGTAGCTTCATTCGGTCTGTTCCTGTTTGGCTGTGACTCATCCTGGCTAGTATTATCAGCTGTGCTGAATGCCATATCAACACCTTTGTTTCTAGATGTTGGAGATCCTGCCTATTTTTACAGTGTAGTCCTGTTTTGTCTGACTGTGACTGACTGGATGTGCTCTCTCTTCATCCTCTGATGATGTGGGAGCTGGCTCAGAGCTTGTCTGCACTGGCTGTGTGGCTTCTGACGGGCCGCTTTTTACAGCTGCAAGCTTTTGTATCTCTGCTTCACCGTCTCCAAAGCTGAACCCCGAGTGGGTCTCAGCAGGGTGGCTGCTCACACCTGAGCCACCGGTTCTTGCTGTTAAAAGGGTTTCTTCGCATGTTAAGGGATTTTTCCTCTCCATTGTCGGTACAAGCATGCTTGGTGTGAGGGATTGTATTTGAGTCAATGAAAACTGAATCAATCTGACTGGATGATCTGGTGAAGTGTAAAGTGCCTTGGGATGACATGGCCCGCTGTGAATTGGCGCTATAAATAAACTGAATTGAATTGAATTATTTTTACCTCAGCCAAGGAGATTATGTTTTTAGGAGAGTTTGTGTCTTTGTGTACAAGATAATTTGTAAAGGTAGCTGAGAGCAGTTTACTGTAGGGATAATCATTGCATTTTTAGGAGAACAGGGTGTGAATTCATTTGAATAATTTGACTTCTATTAACAAGTTTATCTTTATTTCAGAACTTATTATTGTATACACTTATCTACAAATCCCTCCTACACAAATGTGATAAAAGTGAACAATCTGCAGCTCTAAAAAGTCCTCTTTATATTCAGAGCGGTGTATGTCTGCCCTCTGGTGGCCAGAGAGGGATAATCTCTAGCCACCTTGATAATCCTGATTAATGAATCTGATCTTCATTTCTCAGTGTAGTGAAATAGATACAATTTATAACAGTTTAAGCTGGCTTCTGTGTTACGCCCTTCAACAGGATGTGTCTCCCTCAGACCAAATACAATTCTGCATTTAATCTTCCATGTAGTTAATAAAAGTAATTTAACATGATTTTATTCAACCTGGTGATAGTTTCAACTATGATGATGATAAACATTACATCCGGATTGCCGTTCAATATAAAAGAACTTTAGTTTCAGTATGTAACCGCCAGATGGCAGTGAAAAGTCAAAATTAAAGAGCTCAAAACTTTATATCTGTTTTTATCTTTATATCTCTTGTTTGCAACAATTACAGCTATAGTGGCCTAAGCCATTACATAGAAATGCATTCATTATATTTTCCTATATTGTTAAATATGAGGCTTCATAATCAAATAATAATGCAGATCTCATGTTGTACAACAATTAAATTAATAGTTATTTTAATTTAGATGGAAACGTTTAGAGAATCAAGACCTGCAAAGACCATGCATGTAAATAACACAATATTTTGTGATGAGAACATAATAAAATTAGAATATTGGGCAAGGATAATTTTCTAAATCATTATAATCTTAATGATCTGCACTAAATACACATTTTGCCCTAACCTTGCTCTGTATCGCTCTCTACTGGTTTTCAATTCAATTAAATTTACTTATATAGCGCCAATTCATAAAAGAAGTCATCTGAAGGCACTTTACAGTTCATCCAGATCATACTGTCCAATTGAATCAAAGTTGTCTAAGGAAAACCAGTTGATTGCATCGACTCATTGACTCAAATGCAATCCCTCACACTAAACATGCTTGTCGCAACAGTGGAGAGGAAAAACTCCCTTTTAACAGGAAGAAACCTCCAGCAGAACCAGGCTCAGTGTGAGCGGCCATCTGCTGAGGCCCACTGGGGTTCAAGGAGACAGGAGCAGACATACAAAAAGCAGCTGTAAAGGCGCCCCGTCCAGGAAACACACACAGCCAGGCAGACGAGCTCTGAGCCAGCTCCCATGTATTAGGATGAAGAGAGCACATCCGGCCAGTCACAGTCAGAGAAACAGGACTACACTGGAAAACAGGCTGCATCTATAAACAAGGATGTTGGTGGAAGCAGCACAGCTGATATTTCTCTTTGTCTCTATTAGCATTGGTAGCTCTTCTCTGAGCTACTGGTATTAATGTATTTGTGTTAATGTATCTAACTGGGAATCAGTTAATCTGCAGATCTGAGTCTGGAATATGATTATTTCTTTAATAAGCCAACATCTTTCCTATGATTTTAAAAACAAATATTTATAACCAAAGAACTATTTGCTGGTTTATATTTATTTACCACTATTTACTTTGTTTGTTATTATTTAATTAATATTACATCTATCATTTAAGATATTTTATTAAAATGTTCTTGCTATGAATAAATACAGTATATCACATTAACTGGAAGGTTTTCTTCTGTTCCACCAAAATGTTTTGCATTTGATCTGTGTCGTTCAGCCATTATTTCACTTTTATCTATACTATCAAAAACAAAAATCATCCAGCTTTTAATGGAATTAAAGTGTTAGAGTATGATTTACAGGAGATGAACCTAAATCATCTTTCCTCTCTGTAATGAACATGAACATGGCTGACATGCATGTTGAGAATGAATGCAGGGAAATATTAAGGGGATAAGAAAACATTATGGATGTGTTCTGTGTAAGGAGACTCCATGTCTCCATGTAGGAAGAAGAAAAATCTGAAAAATTATTCAGCTGAAAGGAGTTAACTTTTTAAAACATTTGTAAACAAATCCAGTATCCTCTTTTACTTTACAGCCTTCTGTTTGATTACTAGGTTTTAGATGATGACAGTTGATGGATGCTTTTTTACATTAGCAAGTTTCAATACCTTTTTTTCATCAGAATGCTGTGTCTTCTAAACAGATAATTGCACTTATTGAACTCTTGTGAAAAATAGTTAAAACATAAATATTGAACATTGGCATAATTCTGTCTGTAAACTTAGACTTAACCTTAGATTTCAATAAACTTTATTGTCATTTGGCATACACAGAGTGTATTCAAAATGAAATTTCGTATTGTATACATTCTCTGTATACAGAATGGCAATAAATGTTGTCTAAGTCAAATAGTTGAAGAGTCCTGTTGATGAACCAATCAAGAGATTTGGGTCTATGGAAGAAGAAACATGTAGAAAGCTGTAGGAAACCAGACCTGCGTGACTGGAGGTTAATACCTGTAACCTGTTTTATGAGCCATTACCATCTGTAATGCTGGAGGTTGTCCACCAGATGTCACTGTGTTCCTTTGTATGAAATGCTTGGAAACAATAAAGAACAAAATCTCACTGACAAGACATGACAAGGATGTCTGAATCCCAAACCACCCCATAAGAACTACCCCTTAACTATCCAGGATCTCTAACAAAGAAGTCACATCTGCAGCTGGGGCGTATAAACAAAAATTGAACAGTCTCTTCCCTCCAATGGAAAAGGAAAGTCGTTGCTAGGGCAACACAGTGACGCCCCATATGCATGGCTGTAGCTCTGTGGCACAAATTGGCATGAAATCAAACATTTGCCTTCCTTAAAACAAATATATACGCACAAATAAAACTATTTCCAAGAAGACCTTCTCCTTTTGGAAATAACACATTTTTCCATATACCTTACTTGTGATTTTCTGTCAGTGACATGAAGATGCAGCAAACCAAAACATTTGAATGCATTTGTTTCCCCCACCATTAGGTCACCTTGACACCCACTGCCAGATTCTAATGAGCCTGCACTGATGTAGACTCGCTATAAAGAGCTAAATGGTCCACTCACCCTACCTACTATGGGCTTTGGTACGGTCCAATATGGCCTACCCTCCGCAGGGACGCAAAGATAAAGGGTTAGTGTTGAGAGGTTGGTTTGATGCCTTTCTTGAGGCTGGTTGATCAACTGAGGAACACAATAAGATTGTGCGACCCTCTTTATAGATCTATGATTATGCGCCAAAGGTTAAATGAAACTATTCTAACTACATAACTCGCCTGTAAGCATGCACTCACTGCCAACTTGTGCTCCAGTATTTCCATTTCCAGGACTGCCTTTCTATTTTGGAAGAAGGTAGATTTCATACAATTGGCCTGTGAATGGTAAAAATGGCCTGGTGAAGTGTCTTGCCCAATGACTTTCAAAGCTGGAGCCAGAGCTTGAACGTTAAGCCTTCGATTTCAGGACAGCCTCCTACTACAGACGCTACTGTCGCTTCTTTAACAGGTAGGTAGGGATACAGAACGGGGACATTAAAACATAAGGTTGCATCTAGATTGTACAGAAGGACCCACTCATGTTTACTGAGCATGTCATTCTCTGCTGTGGCAGTTGAGGGTTCCTCTTGCTGCTGGCCAGCCACTCTCTGTTAACATGTTGTTTCCTCAGTGGAGGCTGAATGTCACTATATTCAACATGACTTAAGGAATGGAGGTGAATTAATAGTAATAGGCTACCTCCATAGGCCTCCCTGAATCCCTCTCTGTGAAGGCCTGAGACATTGTCTCCTCATCCTAGAGGAGCGACAGGTTTCAGTAAAGACCTTAAAATGCCATTTGGAAAAGGTCATTTGGAGTATTGCACGCTTGCAGTTACAATGTCTGTGGTGGCATTAGGGGGCTCCATTAAGAAGATGGCACCACCAATCATGCCTGTTAGGACATAGAAAAGAAATAGGGTATGAAAGGGAATGTATATGACAATAGGGGAAGAAGAATGTTCCAATCACATTTTTCTTTAAGTCATAGTAATATTTTAGGTTCATCAATTGGTAACTCCTGTGTTTATCATGTGACATTATGCACCTAAAAGTCACCTAAAATCTGCTTTTGTCATGATTTTGGCACTGATGACTGGCTTATTGGTTCATTCCATCCATCTGCCTAGCTCAGCCCAGTTTTCATTACCTTTCTACTGATCCACCTGTTCCAGCTTCTACTTAAGCTGTTTGCTCCCTGCCATCAGTGCCCAATTATTCGAGCCGTAGGTGAGAGTTCTCTAATGTACCCAGTTTGTTGCTTTTATTGCCAGATCCTGACTAGTTTCTGCTCCCAGACGTTCTGAATTCTGACAGCTTTTAGCAGTACTATACCACAGCGTTTAGTATTACACTGTAAAAAAGAGACTGCAGCTCCAATTTCAATTAATTAATCCACCCAGTAACTAACTAGTAATTAAATAAAGTTCACCCAACAGGAGTCAATCAGCTTGGCAACCTATGGACTAAAATAATTGAGTATGAGCAACTTGATTTGACTACTTTTTACCAATTGAAACAATTGGGGCTGGATTCAGTTTTTAGACTGTAGTACCCAAGAAGATTTGGGTAACATCAAGAAAACCGTGGAAAATCCTTAAAAACTAGCTTTTAGTTTAGATTCTTATAGAATATGTAAGGATATCAATATCCTTAAAGGCCTTTTTGTAACACGTATATGCCGATTTTTAACAGTTATCACAGAGGATGAGCAATTATGAGCAATTTTTATCCACAAAACAAAATAACTTTTAAAAAATTAGAAATTTTAATCAACAATAAACTGGGAATAGCAGTCTAATATTTTTTCCATGACTGTATCTAGACTGAGGCATCCAACAATACCTGTGTCTTGGAAGGGGGGCTCACAGAAAGAGCCCCCACCAGGGATTCCCTCAGCAGCTGGCCTTCCTGTATTTCGGCTTAGGGCCAGCTCCTCCGCCTCCGTTAGTAGTGCAGGTGGTGGATCACCCCCTGTTTTACATTTCTGTTAGCGTCTGTGTGTAATTTTAATAATTTACATTATTTAAAAGAACTTGATATCAGTGGGAGCACAATGTATGTGATGACAAACCTATGGGGAAAAGCCACTTATCTACTGTGTAATGTAAAACAGATTCCTGCCAGGTGATCTCCACCAATGAGGGACAGCAACTCTTTAGAGTACATTTATAAAGTACTATTCAGGCAATAAAGTAGTTGTCCCTGTAATTTTATTGTGATTTCAACAGTCTTCAGATAAACTTACCCATTAACTCAAGCAGCAAATTTAAGCCGTTCTATCTCCCTCTTTTTTGCGACTGTGGATGTGTTGGTCTTTCTTTTAAAAATGTGCTCAAACTCGCTGTATGTCTGCTTTAAAACCTTGTATTTTACTGCCATGAAATACAAGACCTGTGAGTTCAAGGCTCCTCTGATGATGGGTTATTATACCACCTTTTTATACGTACAGAATCGACTTAGAGTTGATTGATCTAATTCACAGCAACCATTGTGAAACTGCAGATTTAGTTTCCAACTTTAGGCTAGATCACTTTAGAGTTGAGGATTTCAATCTGTTTGTTAATCCTGCATTGTGAAACAGACCCCAAGATTAAAACATATGAAAGATAAAAAGTGACAAAACAGAAAAAAAAAAAAAATGATAGGACATATGAACATAAAAAATCCAACAGAAAAACATGAAGTTAAACTGAGATGGTGGCAGTAAGGTCCACTTGGATGTGTATCTGATCAATGTTCCTCTTATTTGGCCCACCAGTCTATACTGTAGGTGGACGTCCATGTCTCTGTATGTCTGCAGGTGGTCCATTCTCTCTCTCTCCATGTTCAGATGATGGACTAAACAGCTCTGGGAGATGTTGTAGAGCCTTGCACTGCTTTAAACCTCTTGATAGTTTCCTCTCTGACATGTTTCCGGGATTTCTAAGTCTTCATGATAAAGTTTGTTCCCTAAAGAAACCCTGGGGGCTTTATAAAACAAGTTAAATCATGTTGCATTCAACATTTTTCGTAAATGAAAACTTTGGTTGACTCTTTGCGGCTGTTGGACTCCATCTGTCCCTTATTATTGCACCTTGTATGTGTTAGTAACAGTAAATGAACTCTTCATACTCACATTCACATTCATTTAGAAATTCATCCCCAGTCCAGTTCCATCATACTTTCAATTTTACATCTACCATAAAATGCATTCGCTCTTCGCAAATGATTACATGTAGTTTTCCCTCAGAATCATTCTCCATCTCAAGTTTCCACCTAGAACTCTCTTCAGCAGGAGCTGAAACTCTCCAGTTTTATACACTTCTGGAGTTTAAGACTTTAATTAAAGAATTGGTAAAAACGTCTGGAGGCACTCATACTTTTTCATTCGAATCACTTGATGGTTTTATACATTACTGACTTTCAGATGTACTTATTGGATTGTATTATAACTGTTATTGTTGTTAATTTATGTAACATATATCTTTTATAAATAGGCAACAAGACAAGACATTTCCACTTATAACCAAAGATTAATGTTAATAACATCACTTAGATTGAATACACTAAATAAAAAACACTCAGTGCTCAGTGGAGCAGTGGGTTGCACTACTGCCTTGCAGCAAGATGGTTCTGGGTTCAATTCCTGGCCCGGGGTGTTTCTGCATGGAGTTTGCATGTTCTCCCTGAGCATGGGTGGGTTCTCTCCGGGTACTCCAGCTTCCTCCCACAGTCCGAAAACATGACTGTTAGGTTAATTGACTTGTCTAAATTCTTCTTAGGTGTGTGCGTGAATGGTTGTCTCTGTGATGGACTGGTGACCTGTCCAGGGTGGACCCCGCCTCTCAACCACTGACTGCTGGAGATAGGCACCAGCACCCCCCGCTACCCCAATTGGGACAAGCATGTCAGATAATGGATGGAAAACAAATAATCAATGTTTAAACTAAGACACAAAATTAACTCAGTAATCTGATCCCTGATTAACAGTTTTTTCAAGATTCTTAAAGTATTGATTAGCAGGAATATTTATCTACAAAAAAAAGTATCCTGACAAACTGCAGCCACATAGTGAATGTGAGACGGTTTAAATGTGACATGTATTCAATGATGTGCATTAGGAGCAGCAGCCGCCTGCTGTGTCCAGTAAATGTAACTGAACGACCTCCATCTTTTTTTTCTTCACAGCTCTGTAGTTTGGGCTCATCAGTCTCCTCATTATCTGCTTCCTCACCGCCATCAAGCCTGAGTTAATACAGAAGGCGCTGTCCCTTGAAATAACCAATCAATAACTGGCTCCGGTCCATGTCAGCTGATAATCCGTCAGCTGTCGCTGTAAGGCTGTTGGGGGCAGAGCCAGCACTCCGGAGACAGGTGAACATCTCTCAGAGAAGTGCTCATTTTATTCAATACTTAAGAAGTGGAGAAAATAAAGTCTCTGCAGCCGACCTGGAGAGACTTCCTCTGGGGCAGAGGACAAGGAAATTAGTTTACTTAACGCCATGTGTGCTGTGCATTAGATCCACCATGTAATCATAAGGTCTGAAAGGAAAGGTTAGTGAAGATCCAGCAGATCAGACTTTTTCTGCTCTATCATTCACAGATCAGACATTTTTTAACTTCGGTAGATTTCTCACAACTTTCTCATGATCATTCCTAATCTGCAGGTGATGAAAGGGTTTGGTGGCCATCTTCTTCAAAGCTAAAAAAGTAATAAAAAAAAATCTGCTGTTAGCCATTTTAGGGAAATAAACAAGGCAAACAACCCAACCTCTAGAAAAGGTGAAATTTGGTTCGCTTTGAAAAGCATTGCTGCTGCACTGTTAGTTTCCTCGCCAACATTTTGCTGTAGCATGTACTAGATTGGCCAAAAGTGTGAAAAAACAGAGCAAATAGTTCTTCTGACAACAGATATTTCAACCTGAACTATGGATTTCTGTAGCTGCTCCAGAGTTAACATGTGTCATGGTTAGGGTTACCAACTGTCCCTCAAAATAAAAAGGAATTGTTTCATATTGAGAGAGGAAAAAGTTGTCTAATTTAGGTTTAATTTAAATATTTACAAAATCAATTCACACACACGAAAAAACAAAGGAAAAAGGAAGCCATCTATACTACTGATCAAAAGTTTCACACCACAAACAGGCTCTAATCAGATTAGAAAAAGAAGTGGGAGGCTGCGTTGCACAACTGAGCAAGAAGATAAGTACATTAGAGTCTCTAGTTTGAGAAACAGACGCCTCACGGGTCCCGAACTGGCATCTTCATTAAATAGTACCCACCTGTTAGCCTGTTTGTTGCACTTTTGTCACTCCTGAAGGAAGTAGTACGTTGTAGGAAATCTTCAGTTTCTTAGCAATTTCTCTGTAATGGAATAGTCTTCATTTCACAGAACAAGAATGAGACTGTGGGAGTTTCAGATGAAAGTTCTCTTTTTTTCTGGCCATTTTGAAGCGTTTAATTGACCCCCACAAATGCTTATGCTCCAGAAACCTCAATCTGCTCAAAGGAAGCTCAGTTTTGTAGCTTCTGTAACGCAGCTAAACTGTTTTCAGATGTGTGAACATGATTGCACAAGGGTTTCTAATCATCAATTAGCCTTCTGAGCCAATGAGCAAACACATTGTACCATTAGAACACTGGAGTGATAGTTGCTGGAAATGGGCCTCTATACACCTATGTAGATATTGCACCAAAAACCAGACATTTTGCAGCTAGAATAGTCTCATTTACCACATTAGCAATGTATAGAGTGTATTTCTTTAAAGTTAAGACTGAAGGTTTAAAAGTTACCTTCATTGAAAAGTACAGTGCTAGAAGCTCAAAAAATCATGACATTTCCAATGTGACCCCAAACTTTTGAACGGTAGTGTACGAAAGAAAGTAAACAACCTTTAAACAGAGAGGGGGTGGACTCAGATTTCAGCTAAAACATACCATTCAACAATTAAACAGAGGGGGAACAGGAGACCTCGCTTGTTCAGCCAGGCCAACAATTCCCTTTAACGACCCCCCTTTCAGAGACATAGGCAGGTTTCGGGGATTACGTGCTAACAAAGAAACAAAACGATCCCCATTCCAAAGGAAAAAAAATAATAAAAGCAAAAAAAATTCATGTTGTCAGTTGAATAGAAGACAATTTTTGGCCAAGAAGTGTCCCTTATTTAAATTTCATGGAATTGGCAAACCCAGTCATTGATTTGTTGTAGGTTAGTGAACCAAAGCGCAGACAACCAGAGCAGAGAAGCATGCTGAGTAGTTTACTGTGAGGAATGGTGATGGTATGGAGGGAGGCAGGTGGGCAGGTGAGGCAGCATGGTAAAAGGCAGAGCATGAGAAAAACGACACAGGGTACAGCTGCAGGGAAATTATGCAGAACAAGTAGAGGAATCAGCAACAAATGCTGGAAAACCAGAAGCTTTAAAATAACTAAAACAGGTGCAGGCTATGGGAGATGATTAGTGCTTACAGGTGAGGGGATAAATGAATTAACTGAAGTAGCTGGCAGACCTACACATCTACACTGAAGAGGAATAATTAACATTGTAATAGAAAATAAATGTAAAAATGATCCAAGAACAAATAAAACTAAAGAAGTCTAATGTGACATGATGGAAACAGAGAACTAATTAATAAATCGGTTAAACGAAACCAACAAGAAAACTGATAACTGTAATAAAATAAGGAAGAAAACTAAATAAAATACCAAAAAAAAAATGCCTGCATTGAAGCCTATGTTTTATAAAATGAAGGAAAAAAATGAAACCTGAGCGACTTTTCAACAAGTTTTCAATCAGAGCCAAATCCAGTGTGATACTGACAGACATATGAGGAACTTTATGGCAGCAGCCACAAAAAATAACTGTTTCTGGACAGTTTGAGTTACAACAGTTCATTTTCCTCTGGAAATAATAAAATGCAAATTGATTGATCTGTTGAATTATTTGATTCAACAGATCATACATTGAAGTTTCAGTTAGAGCCCTGCCTGCTCCAGGACACGAGCTCACATCCATTATTCCAGTCATGTCCTGCAGATAAGTGTAAGACGTCTCAGCAGAGGGGTCAGACAGCTGAGGAGGTACGTCTGCACTGTTGCTTTTCTTTGATTGCTTCTGCAAATGGCTCTGTAATCAAAGCACAGATTGGCTCTGATGGTATTACCACAGATGAGATGGCTCCAGTTCAGTCGTCCAAAGAC
Source organism: Cyprinodon brontotheroides (assembly GCA_018398635.1). NCBI lineage: Eukaryota > Metazoa > Chordata > Actinopteri > Cyprinodontiformes > Cyprinodontidae > Cyprinodon > Cyprinodon brontotheroides. The sequence goes on along the minus strand of JAGKQL010000007.1, from coordinate 7,168,923 downwards.
GAAACAATCTCATTGTTCATTTTAATGTGGGTTCTTCTACCACAAGTCCTCATCTTGTCCTCTCTTTACTCAATAACTGATGTCTTTTTTACCTGATTATCTCATCTTTGCAAAACTTATGTTGCCTTTATTTTTCCTCTATTGACCCATCAGTCCTGCACTTACTTCGCTCTCTGCTTTCCCACCTTAGTTTGTCAGTTTGAATATTCCTGCCCTTTTTATTTAAACATACAGCACCATTGACCAAAAGAAGTATTTGTAATTTACATGTGTAATATGTGTTTGCTTTCTGTGACTGAAGTTTTAAATTTTAAAGCAATTTTATTATTGTTATAGTCTTGGTTCTGTTATGTTTTCTTTTGTGGATTCCGTTTTACCTTGCTCCATGTTTTCTAGTTTTTGTGGTTTCATTCTTATTTTGTTGTGTTTTCTGGTTATTTTCAGTTCTCAGGTTTTTATTTGTTGCCCTCTGCTGCCCTCTTGAGTTCTCCTTTTCTTCCCTTGCCCCTTTCTTGTTTCTGCTCTTCTCACACTCCTGCTCCTAATCTGCTCGTTAGCTCTCCCTTTGTTTCAGTCTCCCATAAATACTCTCTGTGCAGTTCTTCAGTGCTGGTTCCTCATCAAACATGCTCCAACTCCTTCTGTCTCAAGCCTTCCTCCTGTTGGTAGTGATTCCCCTGATGTCTCCTTGGTTTCTAGTATGCTTTGACTAGTTTTCTTGTTTTGATTTTTGGATATTTTTTTGGATTCCTGTTTTCATGTTAGTTTGGACTTTGTTTTCTTTTTGGATTCCTGGTTTCCTGTTTATTTGAACCCTGTTTTCGTATTTGGATTTTTGGATGACCTGCCTCTGTTCTCAGTTAACCTATCATTAAATCCACAAGAAATTCACCTCTGCTTATGCTTTTGGGTCAACAAACCACAACTAAATCCTGAAAATTATCAGACAAAAAAATAACCTAAGTCTAAAGATCAAGTCTTTTTCAAAGTCTTGTTTAATATTTTGTCCAAACCAACCTGGTGTGAAGTGAACGACTAATAATAAATCTCCTAAACTAGGAGAACTATAATTTACTTAAGATCATTGTTTTGCTGTATAACACTAATGTGTAGGAGAACAGAGTTTCATTCTCAAAAGTATTTTCTTACTGTTGAATCCTGAACTCTGACCTTAACTCAGCCAGAAGAGTCGTGTGGTGATTTAGATGTTGTCATCCAGTGACCTACTGGATGACTCATTAATGATCTCTTAAGGGATTTTTGGTAGGAAGTCCAATCCATGTGATGCGTTGGTCCAGTGATTCAACATAAATGAGTTTGCAATCACTAGTTTAAAACTCAAACTTAACTCCAGAATAATACAACAATTTTTTCCACTGTTCATCACAATCAGAGAATGTTGAAAAAAAAAAATAGAAATAGAAAAAGACAAATGTGGATTGTAAACTCAACCTCTAAATGACTGACATGGAAGCTGGCTCGGAGCTCGTCTGCCTGGCTGTGTGTTTCCTGGACGGGGCCGCCTGTGAAGCTGGTTGATCATTGCCTTTCTATGTCTGCTTCTGTCTCCTGAACCCCAGTGGGCTCCTCTAGCAGATGGCCGCCACACTGAGCCTGGTTCTGCTGGAGGTTTCTTCCTGTTAAAAGGAGTTTTCTCTCCACTGTCGCTAAAAGTATGCTTGGAGGGATTCTTGTTATTCTTTTGTAAAGTTTTTATCTGCTGCTGGAGTAAATTAAATGATTAATCGATTAATCTTCACCTCCACTTTCTGCAGCAAGCTTACCTTGCTGTTTCTAACAACTTAGCAAGTTAGAGCTACAGCAAAGAAGTGTGACTGTCACACAGAGGAACGCTATATGTGAACAAATCTGTAATAAAGTAAACGCTGTTGGTGAAACCTTGCGAACAGTGGATGAAGTAAAAAGAAAGATACCAGGATATTAGAAGGCGAACCAAAGAAAAACTGGCATATAACAAAACATCTGCGAACAAAACAGGAGGGGGCACAGTAGATGAGATGCCTCTGACCAGCATTGAGGAACAAGTACAGCTGACGCTCTGTGAGGAGCAAATCACTGGAATTGCAGCTTCAAAATGGCAATGGATAAACTATATGTTTTGATGATCGTTTCCTCGTTCATTCCAAAAATATTCACACGGAGTGAAAAAATGCATTCTCTGCGTCTCCTTGCTTCATTTCTATGTATCCTTCTTGCGACAATAACCGCTGCCATGTGTGCGCAATTACGCATACAGACCATTTGCACCTTCTTTTGAAACGTGTTAAATATAGAGTCAGATACCGTTAGCAAAATTGCTTTCAGGTTTGATAAATCACTTTGCGAGTGCTAAATTAATATATTTACATGTTCTCCTCCCACAAGACCCACGTTTGCGTGTAAACGCCCCATATTGCATATTCATTGCAGAAAAAGTACTAAATGGATAAGAGGCGCTATTTAGCACGTTTTAAAGACCAAATCCTTTTAGCACACTGTTGATAGATCAGTTTGTACATTTTTTAGTGGCGCAGTGAAATAGCTCACGTTTTTATACACGCAAATCTTTGATAGATCCGGCCCTTTGACTTTTCTTCTCATCTATCCGCATGTTTTATTAGATTAGAGTAATATGTGTTGCTTTCTGAGATCTTTAGATTCTTCAAGGAGGTTTTGATATCATCTGCCTTGGTTTGTCTCCTTTAAAATACCTAAAAAAGTAATGGACAGATTTTGTGGAAGTTTTCATAGAGGGTGCTGATTGTTTTTGTTCCAGGCAATTTTGGAAAGATTCTTTGAAAACAGGTATCAACTTAAGTTGAAGTCACAACATATCAGGGAAAAGGAGTTACTTACTTCTCGTTAAATAACTTATTGACTTTAAAAGTTCATTCATCTTAAAAAACAGAAGGTGGTTACTTGTAGTTCTACAACAGGTAGATTGTGTTTTTTTTTCCTGTAACTAGATTGGATAACAATCTTCTCTAATAAACTATAAAGCTCAACACATTTTAAATTGTAATCAAAAATCTGTTTATGGCCTTTTGTTTCCCTCTTCATCTCTAACCCAGTAAGATTACATGATCTTTCACTTATTGCAGTCAGAATGTTATATTTTCCTCTAGGTTTACTTTCATGGATCTCAGAAACTGTTTTTTAAAATCAGTTTTCACTGCAAATATTGAAATCTAAATGAAGGCATTTCTTCTTAAAATAAGTGCATTTTGTTTTGAATGGAGGAGGTTAGTGAGATACTTTGATAATGGAACGATTCAATTTACATTTAAAATAAGAAAAAACAACTGCATTGTCCTATTACAAGCACATATTATCTAATTATCTTATTTTAATAGTAAAAATACTCATTCATTTTTAAAATCAACTTATTTACCTACCAAAATTCAGGCTAAATACACTTGATTTAAGAAATTTTAACTTATTTCTAGATTGTTTTTTTAGAACTGCCTCCAATATTCAAATTCTCTTTGCAAAATATTTCTAAATAGGATGCTGTTGCCTCCTAGCTTCACCCCTTTAAAAACTCACCATTCTGAGGCCGTATTCAGCGAACTCCTCCATGCTTCATGAAGTAGCTACAAATAATAGACATCTTTCAGGCGGCTGCAGCTTGGTGTTTTTAAATTGGATCTTATAAAGATGAAAAGAGTCAATTAGTAGGAGGAAAAGACCAGAACCTATTCATGCTAAAGAGAGACTGGAAAAGAGTGACTGAGCTAAACCCTGGAGGAGAGAGGAGTCATGGTGATACACCTTTTAAATGAAAATGTGCCTGATATTACTGTTTTTATTTGGTGACATCTGAAAGACCTTAACAATCACAAAATGCAGACTTTTCTGTCTTTTATGTTGTTCTGTTTCTACTGTTTATTTTGCTCATCTTAATCCCGACTGTGAGGCTAATCCAGAGGTAATTACTGTTTCTGCTGTGCAGCAGCATCCTTCATTACCACACGTCTGCTCAACTCGTCCAACCTGGAGCATTCAGATTCTGTGCACATCAAGCGGGCGCCCACGTGTGCTGCAGCCCGATAACAGATCCTCTTAACACAGAGGAAAAGAAACGGACAAAAAGGGACGTTTTAGAGACAGAAAATTTTAAGACGTGAATGAGGAGTAAGAAGACAAGCTAAGGGTGAGGATGGGGAAACAGGAGAGAAGAATCTGATGGTTAAAATTAAAGCAAAGAGAATTGGCACAAAACTTTTTCCAGCCTGCTTAGTGAACATCTGCAATTCAAAAAGTAAAAAAAAAAACTTTGTAAACTAAGCCTCTGCACTTATTCATGCACCTCACAGCTATGAGTCACACAAAGTTGTTTAGATTGAAACATCTAAGAAAAACAGGAATTTATCTCTCTTTTTCCCCAGCCGTGTGTCCAATAGGATGGATTCACTCCCAGAAATAAACCACATTTATTGATGAAAGACTTATTTTTAAGCCATTTAATGGGATTTTTACATTTGAACATTTTCAAAGGGAAAGTATGTGTCATGATTTTATCTAAAGCTCGGACCAACATGCAGTGAAGCCAAACAGAGAGACAGAGTAAAAAGTTCAGCGGGTTTTATTGAATGATTAGAGCTCGATGCAGAGTTTTCTCTGAACTCTGATCAGCCGATGAACTGGAAGACGAGGGGAAGACAGACTGTTAGATTTAGGCTCAGTGGGAAATATGATTCGTTGAACTTGAAAGAAAGGATTTGTGTGCGACTCACATTTCCAGAGAAGTGGAGAAATCCTTGACTCCAATCAGTGTGTTGGTTTCAAGAGTTTGTCTGATTTAATGGAGGGCGGAACAGGGTTTACCCAGAACTCGGACGGTGAAGAATGATGCAGACGCTGGTTGCCACTCAGATTTCCTGTGGTACTTGAACGGGTGCGTTGATGAAGATGATTTCCTTACTCAGTGAGTGATCTCAAAGGTGGCTGGATTCAAACCTCCTGTTTGGAATCCGTCAATCAGTTTACAGGCTCGATTTGATCCCTCACTGGGAGAGGCGGTCCGAAAAGTCCAGTTTGCAGGAAGGGCTTCCTGCAGAAAGGGCAAAGACAAAACAAGAAGTTGAATCTCAGGGAACATAACACTGCAGTCAAACTACTACAAGACGTCCACCTTGGCTAGAGTACAAACAAACTCGCAATACAAAAACTCCAGATTAGACTCAGTATAAACAAAGCATGGCTAGAGTACCCAAACCGGCAAACACTCTGCGGCGAGGTAGCGGCAACCTAGCAGCTTAAGAGCAGTCCGGGTGATGAGGTAAATCCATCCGGCGAGGTGTGAGGAGGCTTAACTGGAACCTCCTGGTGGTGGAAGGAGAACAACACAAAGACCAAGACAAACAGACAAACACAAAACTTCGAGTCCTGACAGTATGTTTTAAATGGTGTTCAATTTTTTCTCTAAAAGCGCCAATCCCATGCCATATGGTTAGAATGTTTAAAAACATTTTCAACAAAAGCTGTTGTTGGTGCCGTGCGTTTGGCTGCTCCTCTAGTAAAAGGATGTCAGGGTTTGGTTTAGGTTTTAAGGACCCAAATGCAGAGACAACGAGGAGGCAGACGTGAATTCTTGTAGTTTTAATGGAGTGTTCACAGGTATCCAAAAATGCAACTTAAAAATGCAAGACAAATCAGAACCATCAGTCTTCACATCAGTGAAGACATGCAGCACTAGGAGCCAGAGAAAGGCGAGGAACCAGCACTGAGAAACTGCAGAGGGAGAGTATATATGGCTGACTGAACAAAAGACAGGACTAACAAGCTGATTGGGAGCAGGTGCTAGGGAGAACGGGACCAACACAACACAAGAGAGAGGGGCAACAAGAGGGCAACAAAAGAAAAACCTAAGAACTCAAAGACATCCTGAAAATACAGCAAAACATAGGAATAAAAAGCAATAAAACTAGAAAACAAAAAAGAAAACAAGAATTTAAAAAACTGAAAACTGAAGACCATGACAGGCTGGATGACGTGTAATAGTAAGTAGTGTTGCTAGTCGATGCCATTTTTTGGCGCCGATATCCGATACCTGAATGTGCAGTATTGGCCGATGCGATCTGTTTGAAACTGATGTGTTTGTGTGTGATGTGTGTGTGTGTATGTATGTACAAAGAACTGCATACTACTTGGATATAAAATAATTGCCACCATGGATTTGTCGAAGCTGCTGCCTACCTTTGTGAAGCAAAAGACTAAAAGACTAATACAAAGTGAATCAGTAGAACTTTTATTGCCTACTTGAAATGGGTGACAATAGTTGGGCCACTCTCACTAAAATGGTATCGTGTGCCCTATTTGTTGGTACTCTCAGCGATATGCGATACCACCATTTTGAGTGCTGGATCGGGCCCTGCTCGATACTGAATATTGGTGCAATAATAACTAAATGCTGTTGTTACAATGTTATCAAAAACTGCTCAGGTTTGAGCCCTCACCTTCATTTGTCTTCTACAAAGCAGACGATGAAAAGGAATCTGATTTTTGCAGCGTAACAGTGAGTCCAGACATCGATCTCAGACATGACACTATAGCTTGGAGGAGAGGAACTTTTGGTTTGACCATCCAGCCGTCATCTTAGGATCCAATCTCCTGTGGATTATTCTTTTTTTTTTTTATCGACTGACTTATTGTACATGGATGGGCCTTAGATAAACTTCTGCAGAACTTGGTAACAAGCTGAGAATCTTTATGTCTAAAGACAGAAGAGAGGGACACTGACAGGCTTCAAACAAAGAACAAGGAATAATTTCATAATTGATTTTACCAGATTAATCGAGCACATCATCATGCAACAGGGGTGTTGCATCTTTTTTTTCTCTTATGTTTTCCCACATATACTGTTTTCCGTATTAAAGAGGATTTGTGCAAAAACCTCAGGCAAAGTGAATTAGACTAAGCAAACTAAAAAAATGCATAAAAGCCAACTTGTTGAGAGTGTGAAGCTAGTTTTTCTCCCCAGTTTGTTAAACTTATCTAACTCCAAATCAGAAAACTATGATAGTTTTGAAAACTATGCAAGATAAGTTTCAGCAGAAAAACTTTTTCTGTCGGTTTCTGTAGGAGGGCATGTCTGCTGTTAAGGGATAATGGCAGCAGACCAGCTGATGGAGACCGGGCCGACTGCAGGGCCTGCTGCATTAATAAAAGATAGAAATGTTGGCAAAACAGAACAGGAACAAAAAGGCGGATGCTGCGGGGAAGTGGAATAAACCCTGACAGGTCGTACACAGCAGCTCATACACTCAGGTCTGAATTCTGGAGCTCTTATCACAAGGTTTTACTGCTTTTAGTCGAGTAAATGTACTGAGATTATTTTGTTAGGCTGGAATGGAAGAGAAGTGTTAATATTGAGCAAAACTACATTGAACAGGTTCTGTCTAACTTTAGATAACCTCCTAATTTATCTATATTTTATATTCAAATGCAGGTTGTGAATTTCCTGCATTTCCTTTATAAAATATTGTTCCTTTTAAACTATTTGTTCTCGCTGAAATCTAATCAACATCTCTAAGCACACCTGTGTTTGTTTTTCAGATACAAGATGGTTTTCAAGTGATTTGATGCATTGCTTTAATATTGTTTAAAATCATAAATCGTGCTCTCATGAGGGAGATAATCCTGAAGAGTTCAAAGCTCCTTTCACATCCCCATGTGGATTAAGATATCAACTTCTTAATTTCTTACTTTTTTTTTTTCTGGTAAACGATTGTTTCTTCATTAATGCTGCAACGCGATTATATTTGATGTTTTGCTATTTAGCAGCAGTGTTCATGTATTTCCATTTCCTCGTCTTTTAGTTGTACCATTAACTTCTCTTTTAGATTGAATATTTGGTATTTCTGGCTGGAACAGGAGCCTGTTAGAAAACATGGGACTCTACTAATGATGTCTCTGTGTTATTCTTTCTGCGGTGGTGTCATTCTACCACTGTGGATTGGACCAACAAGGATCCACAAATCAAAGTAACCCAGAAGCTTCAGCCATGCACAATCAAACAAATTGTCATAGTTAAAAAGAATATATAAAACTCTATGATAAAAATACATTTCAAAGGAAATTTTGTACCCTCTCTGAAGCCACTTTCTTAGTTAAACTGTGCTTGTATCAGTTAAATTCATATCCCTCTAATATGTATAATCAGTGTATTTTTCTGTAAAAAATAACTCTGACAGCTGGATATGGAGGTTTTTTTGATTGAATTTTTTACAATTCTAACATTTTTCATTTGTGTTTCTGTGGAAACACTAACAAGACATGACAGATGGCAAATAAGAGACAATTTTCATTTAGTGAACCCAACTAGTGCAAATAAAATGCATCATTTCCATCAACCTGCATAATTAATCACAGTAATCAGATTGACATGCAATGTTGAACTTTATGTTCATTAACTGAGCGTCTGGAATAGTCAGAGCAGGGAACACCAGAATAAATGGACTTCTGTGCCTTCAGGTGTTTGTGGTCAGCAGCCGATTTGCTCAACTCACTAGATTATTAAAGCTTTTTTGATCTGTCGTACAATAATAATTTATTATTTTACCTGAAAAAGGAGAAAAATTAAATGGTCTAACAGTTGAAATTATAACATGGAGCTGCAGGCTTATTGACATTTGTTTCAAAGAGCAAACTTAATAGAATGATGATGGAGAGAGGAGGCTAACAGGATGGAGGAAAGGTAAAGCTGATGGGATAGTTGACGGAGATCACGAGGTGAGAACAGCAGTGAGTTCAACAGCTTTAACTCCAGGAGTGCAGTGGGGACAGAAGAGAAGTCAGACATCTAATTAATCCCAACTCTCTGAGCTGCTAACCTGCTCGCCCTGAAGGATATGAAGCACCTGCAGGAAAACACAGAAAAACTCCTGCTATAAGAACACGACGAGGATCAATGATCCCATGATGTTTTTTTAAAAAGATTCCCACAAAATTAAAATGACCGCAGCTCACTTCCCAAACCCATTCTGACTTTTTTGTTACATTAAAATATTTAGTTAGGGATCCAAGTCAATTGCTGCATTGTAGGTTTTTTAACATTTTTTCTTCTTTAAAAACTACAATGCAGCAATTGAATTGATCCCTTACAGATATAATCAAACACATAGAAGACGCGGACAGAAATGGGGATTTGCAGGCTGACACGACAAGCCAGCCGACCCCCATTCCAATTTGCATGTTTTTTTAAATAGCAAGGCCTGACAATTTGAATTGGCTGAATGGGAAGCATAACATCTTCAAACTTTGGTAACAAACTTTGGCACCCGAGAGCGATTATTTAAAAGCATAAAAACAAACGATAAATACAAGATTTAAAATTTTTAATAGATTATACATTCCGTAATTTATTTTAAAAGAGTTATTTATGGTTTGCTAAATAAAAATAAAATAAGTTATAAAGAAAGATAAAAGATAGATAAAAAATGCAGGGCATTAGGAACGCTTAGCAGTATGGGCGGGATTTATCAGATCCAGTGCTGAGTGCAGTAATTTGCTGCAAACTGGGTGGCGAGGCTGAACCATGGTTTCGCGGTGATTTAACAAGAGCGTGTGCTGGTGGCAGGTGCAAAACTGTTGGAAGCACAGCCCTATTTGAAAATGATGGTTTTCGCGTTTTGCGGTTTTGTGGCAAAGTAGTTTTGGCAGTTTTGTGCAAAAACTGGTGCGATAAATTTTAATCTTACAGTGACACCCCGACGCTCCCAAAAATAAAAAATAAAAATAAATATATATATATATATATATATATATATTTTTAAATTACTAGCATACGCATTCCCGCAGCATTGGCATGTTTGCTCCTACAGGCGCAGGAGGAGGTCAGGGAGTTTTTTGGGGTGCCTTGGGGAGGCGTCGACATGGCGACGCAGAGCGTCGGGACGCAGCACTCCTGACAAAACTAGATTGGGAGATCCCAGATGCAAAAAGTGCAATGTTGCAAGGAGTTTTGTGACATCTGGTGGTATTGCGCGGGTCTCCTTGTAGCTGGCTCCAAATCCATTCGGAGTTCCCCCAACAGCTCCAAAATGGCAATGCTGGATAAACGATATGTTTTGATGATCGTTTCCTCGTTCATTCCAAAAAAATATTCACACGGAGTGAAAAAATGCGTTCTCTGCGTCTCCTTGCTTCATTTCGATGTCTCCTTCTTGCGACAATAACCGCTGCCATGTGTGCGCAATTACGCATACAGACCATTTGCACCTTCTTTTGAAACGTGTTAAATATAGAGTCAGATACCGTTAGCAAAATTGCTTTCAGGTTTGATAAATCACTTTGCGAGTGCTAAATTAATATATTTACATGTTCTCCTCCCACAAGACGCACTTTTGCGTGTAAACGCCCCATATTGCATATTCATTGCAGAAAAATTACTAAATGGATAAGAGGCTGGCTATGTAGCACGTTTTAAAGACCAAATCCTTTTAGCACGCTGTTGATAGATCAGTTTGTACATTTTTTAGCGTCCGAAGTGAAATAGCTCATGTTTTATACCGCGCCAAACCTGATAGATCCTGCCCAATGGAACAGTCTGTCAAAAGATGTGCTCTTAGCTGGCACGGTGGAGGGCGAGGTCCTTTCTCCAACGCACGCTCCTCCCCAAGCGTGTGGGCCTCGCCAGCATAGCTGGCACCAGTGAGGTCACCTCCAACACGCTCCTCTCTCCATGCGTGCCTCTGCGCCTCTCTCCAACGTGTCTCTCTCCAGCGGGCCTCTGCGCCTCAGTCCAAAACTCCAATGGATTGTTGCTGTTTTTTGGAGCTCCTGCAGCACCTGGCGCCCCCATAATTCAGTCTGTATCTTGCACAAACACCTCTATAAGGTTTAGCTCAACCATGAAAAGGAAAAGGACCTGCAATGAATAATTCGGTCTGCACTGAGGATCTTAGGGATCATTTTCCCTCTGTCCCTGGCCTGTTCAGGTCCAGGGACTTAAAATGAGCAACTAACACCTCTGATGACCCCAGACATCCTGGACAGAGACTGTTTAAACTTTGACCCTCTGGTTGGCACTACAGTGAATTGAAGGCAAAACGAGGCCAGCCAGAGACAGTTTCTGTGCCAGCCTCACTCTCTAAAGAACACAATGAACAGCTCACAGCGATGGTAGTCAGAGTCTCACAACCTGCCTTTCCTCTACTTTAAGAAATAAAAAGAGAAGATGGGCTGTTCTCACGCACACACATACAACACCCTGCTCCTTGTCTTCATTTTATCCCTAAAGGTGTTTTACATTGCGTGTTTTCTTGTTTTACTGCAGTTTACAATGTGAGCAATGGATAAACTTAAATCTAAAACAAAGAAAATAAAATTTCTGGTTTAAGCACAAATGTGCTCAATAAAGTTGATATGACATTTCACGATTCGTATTCAGATCTCCAAACTCTGATCTGATTGACGTTCTTAGACACTGTGCAGCAAGTGTTCTTAAGAGAACTTAACTTTGCCTTTTAGAGATAACAGGTGGTTGGTAAAATTGCTTTGTTCTGTTCTGGTGGTGGAAATCATTTCATGTCTCCACGGCGACCAAACATCTCCTGGCTGATTGGCTCTCTGTGATGCATGTTTAGTGAGAGAGGGCTGTGATCAGTGGCAGCTTTTCTCCTTTGTACCTTTTGATAATGAGGGTGTTTTGTTAAAAAAAGTGTCATAGCAGGATAGCACCATCAGGCTAACAGATTGGGGGGTAGGAAACTGTCTAGAAGCATAGAAATGATAGATCCTTGCTTCCTCGACATCCTTTGTTTCTTTTTTTTGTCCACAATTCAGTACAATTGTTAAGAAAAGGTTGCCAGAATATATATTTAATATACTTATATTTTTGGTTAATCTTATTTGGGGTAAAGAACAATCAAGGAAGTGACAATGACTGACATTCTTCTATCTTCACAGGTTGCCTGACATTTTTCTCTACAGCCTCAAGTGATACAAAACAGGAGAGATAATAAGCCATCTGCTTTTTCTTTAGAACACACTTGCTGCCGTCTAAGGTGGGGAGAAAATAGAAAAGAAATTATTTTTAGTTTATCTCAGTGAGAAGATGTATGTGTTTAAGCAGCAAAGGGAAAAGCAGATGTAAGTAGCACGTAGGTAAAATATATACAAACAGCATCAAAAGATGAGAGGAATACAGGAGATTAAGACACAGGTCTTAATCTGGTCTTTTTTAAAATCTTGTTATTCTGCATGGTCATTCACATTAACTGGTGGGAAGTGGCGGTCTGATAAATACAGCAGAGCACCTCAGTTCTGAGAAGGCTGCAGTAGCTGGTTCTAATGTCAGTGGCCCACGTTAAAGCGCATCACACAGAGAAACATTGAATAAATTAGTGCTGCAATTTAAGATGTTCAAAAAAGCTGTTAAGTTTGACAAAAGGGGGCTTAAGGGGAAGCAAACAAATAAAACATGAATTAAATTCTGTATTCCAGCATTTTGTGGAGCTTTGACAGCAAAAGTTTGTTTTCAGTATTGTACAGAAGCTTTGCACAGGTGTGCTCTATGTCCCTAAGTCTAACTATTCCAAAATAGGCCAATCTGAGGTCTCGAAGTTGAAGTATTTATTAAACATTCAGCGTGCGGCTGCTCATCAGCTGGAGCGGATAAACCAGATCCTCTGCAGGAACAGAAACTCAGGTCAGTGACTAAGAATAACGGGCTGATAACAACTAAGAGAAAGTAGTTACTGACCTGGTTCAGAATTCAGTCCCATGCCAGAGGAAGGAGATGAGTCCAAGGGAGGGATTGTCCTCCTCTTGCAGTGGGCGCCGCCCCTGGAGCTCCAGGTGATGAGCGGAGCTGGTGCCAGCCGACGCATGGACGCAGGGGATATCCAGAGACGAACTCGTAGCAGAACCAAGTTCACATATCAGAGAGCCAATGAGGTATGAAAGGGAATCCAAGCTGATGTCAGAAATATAGTCCAGATCCGGTAAGCCAGAAGAATCCAGGAATTAGTCCAGAGCAGATTAACAGAGCTGAGTAAAGCAAAAAGTCGGGATTCACAGGGCAGAAACAGGTCAGAATCAGATTATTAGAACAATTCTCAGAACACTAGAGTTACTCTCAAAGAATAGCTTGAATAATCTGGCACTGGTAGCTGGAAAAAAATAGTATATATAGGAGTTGGAAACAGGTGGATCAGATAAGCAGTATTGAGAAACCAGGCAGAGTTACACAGGTGAGTTGAATGAGCAATCAAGCCAGCCACCAGTGCCAGAATCATGACAGCAGTAGATAATATTTACATTTAACAGAGACTTTAAAGGCTTTATTTTCATGCCTTATTTATGTTTCACTCGTTAAAGTACCAGCAGAACTCTTGAATATTCCAAAAAGTTAAAAAAACAATCCATTGGATGATGTTTCCAAGTTTGAAGACTGTTCGCTTCACATCCAGTGAGCTTTTTAAATGGAAAATGTCTGGAATAGCTTTATACAGAGCCCAACAAAGCCTTGTTTTTGTTTTGAAAACATGCAAATTGAAATGGATAAGCGGGTCCACATCTTTAGAATGGGGGTCGTTTGGTTTCTTTTGTTAGCCTGCAAAGCCACATACCTGTCTATGTCTCTGAAAGGGGCGTCATTAGAGGGAATTGTTGGCCTGGCTGAATTCAACACTATTCCTGACATTTTGAATTGAAAAAGCTTCCTGGATGGGAAGCAAAACGTCTTAAAACTTGGGTACAAATTCCAGTGCATTGTAAAACTTTTTTGAATGACTCTGACCTGGATGACTGAGAATTTTCACCAGCAACTTTTAGTCTGTTCTAGGAAAATAGTGTAATTGACCAAATTAATGTCAGCTGGGGGTCGAAGAAATTGACGTCATCGCTTGGACATGACCACCGACTCCTCCTAAAGGAGTGGTACAATCAAAGTGTAAACTCCTGGGAGCAGAAACAGGCTACCTGCAGATTAAAACAAGCTGCTTTTGAGGTGTGAGATTTTGGCTAGATCAAATCAAGAGTTAAGGATTTAAATCTGGTTTTGTAAAACCTGCTTTGTGAAATGGACCTCTTGTTTAAGACAGAGAGCTCTAGAAAATAGTATCTGTCTTAAACATCCCCATACATGTAGTCCAAGCGTAAGGCAGAATTTTGGGGTCACCAAGTCATTATAGTGACCATTAGACACTATCTACAGTGAATATAAATCAAAGTCCTACCAATGCAGTTTGTGGAGACTTTTACTACATACATTTGGTTTAGGATAAGAAAAAGATTGGTAATTTAATCAACAATTACTTTAAGTGAATTTTATGTGAACTAAAGGATAAAAGTGTCTAAATACACCTACATTTTGTTTATTTTTTATTTTCTTCTTCTTTTAAACACAACAGGAACATCTTTAGATGCCAAGAAAATCAAAGTAAAAACATCTCAAAAACAAGAAAATAATTTCTTGTTGTGTTTTCCTTTTGATAAAGAACAGATGGTCCAACAAACACAGAACCAACCTCTTCCAGCTGCTATCCCAGTCCTTCTGAGAGTAAAATGCTGAAGATAATTTAAGTGGTGAGCTGTGGAGAGGTTAACTGTTAAGAGTGGAACCACGAAGTACATATATGGAAAAACTTATCCATGCAGTATTTGTTTCTGAATGGAAATGACACATTAATCTATTATTAAATATATTTTTTAACGATTTAATAAATATAGCCTGTTGAAAATAATCTCTAGTCTTCATTCCCTTTGAAGACCTGTCTTCTGTTTTAGAGGATTTAATCCAACATGTCTGCTCCAACAAAAACAAAAGTTAGTAACAACTTTCCTGCCTGCGAGCTGGATTTAAAGCTGAGCCTTCTCCTTGCAGTATATAGGTCAGAGGGGATTTGCAACATTTGTACCAATTTTACAAAGACAATTAATTCTCAGGGAATAACATCCTAATGCCTTACATATCAGGACTTATGTAACATCCAAAGTGCTTCCGTGTTCATTTTCAGCATCAGTTTATCCTCTAATTTTCACTCTGCATATATTAAAAGGCTTCCTGCTTTATTTAGCTCAGTTTCTGCATGCTCTGTGTCTGTTGGTGTGAGATAAAAACTTGTGAGCTCTGTGTTTTACATGTGAGGCCAGTGGCCTGCAGAGAAAACCTTACAAAATGTTCAAATTAATTTATGGTAATGAGGGATCAAACCCAGGCTTCGGGCTCGTTGCTCCAACAAGGTGAAGGAGAGGATCCAGGACGTTGATCGAGGAGCTTCAGGTCTCCGGCAGCAACATGAGTCAAAAGTGTCACACTTTTTCTGGTGCTGTTCTTGGCGGCTTTGTGCCCCTAATGAATCACTCAGAGTGTTTCCATTTCCGTGTGTCAAATTATGAAAATAGATTCTGGTAAGTTTTCATTTTTCTTGCCTCTGACTTTCTCATTTTTTCTGCAAGAAGAATATTTAATAAATGCTTTCTTCTGCATCGGGGTGTTATGAAAAATATCAGATTTATGCAACAGCACAAAAACAGGATTTATGTTGTTTCTTTTAAAGCTGTAATTCCCAGATGTTCCATTTTTTTTTATTTTGGGTAAAAGTGTAGGAGTCGAAAAAAGCCCAGAGTGCAGCTTTTATTCTAACACGGCTGTATAATTTTCTTTTCTTTGTGCATCCACTAAACAAATACTTGGTAGCATCATCAGCGCTACACAATGGTGAAGACAATATTTTCCTTTTCATAGTTTGCATATTACCTTCCTAGAGGCAGTTTTTAAACTTCAGAAGTAATAGAACAAGTTATTTTCCAGAACTTTTTGGATCTTGTATTTCTTTTTATTTCAGCTACATAATTGTCATCACACTGTCACAAGTACAGAGCAACGAAATAAACTCTCTGCATTTTCAACCCATCCCTTTGGAGAACAGTGGGCTGAGATTGTTGAACGGCAAGCCCAGGTTTCTTCCTGTTCAAGGGAGTTTTTTTTCCTGTCGCTACAAGCACGCTTAGTGAGAGGGATTTCAGTCAATGAGTTGATGCCACCAACTACTTTGTCTTGAGTAGAAAGCTGTGAATAAGTCTGAATGATGTGGTTGGGTAATGCTCTGTAAATTGGCTTGAGATGGCATGTTTGTGAAGGAGCTAAATAAATAAACTGAATTGAACTTACAGTTTTGGAGGCTGGGCCAGACGTTAAAAGGAGACGTAATAAAAGTTATTTTATTAAAAGATCTTAATTTTGTGAGGATACTGTTTTTAGATGAATGCGAGTTTTTACACACAATGTGTTTGGAGCCGCATCTGAGAGATATTCCATTAGGTTATATATCCAAGTAACGTACATCTTCATATGACACATCAAGTTAAGGCAAGAGCTATCTGCTACTTGAAATGTAAGAAATAAATAATCAAACCTGAATCTTCATAATTTCTGAAGTTCTGTTTAATTTGGATAAATAAAGGCTTCACTGCACATCAGTTATTCTTTATGGTAAGAGCAGCATTCAGAACATGTAAGGCCAATCACTGTCACCCAGACATCCAAGGTTATGTTTTTTATGTGTCATTACTGACATTACTGCCTGTATTCATTTTCTGTGATTTTGTACATTTTGCAGCATAGAGGCTGTTTGTAAACACAACCTGACTCCTTTAAAACCCTTTTTTTCTCCCAGCTTCTGTCTTTATTTTCTCTCTGTTTCTGACTTTTTAGCGATTAAAGTGAAGAAACAGCAGGAAAGATTAAATCCATCCTTTTAAAACTACTTTTCTCTTAATTAGAAATGCCCTGCCGTCTATGTTTTTCCGTCATCTTCCCGTCATTTTCTGCTGGATCCATTTACCGAAAAATACAATCTGGAGAATTATTCACCAACTCATCTTGCGTGTGTCTCTGCGGTGTGAAACGTGATAAACGCCCAGCTGGTTCTGTTTGTTTTCCACCTCCCTGCAGCTTGTCTTTGTCTTTACATTATTCAAGCTCCCCTTATTTGAACAAATGTTTTACAAGAGCAGCACTTTGCAGCAGCTCTGAATATTTCATTCCTCTGGTTGCTGCTTGCTGGGCCTCCCTGCTGTTTGGGTTTAACTGCAGGCCACCTGCCAGTGTCGTCATTCATGAGTGATAAGACATTTCTATCTCGTCTCAAGTTTCAAAGCAGCTGGTTTTATAACACCTGAAGGGGCTGATGCTAGAGTGTGATCTATATTCTGTTGTTAGAGATAGAAATAATTCAAAACCAATCTTCTGTCAGGTTTTTTATGTCAATAACATGATGGTACATCAACTGGCTCATTCAGTGCAGAGGAGGGTTTTCTTTACAGCATAGCAGGCTTCTAAGATGAAATAATTCAGAACCTTTAAATGTATAACACCTGTTACATGAATGCTTTAAAATCTTATTTTCTTAGGGGATTCTGAAGAAAAGTTAATGCCTTTTAAAAGATTTATGTGATGTGTCATAATGGAGAAAAGGTTCCAGGCACTGATTCCCCCCAAGCAAGGGTTAGTTTTAGCTCATATTTCTCTTGTTTCTGTGGGTTTTTCTGCAAGGGTTATTTTTCCATCAATTGCATATTTTCATATGAGTTCAAATGTATTTTAAAATGTTTGAGATGAAAATCCCTCTAATAATGCTAAGCCTCATTTGGAATGAAAAGAATAGTTCCCTGTGCAGCATTTGCAGGTGGATAAAGTCCATCAGAAAAAGATCTGACCCGATTTAATTATACTGCATTTTTAAAAGGATACACAATGTTTTACATTCAAATTCAAATGCAAAATACTTAATAAATCCCTATTTTTTTTGTTTATTTAACAAACGTACTTTGGGTGCACATATGAATGCCTCTATTCAAAAAGACATGCCCTCTGCAAAAAGACTTTTAAAATAATGTCATTAAAATAAGCAGCAGTAATAGGCGGTGTTTCAGTGAGCCAGGGGAACGTTGCGCTCGGTGGACAATGCCGTCTATACAAAGGAATGCAGGACTGAGCGAGTGAGCTGCATTTTAAACAAATGTCTTTAGTCAAACATTTGACTTTGTCTTGATGTGAGTCCAACATAATAGCTGCATCCTAGTAATACAAATAACTTTAAACTATATTTCATGAAAGTATATCATCCATCCATCTATCCTCTTACGTTTATCAGACATCCCTCTCCTCTGCAACCTCACCGGAAAAAATTTAAATCTAGATAAGTAATGTTTTCTTCAAATATCTGCATTTTTTCTTGATTTGAGGAGGTAAGTGAGACACTTTATCAATGGATCGAGACATTTCCATTTAAAATAAGAAAAAAAATAAATCATTGTCTTATTTCAAGTTTATAATACCTAATGACCTTATTTTAAGAGTAAGAATTATCATTCCATTGGCAAATCATCTTATTTAACTACTCAAATTAAGGGTAAATACATTTAATTTAAGACATTTTGACTTATTTCTAGATCGTTTTTGCAGTGTTGGGCCAGCTCCTCCGGGGAAACCCCATAGTCCCTCCAGTGTGTCCTGGGTCTCCCCTACTGGGCTTCCTCCCATTGGGAGATGCCTGGAACACCTCACCAGGGAGACGCCCAGGAGGCATTTCGAAACCAGATGCCCGAAAGCCACCCTCAACTGGCTCTCCTCCGGATGTGGAGTGAGCAGCAACTTCTTGTCCGGAGTCCCCCCGATGACGGAGCGCCACCCTATCTCTAAGGTGAGCCCAGACAGGGGAAATAAACTCATTTCAAACGCTTTTGTATCCGAATCTGGTTCTTTCGTCATGACTCAAAGCTTATGACCAAAGTTGAGGGTAGGAGTGAAACGTGTTTAAGGTCAAGAGCTTCTGTGCCTTTTTCTCTCTTCAACACAACAGACATTGTGGCATCACAACAGAAGCCGCACCAATCCGCCTCGTCGATCTCCGGCTCCATCTTCCCCTCATTCGTGAACAAGACCCCAAGATACTTAAACTCCTCAACAAAACTCCTCCCCAACCCAGAGAGAAAGCACTCTACCCTTTAAAGGCTATACTGAAAAGTTGATCAGTCACTTCTTATTTTTTGCTCAATGAATTGTTTAAGCTTTATGGTTTCACACAATAGACGGTCTACAACTATCCTTAAAGAAACAAAACTTAATGAATTAATTCATAATTTCTAAAGAGCCTTTTATTTTCGCTAGAGATTCTGAGTCTGCTTCACTCTCTTCTAACATCTCACATCTGCTCAGAGTATAAGACAAGGAAAGCAATCAGCGCCGAGACTCTTGAGTGATTGTTGTCCACCACTCTTTGGATTACAAACAGTTTTGAAGGAGGCTCTTTGAAAAGGTTGTGTAGAGATTTTGTTTTAATTTTATTTTAACAAATCCCAGCTGGTATTTTTTAGAAAACAAAGTTTCATTAGTTAAGCTGCAAGTTACAGAACTAATTGAGTATTTATCATATTGGAGCCAAGCACGCATCAGCACTCAGACGGAACAAAAGAGAATAAATGTAATCCAACCTATTTTAAAGTTTAAGAACAAAGACAAATATCAGAGGACAACACGAACCTTTAAATGAACTAGATGTTCTACTATAAGAAAAATTAATATACAAATTATGGAACAAACCAAAAAATTATTCTTGTATCATTTTGGTGTTTGAAATTCAGTCCCAGTGATTTTATAAAAAACTAAAGAAGGTAAAAACATATTTTCCCTTCATACTTGCAAAGAACTTCTCTGTGATTGGGCAAGATTGTTCTAGACTTCCTAGTTTATCTGCTACAGGAAGGATTCATCAAATGGATTGACTTACTGTTAACTGTCATTTCAAAAAAGTCTCAAGCTTAAATCGTATTTTATTTTAAAATATATATATATATATGTCACAGCATTGTTAGAGCTACAAATGTAACAGGAGAGAATGCTTAACGATGCAGTTTTAATCACACAGAGTTGTTTCTCTGCTCTCTGCCATGTTGAATGGTCAAAGTTTACCTCATCTTGGCAACTATCTTAAAAAACTTTCCCAGTTTTCGAGTAGAAATTACAACACAACTGAGTTTCATGTACAATTCTGATTTAGTTTTCTTGTATTCCCATAATTATAAGACCACATGAAGGCAGCATTAGACCTCTGCCTTTGATTGTATGAAAAAAACAGGAACAGCACACTGGTGTGTCAATCAGCAATCAGAAACAGCTTTGTGTTTTGTGCCTTAGTAAGAGCTGCTACCAGTGGTGCCTCTTGTCTTCACCAGCAATTTTCAGGAGCACATTTTTATGTGTTGGTATTTTTATCGTTTGTCTCCAATGATAGTGGAGGTATTGCACTTTCTGTTGTTAAATTTGCCATTAAGGTTTTTCCATATGAGGTCTTTCTGTTTAATTCATATATGCATACATTTTTTACACATTCAAATTTAGAATCATTTGTAAGACCTCGCTGGCAAGTCCCTGTTAGAGCTGAAAACAGCCTAAATGATCAGTCTTTATCAGTCCTGAAACAAAAAAAGCTGTAACTCTCTTAAAGTGAACTGTTTTTTTATTACATCTGTTGCATTTTGATTTTAAGTAATTAAATGTGCCATGTTATATCAACTATCAAATGTTGATTGCATGTTGTTTATTTGAAAGGGATTGTTAATTGAATAATGCAAAACAAACTGTATCACAATTTAAACAAAATTTATTCCAATAAGTATGGCAAAATAATTAATAATGAGCATACAATACAGAGAAATGGTTCATCCAGTGCTGTTCTGCTGTAAGGTCAGAAGAAGTAACATTAAATCTCTGTTTCTCTATTTGTCCTCACGCTGTCAGAGTAATTCCTGTATGTATCAGTCCTGTCTACATTTAACAGGACACTGTACCCCAGAATCTGGATCAAACTGGTTTAATTCAAAGATCTAAAAAGTTGAAGCTGTCTGACAAAACAAGGCGATAACAGCAGATCATGTTCGACCTTATAGAACAAAGGACATGGATTAGGGGACCAGGGTCCGGATCTGGAACCACCTGCTGGCTAATCCTGACTCAACCTCATTTAAAATATCTTAAATTTTTTCTGCACGTTGTCAGACAACAGTGTCTAACTTCACCTGCGCTGCTTACTGTTAATTTGGTAAATCTCTCTGGATTGTCCGGCACCAGACTACAAATGATACCAATTAGTCAATGAGCTGTGTCAGTCTGGATTGCTGCTGCTAGCTACTTGCAATGGGAAAGAAGGAGAAGACCATGAGAAAAAAAGAGCAGTGAAAGTATGGACTGCTGCAAGAAAGGCGGTGAACTAGTGAAAGAAAAGTGCAATGGTGTGCCCAAAGACAGACATCCCAAGTCTCCCGGAAGTTCCGGGAGTCTCCCTGATATAGATAGTTGTGCACGGATGATCAGGAGTCGTATAAATTATCCCGGATTTTAGACAATGTGAGGTCTTATGCAATGTGTTTTGTTAATGCAAGTGAGGGAGTGCAATACAATAATTCGTGCACCATGTGTGGATTAAAACTACTCAGATTGCGCAGGCACACTAAGAGATAGCGGGTGTGGTGAGGAGGTTGCTTTTGAAACCTGTGTGTATCTGTCCAAAGCTTATGTTCTGTTCAACCCAGCTCCAGGCAACCGGTTGTCGTGAGAGCTCGCCTGATTAGATTAATGTAGAAAAATAAGCCAATAAGTTTTGGTTTACTCTTTGACAGTCACCTAGTTACCTCTCAAAGCTAAAGCATCCTGTGAAATAGGTGGAATCCTCAAGTAAAAAACAAAAATAAAAGACTCATTTTACACTAGGATACACTAAAGTATGTCCATGTCTAGTGAAGGTGAAGAATGATGAAGTGTGTATGTATGGGGGCACAGTGCAAGGTCGGTTGTCTTCCGTAGGGGGGTGGGTGGTGTTGATGGTTGGATAAGCATCTCCCTGAAATGAGTTCTTGGGATGTGCGTGCTCAAAGATGACCCTAAACATTTTGAATGTGTTTGGCTCAACTGCTGCTGTGAAGCAGGATTTTCCACTATGAACATAATCATTCAAATAAATGATCGATCCAGGCTCAAAATGACCACCTTGATATGTGCTTCAGAATGGCTTTGTCGCCAATCAAACCCAGGTTTAAAGTCTTGCAGGGTAGCCTAAAGCCCATTGCTCTCATCAAGCCATAAAAAAAGAAAGAAAAAAGTAAAACAACATCAGATCACGAAATTTATATTATATTTTTGACATTAGCAATGGGAATCTATTACACCGAATTGGTCCTGCAGAAGGAATTGCCGCTTGTTTCCTTGTTTAAACATGTTGGTTGATATAGGACCATGTTATGATATGAGTTGATATGTTTGTCATTGTGTCCAGAGAGCCAGATGGATAAGATATGGATAAAGATGGATTATTTAATAAGAGCTGGAGAGTTTCTCAACATATTGACCCCTGATAATACAGCAAAACTTGGGATGTCATCTCTACCCCAACTAAACAATAGATTAAATTATTTTTGAATTTCACAGTGTTGGACCTTCTGAGACTAATTTATTGTCAAACACTGACGTGTTTTAAATTAGAAAATGATGCTTTGTTTGCTCCTTTTATCTTTATTAGCCTTTCTCTTTTTACAAAATGCAGAAAAGTGAAGATTAATCCACTTGAAGCATAACAAATTGCATTTCTTCCACACGTTTTTGGTATTACTAACTAACTTTAAGCCCCTGAAGGACAAAGAAAAGGTGTGAAATCTGAATTGAGATGCAGCAGCTGCACAGTGCAGCTTCTTCAGCAGGACCACGGGGGAGTGCAGCATTGTTTAATGACTGCTGCCTTGTTGTATGAACTCATTTCACCTGCCAGGGGAAGAGAGACTGTCCTTCAAGGAAGTC
This sequence comes from Cyprinodon brontotheroides, assembly GCA_018398635.1. NCBI lineage: Eukaryota > Metazoa > Chordata > Actinopteri > Cyprinodontiformes > Cyprinodontidae > Cyprinodon > Cyprinodon brontotheroides. Next base: position 7,146,125 of record JAGKQL010000007.1, on the reverse strand, counting down.
CCAGAGGAGCCGAGTATCAGCAGAGAGCAAGGCCATAAATTACATACAGACAAATAAAAGGCCTGTAATACTGGTCTGACTTTAGATATAGTGACAAAAATGAGGGAGAACAATGGAAAAAGGAACATTTTTTAGTTAAAAAAAAAGGTAGATGATGTTAGCTTATTCTTTTAGCCTTAGAACAGGGATAGGTTTTGGACAAAAAAATAATATGTATTTAGTTAGCCCTAATAGCTAAATGAGAGATTTAATTAATTACCTGTAAACAGCAGGGCTGTTATATAAGGGATGACAAAGTAATCTCCTTTTAGCACAATAAGCACTTAGAAAACATGTTTTTCAATAATGTATTAGGTCTTGACTGCAGATTATAATGACTGTTATGATATTGGCACTGATGACATGCCTAATAACTCTTCTCATTCACCGGCCTATCTCTGTCCAGCTCTCGTTACCGTTCATCTAATCCACCTGTGACAGCCTCTATTTAACCAGTCATCTTCCAATCATCAGTGCTAGGTTATTCGAGCTTGTGGTGAGAGTTCTCTAGTGTACTGTAGTTTTCTGATTGCCTGATCCTGAGCCGTTCTGCCTCTGGACCTCTGAGCCAGCCTGTCTCTGTTCTGATCAGTTTGCCTGACCTGTCTTCAGACTCCTGCTGGATTCTGCCTGTTTACCGAACCTGGGAATAGTGATGGCAATTTCAAAGCCCTGTGAACCAATGAACCAATTTGACACTATTGGCCAAAACTTGAAGCTATGCTCAACACATTTGATACAGTTTAGAATGGCGACATCTGCTGGGTAACTATCAGAACTGCAGTTGAGTGGGTATGCTAATGTCCACATTATTTCAAGGATGAACTCGATGTTCCATAACAATAGTACTGATAATGATTAAATAAATAACTAATAAAAACAAACTAAACTCTGACCTGTGAAATTGCAATATGATAAACAGCTTTTCTGATGCATAACAGCTATGTGAGCGATGAGGCCCTGTCAATATGGTTCCGAAATTCTAATCCATCCTGGTTTCCAGGGTACTATATACATTCTTTTTGGTAGACGGGTTAACATGACGCCTCTCAACTGATAGTTTTTGAGTTCAAATCCCACCCGGTTCCTCTATGATTCCTCTTTTTCACACCGTTTTTTTTTTTTTTTGTGTGCTGATTTTAATAAGGACACTTGCGGCCAAATATTTGACTACAACTATTTAAATACATAAATAAATTATACTTTAAATAGTACTGATAGTTTAAATGATTGGAACCAATTCTGCTGCTCAGTAGGTCCCACAGGTTCTACACATTCCTGCTCTAGTTTTGACATATGAAGCTAATCGTATTAAAGGATAAGCATCAATACTTGCTTAGAAAAATCTGTTATAAATTAATAAGTGGATGACTGTGGTGGGTAGAGATGTGTGTGCCTCTATTTTAAATCCATCTGCAGGAAGCAAATTATTCTGAATCAATTCTAAACTAGATTTAAATATAAAATTTCTTTCCCTTTTTTTAAATAAAACTGAAAATTGGAAAAACCCACAGTTTCAGCAGCAATTCTGCTGCATTTAAATAATTCAGTAGTAATGAAAATCCCAGATGATTCAAATTTACTGTGAAGCTTGATACGAAGTGTGACGTAATGAGAAATGACTTGCAAGGGGTCACGTGATTGGGGTGCGCTCGAAACATTTCTCAGCGACACTTCTGCTTCAACAAGGTTGAAGCTGTGTGGAACAGACTGACTCAAGCTTAACATCACTACCTGGAACAGAACCCTCGCACAGTCTTGGATTTCCCGTCTGTACCTCTTCGGACATCTAAACTCCTGGTTCTGATTCCTGAGCACTTCATCGATTCCGGGCTTGGCTTCTTCCTCTGGATTATTCTTCCCTCCTTCGTCTATCCGGATCTGATCTTCTGCTTGTTCTATGTTCTCTGGGGCTGCGGCGTCTGGGACACTCTGGGTGGTTCCATCTTGTTGTTTATGAGCAGGTTAGTGACTCACACATTCATGGTCACTAACTAGTGTTCTCCCCCTGCAGAGGTTCCTTCCTTAGACACTGGTCTTGTTCTCTATTGTTCCATCTTATATAAACATTTTGTAAAACCTAACTGTCTCTCTGCCTCGAAGAGTCCTTTTGTTCTGAACCCTACAGAAAATATATTTGGAAAAAATCTATCTAAAGACAAGCATTAATCTAGATGTCGCTATATTTCGTCTTCTTCTGACTGGACTCTTTTTAATTAGCCAACTAAGCAGTGATTGTGTTAAAAAGTAAAAAGAATGTCAATTTATTTAACTTGTGAATTTGCGGCACTACAGTTACAATGTGCATATTAAATGATTACATACAACCTTGAATAACTCTTTAATCTCCTCTATATTATACAAAAACTAAAAACTAAAAAACTAAAAATCAATACTGTGTGCTGTATGTACCTTTAGCTGGAATAAAGCATGTTTAAGAAACCTGGAACATGTAAGAGTTTTGTCACAGTGTAATCTAATACAGTTAGACTGCTGATTCATGTGAAAGAAAACCAACAATGATGTACAGTAAAACAGAAATAATGGGGGCTCTAAATAAGATGGAATTTATTTGAGTATGCTTATATGTCAGAACACATTTAGGGAAAGCCTTTACTGCTCTGATTGTGATCCTGTAGGTGGAAGGAAAGGGAAAATCTCAGAAGAGAAAATTCTCATCTCCTGGAATGAAAAGAGATCCACACTTTCTGTGTTCCTGAAACCTATTAAGCTGTTTTAGTCATCCGCTGGTATCACACAACCATCAAGAAATCTGCTCCTCAGCTTTAGAAAGGATAAACCTTTCAGAGAAAATGCTCAAGACAAACTGATGTTTTTCTCCAGCCGTTCACGACAAACTGTTAATCCAGCTAAAAGATCAAACATTTTATTTCTTCCCATATAATCTTCTGTTTAATGCTTCTAATACTTTGGCAGGTTTAAAAAACAATCATAGGTTTTAGATTAGAACTACAGAGATCCTTCTGAAACTATTTTCCAGTGGGGCCGCTCACTGTGTAAGGTTGTACTACGCTGCTGCTATAAACAGCTCACCACCAGAGTCCTCTAATTCTATTAACTACTTCAGTGCCAAAATGAACAGCACGGGTTTCATGCAGAAAGGCATACTTGATTTCTTCCTGTGGTTACAGCGTGTGCAACACAGTTGGTGGTAAAGACTATTACAACAGAATTTATCAACAGACAAGAGAGTCAGTGTGAGGCATGTTGATCTTGAACTGCAGTCTATAGGTGTAAGTAACTCTCCGAGACCTCATTCAGGTCACCAAGGTCAGTGCAAAAAATAACAAAAAATGCTGTTTCCCAGGTCTTATGGATCAGAGTATTAATAAATTAATCAATAAAGTTTGTTTGAGAAGATAACTATTGCTTCTAGGCAAAAATATGATTTATTTTTCCACATGAAAATGTACTTTACAGTAATTAAAGCAGAAAGCAACAACTGAACTAGAAGCAGCACACAGTAGTAGGATTTAGGTAAAAGAGCTGATTTCATGCTGTCTTTAAGCCAGTCACCTATAGGCAAGTATATGATGAAATAATCCCTTTAGAACATTATGGGTTTTCATTTGTTATGAAATATTTGTCTTTTTCTTCCAACCCTAGAGAAAAACCCTCTTCAAAGAGAGGCTTCCTATCATTACCCCTGCCCATTTCTTGACATCACAGTATCAAGCCACATCTGTGTCATGATGGGTTTCCTAGAGATGATTGTACTTTCGTTGGAGGGTGGACGAAGGCAGACAAGTGATGATGGGTCCAGAAGAACAGCGGAGGCCGAACTGTCACAGAATTTTTCCAGAGGTGGGCTTGAACGGATCAGGTGAAGGTTTCCCCTTGCTCAGTGTGACACCAAATATTTTCTTCCAAGGGGGTAGAAGGACCAGATTTATCCAGCGGATCAGGAGGGTAATCCTAATGGAGAAAGCAAAGGAGACAAAGGAAAAACATAGACTCTGAGAGAACAAAGGCACAAAGGTTAGACTCAGCTAATCTCAGTAGGCTAGAGTACCCAATACTAGCAAACACTCTGGCCTCGAGGTGGTGACAGTCTGCTGCTCAAATACTCCTCTGGTGATGAACCAACGAGGCGCAGGTGTGGGAGAAAAACCGGAAGCCGCCCTTCAGACCAAAAATGGGGAAAGGGCACCATCTAATGGTGGGTGGAGGAGAAACTAAAAGAAAACATAAAAACAATCCCCACAAACAGGTGGACCCTAACAATCTATCTAAGAAAAAGAATGAAAAAAAACTTGAAACCTCTCACATCTAAAAAAAAATGTAATTGAAGAGTTAATAAAAATTTGCTGAGACTTTATGTTTATCTGAGCCCTGCTATACCTGTGCATATCAGCTGCTAAAAGAGCTACTTGATTGTTGAGTTTGAGTAGGAATCATTACACTTGCATCCCCATTTCCTGCTTGGAGAAAGTGGGACTTTGTGTACGTTTTTGCCCGTCTGTTACTTTAGTATTGTGTTTTCTCTTTTTTTGAAGCTTCTTTTTGTATATCTTCCAAAAACTGTGAATTATGCATCTGGTCAGTTGGTCTCTACACAATTGATAATTTTTTTAAATGAGAAGTCAATGTAAGGGGGCACCCTGCTGTCCAGACAGAACATTTTTCTCTGGATACACAATAGATGCGCAGTAGAAGTGGAATATTATATGTTTGACAATAATGTCTGTTGAGGAAATAATAAATTCCAAATTGTATTTTGATATCAGGATTTCTGCTGGTTGGATTTGCCTGTTAATTGGCAATTTGGTAAACATTGGCAGCTGTTTTGACCGTTGTGAGGCAGCTCGGCATGCGTGAAGGGATCTGCAGAGATATCAACACTCAGACTGAGATGTTAAGGGAGGATAATCTCATATCTCATGTGAACCTTGCACAGGGGCACAGACTGGCAGTTCCTGGACTGAGAAGTAAAATGGTATTATCTTGGAGAAAGTTTTGAGCTTAGATCTGGCAGGAAGGAGTAGAAATTAGACTATTTGGATATGCCATTGTGAGATGCCAGCAAGACTCTTAAAGTAGACAGAAAATCATCAGTCAGCCTGATCCAAAACAACCATTTCCATCTGAATCGGGTTTCCTTGTATGGCCTTCATGGCTTAAAATCTTTATCTCCTTCTGGATATTATGTAAAATTTATCTGCTCCCTCTTCCCCCTTCTCTCCCTAAGGACATCTGGAACATGCCCTGAATGTGGTTGGATACATAGTTTACCCAGATTTGTGACACAGTCCCTGCAATAAACTGACAGTGAACCAAGTTTTACTTTTGGTGAAGGATACATAAACATATTTTTATTGCTGCTTTTAATTTCAGAATTTCTTGTTTTTTTTGTTTTGTTCATTTTTGTGTTGTCATTTTGTAATCTCTATAAATGCTTGAATGCTCTACAGAATGGAATAGAATAAACAATTTTTACATTTCAAACAGGACACAAGTAAATTGTTCCATTTTCAGATGTCCAGAGTCAAAGCCAGGTAGTCAGAGATCAATAGACAATCCATGGGAGAATCCAGGACCGATGTCAAGGCTAAAACAAAACTCTCTATCCAAATCCATACCGGCCAACAGTGCCTTATCACAGCAGCCTCCTCTGTTCCCTGTGAATTATTATTTCACCAAGCACAATGTCCAAAAACACTCAGTACACCAAGCACACAAAACCTGAATGACAACTAGTCATTGGTAAATTACTCAGAAGCTTTAATGAGGTACTAAAAACACAGATACACACACATAAAGGAGCAGCCTTTCAAAATGGCCCTTCCCAGTCAAACGGCAGCTGAATGGCAGCCCACCTCCCTGCAACTCCCAGCAGAATCCTCTCCAACTTACAGTCACTAGAGTGACCCCCTCCTTCTCCTGAGCGTGCATATTTTTTTACTTTGACGCCAACATTTCACTGAATCCAACACAGGTCTAATGACTCAGAAGCTTTAATTAGGATCTTCTTCTTTCACAGATTCTGCACTGAGTCACAGAGAGCAGCCATTCACAAATGGCCCCTCCCATTCCTGACGGCAGCTTAATGGCATATTAAGGTCCCTGCAACTCAAATAGCAGAATACATACTCCAGTGTTATTATATAGAGAAGAGATGCATCACATTTTCAGGATTTCATTTGAGTGGAACAATCGCTGCTACTACTGCCTGTAGATGCCAATAATGGAACTTGATAAAACTTCAGGTAGTGAACCAATTTATGAATCAATGGTTCAAAATGATTCAATGCTTTAAAAAGCCTTGTGTTGCCATCACTAGTGAGGAAACAGAAACACACTATGACAGGTCCAATAGGGTTCAGGCAGGGTCAGAGAAACAGGAGGCAGAATCGGGACAGAATCAGGCAGGCAGCCAGGTATACAGGAATCTTTGATAGAACTCACCAATTGCTTTTTATAATCTGGCACCAGTGACTGGTCTGAGAGCTGGTTATATAGCCAGGTAAACAAGTAAAGGTAAACAGGTGAATCAGATGGAGTCAGGACGGCTGACAGGTTTGTTGAATCCTTAATCAAATCAGCGCAAGTGTCAGGAAACATGATAGCATACATTGAAAAAAAAAAATAGCTACAGCATTAAGTAACCAAACTGCACTTTTACGAACAATCCCAGTTCTGTCTGCTAGCACTAGATCTAAAAATGTGTGTAACACCAAAAATGAATGTCTACCAGAGACTCCTGGGAAAGAAAACTCAAAACCCCTGATAGGGACCTTGCATGTTAGCTGCACCATCAGTGGAGTTGCCTACACATCTCTCGGTATCAATATGAAGTTTTTCCATGATCTGCTTTAACAGCTCAAGTAAACATTTCCCTGATGATTTCTCATTTTATCCAAACACTCATAAACGGCATCTCTGACATACTGTCCAATAATTGCACACTGGTCTGTTGAAATGATAACTTGAACTGTATCGATTTGGACAGAAAGTAATCTGCAAGTGATTTTTTTAATCTCCTGGCAAACAGCATGACCTTAGAAACACAGCATTTTAGCAAAAGAAACACAAGTGAACCTCTTCCCATCACTTTTTACCAATCTGACTGTAGGATCTGACTGAATTGTCTATGCAAAGTGCCTTGAGATGACGTGTTGTGAACTGGCACATACCGAATTGAATTGAAGATTCATTATGCGCTTTAATTTACTCAACACAAGAGTTAATGTGCCGCTTTAAATTTCCTATGCTTCTTGGCCCCCTGGCAGTGATGTATTCTGGGGTGCTGGTATCTTTCTGGGTACTGTCTGTATTTTATCTTCTCTAGTTCATCTGGGAAATATGGAATGATATCCAGATGCAATGCTAATGCAGTGGCACAAAGAGCATCTTTATATTACTTCAGATTTTCAACACAATATCCTAAATCTGGCCTGAAGTGGTAGAGTTTTATTTTAGATTTCTTTTTTTTAGCATCTACTGGTCTCATCCCATCGATTTCCTACCCATTTCTGTTCACTTATCAGCAACCTGTTTCTGGCTGGAGTCAACCAACTGTAAGCTGTAAATGGTAACTCATAAATTGCCATCTTAGATTCATAAAGAGACAGTCCCAATTAGATAACATTACTGTTAAAATTCTACTGTTCTTTTCCTTGGCACCGGATGACAATACAATGAGGCGATCCACAGGAACTCCTACCAACTACCTGTGATCCAAGCAAGAGCATTACAAATGGTTGGATATGGTGGTGTAAAGCACAGCAACACTGAACGTTTAAGCAGTGGAGGATCATTCTTTGGAGTAATAATTGATGTTTTCTCAACTTGCAATCAGATGGATCCCCACAAAACACCAGACGTGATGTAGATATTGGTTTTTAGGCTAAATCTGGTCGGTGCATCATATTCGTGATTTGGTCCAGAAATATTTGGGCTGTATTTGTTCAGTCTGATTTTGTCCCACTTTGGTCCAATAATAGACGTTGAAAACCCAATTTTCAACATCTTTTCAATGAAGTGAAAATTATGTCTTCACCTTTCACTTTTAGAACAAATATAGCGTTAACTTTGGGCGTATATGTCCCATGTTGTCTTTACAATGTCATTTTAACTAGAGAATGCTCGTGGGATTAGTCTACGGTTGGGTGTCTTTTTAATGTCATTTTATCATCATGTTGAAGGGTGTTTTTTAGGGGCTGAGCTTGGACACTTAACTCCAGTATAGGAAACTGCATACAAAGACGTTTTTTTTCAACCCATGCACCCAACTTTGTAGGAGCAGTTTGGAGATGGTACGTCTTCGAACATCAATGTAAACCAGTGCACAGATCAAGGTCCATAAAAAACGTGGATGAGAGAGATAAGTGTGAGGGAGCTTAATTGGCCTGCAAAGTGGCCTGACTTTAACCTGATAGAAAAATTAGAGCAGAAAATAAGAGCCAAACCTTCACAACACCAGTCTATGATGTCACAAATATACCTAAAGGAGAATAGTCCAAAATTCCCATAAGCACATTCTTGTGGATAGCTTCAATCAGACGACTTCAATCTGTTCTAGTTGTTTAAGGTGGACCAAAGCGTTATTTAACACTGTGGTCTAAGATGAAATCTTACTTAAGTTAATAGGTGAGTCAAAAGAAAGGATTTGGGCACAAAGTGTAGGATAGATTTTGTCCAACATAGTGTGAGAAAGAAATATACAGTATATTAAATATAGAGTGGCAGCCATTCAAAATTTCCAGACATTTCCTTGATGGGCCCTTGGCTGGTCATTGGCTGGTCCCCTACAATTCATTTTTAAACATCAATCTTTGTGCTAAATCATTCTTTCTGTCATGATTTGTGGACATTAGGATCTAAAGGGAAGCACTGTCTCCTGTTCAGACCCTGTAATTCAATAAAAGGGTGGAGCCAGTTGCTTGAAGTTGGAGAGGATTTTGCTGGGAGTTGCAGGGAAGTAGGCTGCCTTTCAACTGTTATTTGACTGGGAAGGGCAATTTTTGAAAGACTGCTACTGGTGTATATTATATATACTGAAGTATTTCTATAATGTGGATGAAACATTTGCTGATGCAGTAACAGCATTACTGCTTCAACTTGGACCACAAATAAGTTTTGGGGTCAAATCTAGTATGCAGTGGTCAGAGGACTTGCTGCCTTCAACTTAACAACATAAATTAATTCCTTTTGTGTTACCTCCTCAAAGCCACAGAAACAAAACAACAATAGCAAGACACTCAAAGCAGCTCTGATGAAAATCATTTTCATTTTTCATCAGAGCTGCCTGATGAAACAGAAAAAAAGCAGATCAACACCAAAAATACAAGGATTCTGAGCCTTTGCCTGCATTAATGATAGAAACCGCATGAGTGCAGGTCTAATATGGAAGATGCAGCAGTATTTGTAGACACAATGAGAATCTTTATTAGAAAACACACAGAAACATTGAGTGCTCTAAGGTTTTAGTATTTGCCTCAAGCAATGTTGACCTACCGACAGGATTCATAGTCTCCTATAAATCAGGGTGTTCAATCCCAGCTTGAATCATTACTCCACTTATTTCCATCACTCTGACTCTAGGTACTCACTATACATGTGCTGAAGTCGAACTGTGTCAATCCTCCTGTATGCTACATCTGTCTCCATCACAGGTCCTGTCACAGCAGGACACCGCATGGTGTCACTGCTGATAACATCAACACCAAAATTTCACATTCTTTCACCTATAAAATCTAATGTGGAGCATGTATTTTTCCCATATCCATACACATATATCTGTATTACACACTCGGTTTGAGGGACAGTTCTACACGATGAGGTCAGATCTCAGTGTGTGGTCTTTTAATTGCTTGTTTAGGGACAGTTGAATTGGGGATCCATGCTGTCGCTGGTTCCTGACGTTATGACCCAGAAAGCTCTGCACCTCCTGCAGCTCAAAGAAATTGTGCAATCTTCTCACCAGTTCTTCTCACAGCTAAAAACTGTGCTCAGATTTTGAGTCAGAGGAATGTGGTGAGATGTATAGTATGCTATATGGAGTTTTGTCAAACCAGTCTAGGCTTTTTGTTTTTCTTGTGAATGTTTAGTTATTAGTTGCAATTATTCTCTTTACTTGTAGAGAAATACATGCAACCAACACAGTCAGTATGTAAATAGCATGAAGGAATTACCTGGCTTAGAAAATTACAACTAAAAGAATCACTGGTGATGGACTTGCATGCTCAAAAGTTCTCGATGTACTTGGCGTATGTCGACGTGTGCCAGAGTATTTCAGCATACTCATAACTTATACAAAACCTACGCATAACTCATCCAACTTCGTACGCATGGCATATGTTGGTCTGTATCGTTAAGGTGTGACAGAGGCTTAAAAGCCGTTTCTTCCCGAGTGTAAACAGATTTTTCAGGCCAATGTGGAAAGGGGTTTAAGATGCTGAAAAGTCCAGTAGAGAGACTGGATTTTAAGGCAAAATCTGCTGTCTCCCAGTCTTTATGTTTCCCATGGACATTAATTCTCTTTTCACCATTTCAAAAGAAAGGTAATTGTGCTGCAATAATTACAAAGGGATGACTTGTTGGGAGAAATATTACAATACTCCAACACTGAAGTTGAAGATTCTTCAACTTATGTAGTTGATTAATCTTTAATTAATGGAAAAAAGAGGAGTCAATTCTATAAGAATATAGACTGCTTATCTGCTGGTCCTAAACAAACATCAAATCTTCGTTGTTTCTCTCCAGTCTCTGTTTTCTCTGCATAGGCTTTGAAC
>JAGKQL010000007.1:7121017-7132332 GCA_018398635.1 Cyprinodon brontotheroides | reverse complement strand
GCTGTAAAAGTCTTTAGTGGGCTATAAAGCTTCAGGGATGGTCAGGGCTCTGAGCGCAACCTTGTTTGAAGTGTGTGGATTATTCAAAAAGGCTACATACCTGTCCTGAATGAAAGAAAGAAGTTTTTTTTTTTATATTCAGTCAGGATAAAACCATAAACTTGCAGAAAACTACAATAAGACAAACCTTGAGGTAAACATTAGATATTAAATGTTGGATAACAGTACACCTTGACTGGGTTGTCCGTTTGGATAGATCTTTAAGTGTTTGAGGGTGAGGTTATATGTTTTTCTTTTTCCTTTTACACTATTTACTATTTTTTGGTATTTTTTTTGACCAATTTTTAATCTGATTTTGGTTTTTATTTGAACCTGTTAGGAATCCAGTTTGTGTGGGTTGTGCTTTTTGTTTGTTTTCCCTCACCACCAGGTGGCGCTCGGGTTCTCGCACCCCTTCCAATCACCTGGGATGGTTGCCTCATTACCGGAGGACTCTTAAGCTGCTGACTGCCACTACCTCGACGCCAAAGTGTTTGCTGCCAGTTTTTTGGGTACTCTAGCCAAGCTGAGTTTTGCTGAGAGTCAAACTGAGTTTTTGTCACCTGAGTCTTAACCTTGTTGTTTTTGTCTTTGCCTCTCGGCAGGAAGTCATCCTGCAAACTGGATGTTTTGGACCTTCTCCCCCTGCCTGGAAGGATTCTCTGAGCGCCAAACTGAGCTGATTCAAACTGGTGGTTTGGATCAACTTTTCCCCAAGGATTGTTTTTGGTCTCTCTATGAGCAGGGGATTCATCTCCACAAGAAACCGTTCAAGTACCGCAGGAAATCTAAGTGGCAGCAGTCAGCTCCTCCGTTCCTCAAGGAAACTCCTCAACCTGGTTAAACCCTGTCCCTCCACTCGAACAAGTCAATTACTGGAACGTAACCCATTACCGACTTTGATTAAACACAAAGACATCCTTTCTTTGGAAACGTGAGTCCTGTTGCCTTCCTTTATTCCCTTTTTCAAATCAAAGACACAAATTTCCCACTGAGCCTGAACTAACCCGCAGAATCTTCCCCTTCACTTTTCAGTCCCGGTTCAACAGTGTTCAGAGCAGCACTGGACTCCTCTCTACCAACTCGGCACAAATAAAACCTGTTAAACTTTTCGCCTGTCTCTCTGTTTGGTTTTCTGCATGTGGATCAGATCATTTAGATAAAAATCGCCAGAAAGAACCATACTTCTTTTGTTTCCTCTTTCTCTGCCATTCATCAGTTGTGTTTGGTCATACTACATTAAGTTGTTTGCTTGTTTCTCCTGTTTTCACTGTGTTTTATGAGCTTTTGTAGTTTACCACTTCCTACATGATCCCTCACAGCTGTCTAACATTCACTTAATCATACTCACCTCATTTCATTCAACTAATTCCTTCCCCTAATGTTCCTTTATGTGACAGATACACTTTTTATCCCCACATATTTTTTGTTGTTTAAGTTCTTTTTTTTTTTCATTTAATGCCATTTCATGGTGGGTTCTCTTTGAAAGCGAGTGATCTGACAGGAGTGAGGAGCGTACCCGTTGTCAATTTGTAAAGCCATGTTGAGGAGCAAAGCGATGCACAGGATTAGTTTCTAGCAATATGAAAAGCGCAATTTGGGAATTGAACAAAGCATAACCCACGGAGGATGGGAAATTCACTGGAATTTCTTCGGAGTTCAGTAAATCAGAGTAGATGTGGCTGTGATATGAAGAAAAGCAGCAGAGAGGAAGCTTATTTAAATCGAAATGGAAGATAGAAAAAATTGTTGAAATCGGATTAAGATTTGGAGGTTTGGGGTGACTTTAAAAAGAGGGCTTTTTAATTTAGCTCTTAGAGGGACTGTTAAATCATTCATCATTCAACTTCCTCTTGCCTGCCGCTCCTCTCTCCACCAGGACTCTTGCACTGCATTCCCACTGTCCCTGAACTCATGAGCACCTCCTCGCCTTAACTGTGTTGTCCAGTTGATGTGTCCCAGAAGGGAGATAAAAGTCCTGGTCAGACAGAAGCATGGGGGGAGGTACCATAATCCATCTATAGCTCCTGGACTCCCAGAACTGGGAGGATCTGATGGACATATTGCCAAATGGTCTTCCCTTCATCTTGTGGTCCTGTTAATCTCTGTACAAACGCACCACCAAGCTGGAATAAAACAAAAAACAAACAAAACAGAAATGCATCTTTTCTATTAGTGTCAATCTATTGATGTTGGGACGGGTTTGGTCCTTTCAGTTTGGTATTTTCATTTTCCAAACAGGCTAATCCAATTATGACTATTGGTAAATTCAGAGTAAAAGAAAAGTGCAAAGTAAGGCTGTTTACAGCAAGATGAAGCACAACTAGATAGAGAAACCATGCGTTATCAAATGGAAGGATATAAGCTAGAACAAATGTAAAGTAAGATAATTCTAGTGCTGATGCTGCTTCTGCTAGTTTGTTATGATAGTGCCTTGGTAGTGGTGCATTTTTCCTCCTGTCTGTGTTTGTGGCCTCCATAAAAATAAACATCACAGGAGGGAGGGGTTGTTATTCAGAGACAATCTAGATGTAAATTTGCTACCACTCTCTTCACATTTTTCATTGGTAAATGGTAAATGCCCCACACTTTCCACCCGACCCTTTATTGGGTACATCTGTCAACTGCTCGTTAACACTTAATTTCTAAGCAGCCAATCACATGGCGACAACTCAGTGCATTTAGGCATGTAGACATGGTCAGACAATGGTGCAGTTACAAACCCGATCATCGGTATGGGGAAGAAAAGGTGATTTGGGTGACAGATAATGGCGGTGACGCCGGTGCTTGTTGTTGGTGCCAGAAGAAGTGCTGAAGTGGCTGAGAGGCTGCTGTTGATCTACTTTGGGATTTTCGCGCAACCATCTCTAGGGTTTACAGAGAATGGCCCAAAAAAGAAAAAAACATCCAGTGGCGGCAGTTCTGTGGGTGGAAATGCCTTGTTGATGCCAGAGGTCAGAGGAGAATGGCCGAACTGGTTCGAGGCTGATTGAAGGGCAGCTTGCGGTGACTCAAATAATAACCACCGTTGCACAACCAAGGTTGGGCAGAAGAGCATCTCTATGAACGCTCACGATGCGTCCGAACTTTGAGGGCAGATGGGCTACAGCAGCAGAAGACCACACCGGGTGCCACTCCTTTCAGCTAAGAACAGGAAGCTGGGGCTACAATTTGCACAAGCACATCGAGAATTGGACAATAGAAGGTTGGAAAGACGAGACGTTGCCTGGTCTGATGAAGGTCTCGATTTCTGCTGCGATTGCATTCGGATGGTAGGGTCAGAAGACTTGACCAAAACTCTTTTACACTACATTCAGTCATTCACCCATTCACTCACACACTGATGGTGAGTGAGCTACCGTTACAGCGGCAAGTTCCCTGAGGCTCACTGACAGAAGCAAGGCTGCCATACACTGGCCCCACCGGGCTCTCTGACCACCATCAGTAGGCGATGCGGGTGAAGTGTCTTGCCCAAGGACACAACAAAACTGAGAGCTGGAATAAGGTCGTAAACCATCAAACCTTAGATTTCATTAATACTGTAATACCAAGAAGGCTGTTTTTTTTTGTTTTGTTTTGTTTATGTGTCTTATTGCTGGACATTTACTCTAACATTGGTCAAGGAGAAGCTCATCTGTGGCAATCATCTCAGAAATCACCATCTGTGTTCAACTCTTCTACACGTTTTTCTAAGGCGCTAATTCAGTCACTCTTCCTGACTAGACTACCAAAATTAGTTCATGATTGCCTAAAAAAATAGGTCGGAGAGAAAATCTTTAGTCGAAAATGTGTTTCAGTGGTGAGATAATGAAATCATAGTGAAGCCTTTCACGGTGCATGGTCAAGTATAAAGCAATCACCCTTCATTTTGTGGAATCAAGCAGCTTGCTGATTTGGCCATGGAGGTAAACGGTCTGCATTGCAGGTTTGTGTGCTTATGCAACATCCAGAAAGGGTGGAAGCCCATCACTACAGTACAGCTGCTGTAGGAAAAGCTCTGCATGGTGTCTGTCTTTTATTCAGACTATAAAAACCTGTTTAAAATCTCAGCAAAAAACGAAATGATGCTTATCTAAGGTAGGATGGTAGCTCTTTATGACTGTAGTTTGTTTACTTTGTGGTATACAGCAAAACATGTTAACAGAAAAATCATCAGTAACTAATGTGAAGGCCAAAAGGACCATAATTCCACTTTTCTGAATAAAAGACTCTCATCTATCTAAATAAGGCAATTAAACAAATTTGTGTGAGACACAATGATTGAAGAGCCATTTAATCAAGTACTACAGTACATAATATTCTGGAATTTAGCGTACAGTTTTCATATTTTTAGTCCTGCCTTGTTTGTGTGCACTGTCCTTGTCCTGTTGATCACTGATTGTTCCCACCTGTGCTGCTCCCTATTTAAACTCCTGCTTTTCTCCTGCTCTGTGTGACATCATCTGTCTTTTTACAGCTTTCAAACTCTGTTTCAGGAGCCATGTATTATCTTGTTCTTCGACTCTGCCTGTCCCTCACCATTGCCTTTGCCCAGACCTTACCTTTGTGTGAGTTAAGATTTTCCAAATGTTGCTGAACCCAACCTAACTCTGACCCTGATTAATGCGGCTGGATTTTAGAAATTTCTTTGCCTGAGTGGTCTTCTGTGGTTGGTAACCGACCTCGAAATGTTGAACCGTGGATATCCAGCTCTCTTATGCAAGCTAGCGCAGACCTCAGGTTAGTAATGGATCAAGTTTTTAATGAATGTGTTTCAATCGGGCAAGTTGTACTTATTTTATTATGTCAGCCAGTAGTGACCTTAATGCGGTCCGGAGACATAAGAGAGAGAAACGTGATTCTAATTCTGCATTCCGGATGCCAACGGCAGCAGAAACAGCTTTTCAGTCATTTGAGATGGAGATGGAGAGGAGAGGAGAGGAGAGAAATGAAGAACATAATACAGAAAAAAGAATACAGAATAAAAAGAAAAATAAATATTTGCACAAAACATAAGCTAAAACAGTAAATGTATGAACTTGAAAACATTGGATAATGAGAATAACAGAGACTATTATAAATAATTTTGCCAATAAATTACAGGCAACCCACAGTCCTCCTAAAACAGGGACAAAGACAGATTAGATTAAATAGTAGCCGCAAATTGTTTTGCAATTCAGTGAGAATTTCTGCATATTCTAGGTTATAGACAGTCAGGATTCCCCTGTGGCTTGTACTTGGCTTTCACAGAAATTTAAGGTAATGGTTTAAGATGTGTTAGTTAGTTGTGATGCAGATCACAACACCCTGTTTGGGTGAAGGCAGGGTTTAGCAGAGCTGTGTATGTCAAGATGCACTTTATGGAGTGGAAATGTTCTGAAAACTGTACAAAACGAAATGTAGTTTTCCATACACTCTGTGCATACAAAATGACAATAAAAGTTATCTATTGTTAAGTCTAAGACTTAGACAACTTGTCTACAGGTATTCATGGACAGAGTATAAGGATCATTCATAGGGTATTTGTATGAGTATACTTATAAGTTTCTTTTGAAAGTATCACTGAAGTGATTCTCAACACTAGTTAACCTGTAAGTCAGTTTGAATACTTTTTTTCTTTGACATTTTCCGAAATGACAGGTTCTGGTTGGGCACTTACTGGTTCAAGGTCTGCATGAAAATCAGTTCAGTTAGCGTTGTATCTTGGAGTTTGCTTTTCTTGATAATTGCTGATAGTACCTTGAGGGTTCTTGTAGATAGCTTAGAGAGGGTCACTGTTGGATCGGAGGAGTTGATCAGCAGAGTCCGTAAGCTGCTTCAGCGTCTTACTTCTATTTCTGAGCAGACCTTGGCTTTGAGTTTTCCAGCTCTAGTCCTGAGCTGCATGGAAGTTCACTGAGGTTCTTCAGGTTTGGCTCTGAGGGTAGGCTCGGCAGGTTAGCTCTTCCTGAGCTCCACAGAGGAGAAACTGGTCTCCTGGAAGACAGAGACAAGGGTTAGAATCCAGGCTGGATTCAAAAGTCACAAAGATTCACACTGAGAGCCCAGGCTTAGGCGCTGACCAACTGGATCAACACTGCGGCATACAAAATGACAGGTCTGAAACAGCTTATGTAGTGGGTCTCAGTGATCTAATGGGCTGCAGACAACTTGTCTACAGGTATTCATGGACAGAGTATAAGGATCATTCATAGGGTATTTGTATGAGTATACTTATAAGTTTCTTTTGAAAGTATCACTGAAGTGATTCTCAACACTAGTTAACCTGTAAGTCAGTTTGAATACTTTTTTTCTTTGAATTTTCCGAAATCCTGCTGTTGTAACTTAATATTTAAGGTATAGAAAATCCCAAAGAGTTCTGCAGAATCGAAAAAGGTTCACCTCTTAATGCACTTATCTGTCTGCCCCACTGCATCATGGGTCGAATCTGTCTTGATGATTGTATCGAGACATCCTGTTTGACACACAGGTCTGCAGGGTAAAACACAACACTAACTGCATGTATGTGTGTCTGCGTGTGTGTTTTATCTGCAGTGTTTGACAGGGAAACACTGCTGTGCAGGATGATGGATGGAGCCAGAGCCGAGCAGCACTGAAGGATGCTGAAGGTGTAGAGGTCGATCAACGTTTGTGATGATTGGCTACTGTAGCTGACAGCTCATTCATTCTGTGGGCTTACTGGGTGTCTAGATGGATGTTTATCAGAGTTTATGTTCCACAAAAGTCCCCCTGATACACAATTTATTTTACATGCTTTTGTGTATTTTTCCATATGTAGTGAATAAGGCAATTATGATAAAAGATGCTGCAGCTCTTTAATCTAACACCAGGTGTTATATAAGACATGTAAAAGGGGTAAATATTTGAGAAAATTAACATTTACTGTGGAAAATTAAAAAGCTATTAAATGTAAGAGGTAGTTGTGCCCCTTTAAAGGACTCTTCCTTTTAACAGTAGTGTAACAGGATCAAGGACGTGGTACCTTAGTTCTGCCATTGAAACGCAGCTCTTTCTTCTATGTTGAATATCTAAAGATGAAGTCGTCATCAGGGAATACATTTGAAAGCTCTTTGGGAGCCTCCAAATGGACTGATAATATCATTAATTACATTATTCAGAAAATACCTTTCAGACCATAACTTCAAGCATTCAGAATGTCAGGGGGAGTAGGTATTTAAACACATTAAGCAGTGTTATGCTGACATTACTGTGATACCTGTTTTGTAAATGTGGAAGTCCTTTAAAGAGGAGAAGTAGTCCATATTTGTGGTATATATAGTTTAGGAGACCTGCAGAAATCCTTGTTTTGCAGTTCTTTGGTGAAACATCAGCTTGGCTTAGTTGGAGATTTAATTGTACATCTTATTATGTTAAACATGCAAGGAGGGAATGGTTCTGAAACAGATAATGTCAGTTACAATATAGAATTTAGACTCTAGGATTTTTTTTAATTTCTACTCATGTCAGAGTGTGGCACATACTTTGAGTTCTTTCTCTTGCAAAACCGTAAATACTTTAAAGTTGTGAGTCATCCATCTTTTCTCCCCCTCCAAATCAGACAGACTTTGTTATAAACTTTTAAGATGGTATTGATTAATAGTTCTCTAGGCTTTCAGAAGGTCATTTAAAGCCAGTTTCACTGGTTTAATGTATGGTGGAGGTGAAATAAGCAAGAAAAAAAGGAGTCCTAAAGGTAGAGGGAGAACCCAGCCCTGTGAGCCCCACTGTTCAGCCATGCTTCAGTGCTCAAACACCACTAAAAGAAAGTTGGATATCAAGTTGATATTTTTCATTACATTCATGTAATCCGTTCAACCTTCACATGCACCGTTTATACATAAAATACACAGCACTTCTACTTTGTTTGAGTATCATCCCTTTAGATCAGTGGTCTCAACCCTGGTCCTCAAGATCTACTATCCTACAGATTTTTGCATGCATCCCTTCTTCAACACAGCTGAATCAAATGAATGGCTTGAAAAAGGTAATCAATCATTTGACTCAGCTGTGTTGAAGCAGAGATCCCATCTAAAATCTATAGGACAGTAGATCTTGAGGACCAGGGTTGAGACCACTGCTTTAGATCATACAGTCAATCAAATCCCAACATGTCATGATCTTGGCTGATGACTGGCTTGATTGCTCACTCCATTCATCTGCCTAGCTCCACAGAGTTTCTCCTTACACGCTCATCTGTATCGCCTTCTTCAGTGTCTTTTTAACCCGCCTTCTTCGAGTCATCAGTGCCAGATTATTCTTAAGCCCTTGGTGGGAGTCTTCTAGTGGATATTATTGTTAGCGACTGCCTGATCCTGGCCCGTTTTGCCTCCTGGTCCTCTGAGCCTAGCTGTTCCTGTTGTGATCTGTTGGCCTGACCTGTCTTTGGACTCCTGCTGGATTCTGCCTGTTTTCTAAACCGGCACCGGCTTTGGCTTCGCCCGCTGGATTATCCTGCCTTGCTTTATCTGCTTGGATCTGTTCTCCAGCCTGTTCTTCTGCCTTCAAGCCTTCAACTCTGGGCAGCATTGGCCGCAACTTGTCGGCAGTTGATCAGCTGGAATCTACCTCCTTCTATGGGCACCGACTAAACTTTAAGACCAGCTTAGTGAATCACACATTTATAATCTTATAATCCTCCGCCAGATTAACATGGTCACTTACCTGTGTTTTCTTCCTGCAGGGGTTCCTGCCTTTGACGCATTACCTGTTCAGTGCAAATCCTTTGTTTCTTATAAACGCCTTTTGAAAAAACATACTTAATATCTCTGTGAATACTGGGTCTTCTGTTTGGTGCCTTGACAAAACCATAAAAAAACCAAAACCCTCACTTCCTTTGATTATTTATGAAAAAATACTACTAGATCTTTTAATTCTAATCATATATTAAAGGAAAAAATCCAGCCTCTTTTCTTTCCCTTATTGACATCACCTTTTATAGTCACAGTAAACCCTTTAATCATTGAGTTAAAATCAGTACCTTAGCAGACCTTAAGTGGTGTAGGTTGAAAAGAACTTTAGTTCATTTTATTTTTCAGAGTGAAGACAGAAACTTTAAACTAACCTGGTGGTCAAGGTAGAAAAATGAATAACGCTGTGAATATTCAAAGCATTCATTGAGATGTTCTTAAGTTCTGGCAATATACTTCACTTACAATACCAGCAATACCAGAAACAAAACAATGCTGAAAATATTTCTGCAAACTTTTTTTTCGATTGGCGTCAGAAACCAGCAAAGATTTAATTTGCTAATAATTCTTCTTTTCTTCATTTCATTTATTTTCAAATGTATTATTTTTCAAGTTTGTCCCTAGCTTTTTTTGAATACCCACTTTAAATTGAAATGTTCAAGGCAATTCCAGTAATTTACGCTCATCTCCTTCATCATAAACAGTTCAATGAGTCTTTTCACACAGCTTGTGTCGAAATCTAACGTCAATAAAAGCCTCTTTATCTACAATGGTTTCTTATGGAGGTTGAGAGCTTTTATTACAATCTTCCTTGTATGAGTATCATTCACATGATTCGATTCCAGCTGAGAGATGAGAGTTTTAAAGTGTTTTGACACTCGGTGCCCACAAAGGCTTAAGTGGAAGAAACTGTATTAATATAGAAAAAATGGGTGCTATTTCACATTATATTAGGATTAATGACGGAATGAAAGAGAACTGGGAGAAAATGGAGATATTTCCTTGTTAGAATATGAAACTCTGTCGACTGAAAGTGGCGTAGAATAAGACATTTTATTCCTTAGGCAAAAAAAAAAAAATATATATATATATATATATATATATATATATATATATATATATATATATATATATATATAATTTCAGTTAGCCAGATTTCATAAAACAGCATTAATATTAAAAGAAAATGGTGCATTGCTGCTTCATTGCAAAATAACACCGGACATTGGGTTGCACATTTTTTTTTTTTTTAGTATAAAACAAGACTGATACAAGTTTTGTTTCAGTTTTATTAAACACAAATTTAATAAATGATTTCAATGATTCTTTAGTAAAATAAAATATAGATTTTGAATTTTTATCTAAAAAGAAATAAAAATAAATAAAACTGTCCCTGACCGACATACCAGTCAGTGTCAGGATTTGGTTATGGTTAGTTGACCCAAAGCAGAGGCAGGAAGGCAGAGGTGAGATTTCTTGGTGATTTAATGAAAGTAAACTGAAAACAGAGGCAGGTAATCTAAAATCCAAAATATGAAAACAATGTCCAAATAAACAGGAAACCAGGAATCCAAAAATCCAAAATGAAAACAAAGTCCAAACAAACATGAAATCAGGAGTCCAAAAATCCAAAGATAAAAAATATGAAAACAAGTCAAAACGTACCAAAAACCATGGAGACATCAGGGGAATCACTGTAGCAGGGAGGAAGGCTCAGAGAGACGAGTTGGAGGAAGTAAGACGAAGACCCAGCAAAGAGGAACTGAAGAGAGAGCATTTACAGGAGACAGAAACAAAGGGGGCTAATGAGCAGATTGGGAACAGGTGCGCAGAGAGCAGAACAAAAAAGAGCTAAGGAAAAAGGAGAACACAAGAGGGCAGCAGAGGGCAACAAATAAAAACCTGGAAGACTGAAAATATAACTAGAAAACACAATAAACTAAGAATAAAACCATTAAAACTAGAAAACAAGGAGCAAAGCAAAACTGGATACTCAAAAGAAAACATAACAGAAGCCAAGACTAGAGACAGTAACTGAGGAAAAACCAAAAACACAACAAAATAAGAATTAAGCCATATAAAACTATAAAACGAAAAGCAAAGCAAAATTTAACATCCAAAAGAAAAACATAACAGAAACAGAAACCTAACAGTCAGAGTGCTTCTTCTTAAACAATTCCTGAACATTACAGAAAACACTTGATTTATGTTATCATTTACTATATATTTTTGTATATATTTTATATATATATATATATATATATATATATATATATATATATATATATATATATATATATGTTCTACATGTATACGTCACACCTCACATAAAGCACAACAAACTTGTGTTCTTTTGCACAAAATGCACAAAAAGTTCTTTTTATTGACTTCTGTTCATATTTGCATGGTGAAATTCAGTCAAATAATAGAAAGATGTGAGCTACAATGAAGGAGCATAGCAGAGAAAACCTTTTTTTTTTAATAAAAAATGGAAGATGAAGAAAATAATGTTGGCAAGGGATGAAATAGGAATCCTCTTAGGATGTAGGTGGATTTTAAAGATCCAAACCTCTTTGCAGGTTTCGCGTTTGGAGTTGACGCACCTTAAGA
>JAGKQL010000007.1:7050009-7118534 GCA_018398635.1 Cyprinodon brontotheroides | reverse complement strand
CTCTGTTCTCCTCTCCTGAAGAGTCAGATTCACACATCTGCTCTCTGCCTCTGCACTCTAACGCAACCAGAGTTGCTTGGATGTCACATGTTAATATCTTCAGTGATAATAAAAGGAAAGGCGACTGTAAGGAAGATGAGTGGTTTTCATTTTCCTTTCATGTGGCAGAGAAGATTAACTGCCCACTGTGTCACTGCCCCTGATCATGGCTGGGAAGGTCCAGGTGACACCTTCTAATTTCATTTGGCTTTTTTAACCTCCTGAGTTTTTTTTTCTTTTTAGACAAAACTGTACTTTTTTTTTTTTTTTTTTGCTTTACTGAAACTTAAAAGCATGCTCTAATATTAAATATATGCTTAAGAGTATATTTTCTTAGACTGAATATTTATAAAGCAAGCATTGAGCTAAATTCCAACAAGATATTGGCAACAATACATAGTTCACCTGAAAACTGTCTTTTTTTTTTTGTATTTTACATTACTAATGGAGTAATTTGTGCCTCATTCCATATATGTGTAACTCTTTTTTCAACATCTACCGTACTTAAGATTTTGGGTCAGTAGCCCTTAGGTAATAATTTAACTGACAACTTTACTTATGCAAAAGTTATTTACTTGGTGAAGAGCAGACGGGGCAGGAAGGAGGAGGAGGGAAGAAGGTGGAGTGGTCGTTGGAGGGAGGCCAGCAGTGGAGGGTTGTGGGGATGGGCCGCAGTATCAAACCTATTAAAAAATAAGTTCAGTTCATTGGCCCGGGTCAGATTCCATCCTTCCAACCACACAACAGTGGACTTCTGAACCCTGTGATGGTTTTCATCCCACTCCACACATCCCTCATGTTGTTGGTCAGAGTTTATTCTCCAGCTTTCTCCTGTATTTGTCCTTAGCCTCCTTGGTTTTTCGTTTCTGAGTACCCCTGCACCGAATGCTATCTCTTCCTATTCAGGATGGCCTTTATTTTCTTGGTGATCCAAAGGTTGTTGTTGGGGTAACAGGTGACAGTCCGAGCTGAAACATTGCAGTCCACACAGAAGTTTATATAATCCCGTGATGCACCTGGGTGAGCCCATCAACGTCCCTCCTCCCGTGGGCCTCACAGAGTGCAGCCAGTCGGGTCACCCCAAAGTGAGGCTCTGCAGTGCCTCACAAGCTCCTCCACCACCTCCTCACAGTTCTTGTGGTCATTGGCTTCCTCCTCACCAGAGGCACATAACAGGGTTTGAGATAAACCAGGTTGTGATCTGACCTGCCCAGAGGGGGGAGAGGAGAGGAGATGTATGCATCCTTAATGTTAGCATACATCAGGTCCAGGGTCCTCACATCTCTGGTAGGGCAGCTCACATATTGTTTGAAGGTCGGTAGAACTTTGTTCATGGTGACATGGTTAAAGTCTCCCGACATGATGATGAGGGCATTGGGATGATGGGTCTGTAGTTCAGAGATGATATTATGGATGGTGCTGCAGGCAGATGTTGGGTTTGCAGAAGGAGGGATGTACAGGACAACAGCGATGCGGGATCTCTCTGGGCAGCTGATATGGACGGAGTCCAACGGCCAGCAGTTCAACATCCGGGCAACAGAGCTGTTTTTTAATGGTGATGTGACCCGGGTAACACCATCTGCTGTTTACTAGAATGGCAAGCCCCCCTCCTTTTCGCTTACCACTCTTAGTGTCCCGGTCGGCCCGGATGGTATGAAAGCCATCCACGGAGACAATCAGGTCCGTAATGTCTTTGTGCAGCCATGTCTCCGTAAAGCACATCAAATCTGCAAATCCCTGATACTCCGATTGACTCTGCGTTAGCGCCGTTAGGCTCGTCCCATCTTGTTGCTAAGAGACCGCGACGTTTCCCATAAACAACAGAGGGGAGTATACATGCTTAAATCTTCTCCTTCTTCTTCAATAAGTCCGTCCCGCTCCCCTCACCTCCTTTCATCCCACAATGTTGTTTCTCCTCCCTTCTGCAACTCACGGTGTGTTTTCCTCCAGAGTTCGGGTGGTATTCCTCCAGCTGGTCTGGCTAAAACGCCGGCCGGGCATTAGAGAGCAGCAGCTGGAAGCTGGAGTAGAGAGAAAGGCAGCGTGTCCCGGTGGGAGCGGCAAGACTTAGATTTGGACATACAAGATTAAAAAATACACTATTCAAAATAGGGAAACATAGATGTCAGGCAAATATCAGAGTCACTGTGGAAGAAAGAAGAGAATTTGGTTAGAGACCAAAATAAGGAAGTTAAAAGTGTAACAGGAGCGATGTGATTGATAGCATGCTAAAAAAGTAAAAAAAAGTTTTATTAATATTAAATATTTAATAATAACAGGAGTAATTAGGAGGATTTAGTATTTGTAAAGTAATATTATAGATCTATAGATAAATAAATATGAGTATCTTTATGAATAAGGCCATTCTGATCCACACTCCTCACCAGTTGATGGCGGTAATGCGCACCTAAAAGATGTTTGGCAACTGCCATTTCAATCTGAAAAATTCACACGAAGACAAAAGACAATTAGGAGAAATGTATTGATACATTTTGATAGATATTTTGGTAAATCGTTTCTGTCTAACAAATATTTTAGTCCTTTATGTCCTAAAACTGGATTCTGATTTCTTAATAAAGATATGGTTATTAATTAAATAAGGAAAAATATTGAACATTAAAAACTCTGTAAAAAATGTTGCATTACATTTAAATTTACAATTAATATTCTATCATTTCTAACAAAGCTTTTCCCTTTGAAACTGTGTTCCTCATGTTCCTTCCTTTGTTCTAATCATTGGCTCCTTTTCCTGGATGAGGTGTGAGAAGAAAGCTAAAGGTAGACAATAGAAACTGAATATGAGTCTTTTTCAACGTGTATAAAATGTCTCTACTACTGCAGTCATTTCTCTCCTCACACCTTCTGATATAAAAGCATCGTAGATGATCTGTCTGCATACGGCTACTTGCTGAAGGTTTTGTTTACAAAAGCGTAGAAAGCCTTTTCTGCCCTTTGATAAGTTGACCTTTCTACACTTCCCTACATGAGTCTCGTCTCCAAGTCACACAGATATCTGTGAAGGAAGCTGATTTGAAAAGTAATAAAAGCAGAAAATCAGATGCTGCTCTGTTGGTCAGATCTATTGGTCAGGTTCTGTTGAGAGGTTGTTATTCTGCTGTGGTTGTATTTTCTCTGACCATTTTCCTTCCCATCATAAACTGGCAGGTGTGCTGCTTCAGTGCCTCGAGCTGTAATCAATGCCAATTGGACATCACAGTTTGGCTATTAGGTCTTTGTAGGTCAAATGCAAATGTCAAGTCCATGTTTTGAGGGATTCTTCTCGTTGTTGATCCTGTTTTTAGTGCTATTGAAGAGGATCTTGTCATGATTTAATTCTAAGATCTGACCAACATGCAGAAAACCAAGAGACCAGGGGAAGGTTGTACAAGTTTATTATGAACTGGTAGAGAAGGGTCCAGTGCTGCTCTGAACACTGGCGAACCGGGACTGAAAAGTGAAGGGGAAGATCCTACAGTTAGTTTGGACGCAGTTGAGTTTGAGAGTTTCAGGTTTATACCTTGAGAAGTCCGGTTTGAGGCTTTGAGGGAGGAACTGTTGGGTCCAGAGATTGTTTAGTTCAGCAGAGTCCGAGTAACTGCTTCAGCGTCTTACTTCTAGCGCGTGAGGGCAGACCTTGGCTTTGGGTTTCCAGCTCTTAGTCCAGAGCTGCATGGGAATCCAGAGAAGAGTCTTCAGGTTTGGCTCAGAGGGCAGGCTCGGCAGGTTAAGCTCATCCAGAGCTCACAAGAGAAAACCAGGATTCCTGAAAGCAGAGACAAAAGGATTAGAATCCAATCTGGATTCAAGAGCAACAAAGGTTCTCAGAAGATGCTAGGCTCAGGTGCTAACCAAACTGGATTTAACACTGGCGCGCCGAGGCAAGGTCTGAAGGCAGGTTATATACTGTGGATCCTCTGATGATGATGAGATGCGCTTCAGGTGTGTCAAGGCTCAGCTCAGGAGGATCCATGGCGGACTCTGCTGAGAAAGATGGAACTTCTCCAGCTCCCAACAATTCAACATGGAGAAAACCAAATCGAGAGACCAGGGGAAGGTTGTAGCCAAGTTTATTATGAACTGGTAGAGAAGGGTCCAGTGCTGCTCTGGAACACTGGCTTAACCGGACTGAAAAGTGAAGGGAAGAGCCTGCGCGTTAGTTCAGGCTCAGAGGGAATATTGTGTTCGATTTGAAAAAGGGAATAAAGGCAACAGGACTCACGTTTCTTCCAGAAAAGGTGTCTTTCTTTGAATCCAGTCGGTGTGGGTTGTTCCAGTATTAGACTTTCTCGCTTGGAGGGCGGACAGGGTACTTTACCCAGGTTGAGGAGTTTCTCTGAGGAACGGAGGAGCTGACTGCCACCACTAGATTTCTATGGTACTTGAACGGTTTCCTTGTGGAGATGAATCCCCACTGCTCAGTGTGAAGCCCAAACAATCCTTGGAGAAAAGTTGATCCAAACCACCTGTTTGAATCCACAGCTCAGTTTGGACAGCTCAGACAATAATCCTTCCAGGGGCAGGAGGTCCAAAAATCCAGTTTGCAGGATGACTTCCTGCCGAGAGGCAAAGACAAAAACAACAAGGTTAAGACTCAGGTGACAAAAATTCAGTTTGACTCAGCAAAACTCAGCTTCTAAGTAGAGTACCCAAAACTGGCAGCAAACACTCTGGGCGTTGAGGTAGTGGCAAGTAGCTCGTGCAGCTTAAGAGTCCTCCAGTAATGAGGCAACCATCCGCAGGGAGGTGTGTGAGGAGGGCCAACAAGAACCAGGCGGCCACCTGGTGGTGGAGGGAAACAAAACAAAAACACAACCCACACAAACTGGATTTCTAACAGATCTCATGAGTGTTGGAGCAGATCGCAGGCTAAATTTGAAGCAGCTACAATAAGTGAATTTCTTTATATCTTCAAAGTCTTTATGAGTCAAAGGTGGAGTGATTCCTCCAGGTTCACTGTGTCTTTGTCTTTTCCTCAATAATGGCAAGATGGACCAAGAGATTCATAGACATACCACAGCTTAGTCTGCTGCAATCATGCATGGATCCAGTCTGGTGTGGCAAAGATGCGGCAGACCTTAGAGACAAAACTCTTGAGATAGATCCAATCTGGCTATTGGATCTGGATGTGCTCAGGCTGCTGCCTTAAAATGTAACCCACCCCACCTAAGAACATAACCCCACCATGGAGTCCAGTGAACTGGAGCCACTGATCTTGATCAGTTCATTGGATTGCTGATTGCTCCCACTGAGACACACAATAAAAATGCTGTGTAGCATTTGGCTGCAAAAACAAGCCATTTGCAGTGGAAAGACGTTCCACAGGTAATTTCACAATCAGTGGATGTACTTACCAACAAAATCCATATATATGCCCATGTATCCTATAATATAGGGTATAGCATATTCCTAGTGTGGCTGAGTTGGCCGGTATCCTGCAAGATATTGAGAAAATTACCCATTGGTCCAACACGCCTGAATGTAAGATGATTGAAAGTACCTCCTCAGTATGCAGTCAGTTCACTGCTAAAATGTCCTCTTAATCATCTAATTACTTGATTCAGGTGTGTTGGAACCAAAGGCACATCTAAAAGTTGCGGGATTTCTCCCTCAGGAACTGAATTGCCCTGAAATATGTCTAAACCCTTGTACTGGCTGTCTTGGAGGCGACTCAAAGATATTGACAAAATTATGCACATTGATATTGTGTCCCATGTAAGAAAAATAGAAAGTAGAGTAAATAGACAGTAATTCACTGTGAAATGTCAATGTAGTTTGGGGCTTCTTTATTAAATGGATGATGCTGTCGCTTTTTGTAGTGTTTGTTGTATTTCTCATTTGAAAAAGTCATGTGCTGAAATATATTGAATGCTAAATTAATGCTACGCTACATGGACAGGCAACTAATCGGATTGAAGGCCTGATCAGATCAAAAAATGTTTCATGTGAAACACATGTCAGACTGAAGATTCTAATCCGATTCTGGGTCCGATCGATCTAAATTTAATTCCGAATGAGAGAGGTGGTTTTTGTCGATCGACATTCATGATTGGCATCCATGTAAAACACCCATTCGGATCTAAAGAGTAAAATAATCTTTCACTGGGCGCGATGTGTGCTTAATGGCCAGCTGACGCCCGCCTTGTCAACAAACAGAAACCACCGTCCCGTCGCTTCGTTTTTGGAAATTTCCAACATGGCGGAGGAGTCTAGGAACGCTGGGACTTATACACTCAAGTTTATTTAAAGCTGCAGGAAGCAGGAATTTATCCTCTTCTCCTCTTCTCTCTCCACAGCCCACTCGCTTCTCCCACGTACTGCTTCAATTCGCTCATTCTTTACATTTTCTCTCGGACATTTCCCTGCCAGCCAGGCGCTTTTTTTTCCTCTCCTTTTTCTTTCCTCCGCCGCCCTCGAGCGCAGACGCTTGTCAGGCCTCCAAAACCAGACGCGAGACAGAACTGCAAAGTTTGGCAGGAAGTTCTGCGCATGCTTAAAAGATTTAATCTGATCCAACTGCTAGGTACATGTAATACACACGTCATGATCGTATCATTTCATTTAGTGTCCATGTAAACGGAGATTTTGAATTTTGCTGATCAATATACCGCATGGATATATTGGGACGGGGGGTCAAGTAAAAAGCAACAAAATGTTTTATAGACTTAATTGCCTTCATAATGACTATTCAATGTGAGTGTGCCTGTTTATTTTATAAATAGGCACATCAATAATATATTGATATTGTTAAAATTTTTTACTGAAAGTATCCACTTATGCTATGAAACAGCCAGTGTGAGCCAAAGTGATAATTTTATCTTTATTTTAAAAGTCTTAAGTCCCCCTGAAAATGAGAAAATCATTGTTGTTCGACGCTATACCGCACATATTGTTTACACTGTGACCAATCAAACAAGGGATTACCAATATGGCGGCCGGTGGCTTCACTTCAACCCTATACTACCAACGGGCAATCAGCAATCCAGTGAATAAATAGAGATAATTTACTGGAGCCTTAACAGTTCAAAACGTTGATTCAAGGTGCAGCCTTATAGATGCCACTAAAGCTGCAGACAAGGTGGTTGAGAACAGGATGACTCAAAACAGAGGCATTTGTCTGAGTATGTTTAATTGATTACAGAACACAGGTTAATTTTGCATTTATAATTTTAACCAACAGGAGTTAGTTGGCACTAATGGTTTTAAGTCTGATATTCCAGGGATAAAAAAAATCTCACATGGAAATGAAAAAATAAAATCCACGGAAGCATTGAAATAGCACCGCAGAAACTTAATGTATACAGTTTAATGCAAAAAAGGAGATTTTGGAATAAAAAGATCCTACTGGGAAGATACCCAAGACAAGTAAGACCTTTCTTATAAAAGAAAAGATACATACTGTTTCAGATTTACTTGAAATTCCCCAACAAACAGACTGCTGCAGAGAGGCTGAACAGAAGAACTTTCCATTCAAATTTCTTAGTTCTAACTTGTTGAAGCTAACTTACTGGCCTTACTGTAAGTTAACATTGGAATTAATTTGTCTTTGATTATTATCCAAACTAAACCTTTATTTCCTCTCAGAAAAAGGTCAGATTTTCTCAAACTCTGGTTAAAAGCCTCATTCGCAACTTCCGTTAATCACCCTCTGTTTCAGAAATAGGAAATATAATAATACTGACAATGATTACTGCTCTGCTCCTGAATTCAGGAGCATTCTGTGAATGAGACGAAGGCTGTTTTTCTCCTGAGCTGCCAGTGATGTCTGACCTACATGATGGTTGGTGACTGTTAGAAGCCTGTAGGTGGACATTAAACACATGCAGGCTTTTTAAAAGCCAGCTAATGGGCTTTGGACTGAGTCACGTAGTGCTGTATCAACACATTGAATGGGCCTTTTTTCATTTAATCACATCTCCATCCAAAACTGATATTATTTCATGAATACATAATAACAGTCCATGTATTTTTATTAGACCACCTTTATTTCGATTCTATTCTTCACTTAACCATCCTCATTATTTAATGGCATCTTTTCATTGAGGAACAAAGACTGTTTTCTTTTCTACTCATGTTCAGACCAAAGCCCTCACAAGTAGCTATTACAAATCCAATTTTATTTCTATGAAAACTACTGCACAGAATTATACCTTTTTTTAAAATATTTATTTTACTTCAAAAGCATTTAAATATGACGCCTGAAACCTTTGAGACTTTTTGAACCAAAATTCTGCATTGTCTCCTAGAAAATGTCGAATTTGTGCTCAGACTATACTTAGTGTTGATTATTTCATCCAAATTTTGTGAGTCTATAAGAGATACTGGGTATTAGTTTCAGGATGATGCCATCTGATGTTTGTCGTTTGGGTTAAAATATTAGTTAAATATAAGTTTCTAAGCCAACCTTTTAATGGCTGTTCTAATTCATACAAGAACGCAGGCACGGAGTCGTGGTCCTCACTCAAGGCATAAGTTCTTTGGAGAAGAACACAGGAAAGTCTGAACTCTGGGAGAACGGGAGTATGCAGCATAAATAATGGGTTTCAATTGGGAACAACAGAAGCGTGAGGTCATGACGCTTTCTACCTACACCCCTCAGCTTGTCTTGGAGCTTCATTTGTACCTCCCGATTATTATATAGTCTTCATTAATGGTTAATAGTTTAATTTATGGGTGGGGGAATAATAATGAACACAGTCAGAAAAACACTACCAATCAAATTAACATGATTTTCAATGACTATATGGCGACTTAAACGCCTTTTTTTTTCCTCAAAATAAAGCGGTGCGCCCTATGTCTATAGTGCGGTGGCGCTCTATGGCGTAGGTTGTAACTAGCCACTCTTTTGAGACCACCTCATTGAGTGAGATGATGAAAGAGTGGCTGAATGTGGGGAGACCTCAGGTGTTTTTTTTTCCACCTCTCACCATCGCTGTTACATTATGTAACTCCATAGCTCGCTCCATCTCACAGCTGATGTGAAAACATGGGGAAAACAAAGGTGCAGCAGAAGCAGCTAGTTTACATATGCAAAGTCACGGGTTGACGCGCGTCTATATAGGTGCAGCAAAAGGTCCTGGTAGCTGGCTTTGCAGCAGCACGCCGTTTATGCTTGATGAGCCTGCCAACGCTGCTGTCACATGGAAAATGGAAAGTTTTATGCCGGATCGCCACACGAGATCAACCAAATCCAAGCTGGATCCTGTGGAGCTGGGATAGCTTGTGACAGTACAGCCGACACAAGGGCGATATTTAACCAAAATGAAAAGCGCTGAACATCATAGGAGATGATGAAAGCGCAGGTGTATCTGAGAGAAATACTTAGTTTTTCCACGCATCACCACGCCATGCGTCACCCCGCTGCTGCTGCAGCCGGCGTGAAAAAAGATGAATCAGCCGAACGCTTGTGCTCGGGCCAAGTATCCCGGGGGGTCTGGATTAAAGGAGCTTCCCACCGCCGCCGACATCGGTGTGACGCTGCCGCTCACAAAGCGGGTACGCGAGCGGGCGTGGGAGCTGGCGGGATGACCGACTGAGGACCACAGTTTCAGATGATAAGAAGGCAGCGCCGCAGATTACGCAACCGTTTCATGATTGATTGTAGATGCTTGGATTCAAAGTGTCTGCCGGCAAGCTTGTTCAAGCTACAAAGCCCGGCATTATTTCTGAGGAGCTGCGCTGCACCGAAAGCGACTCTGACAGCGAAGATACGTAAGTCTGGCAGTGTCTGATTTAGCGAGCTGTTTAATTCAGAAACAGAGGATGATGACTCTGATGGGTCATCATCAATTTACCTTGCACAAATAAATACCAACAAAGCACAATAATATCTCCAGTTTTGCTCCCCGCTTCTATTTTTCGCACAACAGTAAAACTTAATTCAAATATACAGCATTCCTCAGCCGCGGTCGGGCTCAGCTCAGGTGTTTTTTCATCTAAATAATCTAAATCTTTTAAGTAAGAAAGTCCACCCGAAAATTTAATCATTGCAGTCAGTTCATCCAGATTATTATCCCGCCTATGTTTTTAAGCACTGGCGCGGCCAATAAAGTTCCTAAGAAGGGGGAACTGGTATGTCGGATTTAGCCAGCTGCTTAATTCAGAAACAGAGGATGATGACTTTGATGGGTTTGATTAATACTTTAGGCCAAATACATGAATAAAACACAATCATACTCAGTTTTGCTCCAGCTCTATTTTTTCTACCTGAAAACTTAATTCAACAACAGCAGCCTCTGGGCCACGGGGCATCGGCTCACCTCAGCAGGTGTTTTTCATCTAAATAATTCTAAATCTTAAGGAGAAAGTCCACCTGAAAATCTCTAATCATTGCGTCAGTCTATCCCAGATTTTCATTATCCTGGCCGTATTTTAAAGCTAATTTTATGCTACAATAAACTGTACTCAGAGGAGTAATCACAGCCCTGTGTCATCAGAGATGTGTCTCTCAACGGCAGGTTCCCAGGTTTTAATAACACTTTGTAATAAAATACACTTTGCAGCTTTATTGCTGTGATCAGTGGAATAAAGTAGTTTTAAATATGTTTTAAGTGAGAAAATACACCTGAGTATGACATGTACCTGTATATGCAAAAACGCCCCTATAGTCCGTGCTACTTTTAATGGTTAATAGTTTAATTTAGTGGGGGAATAATAATGAACACAGTCAGAAAAACACAAATCAAATTAACATTTTTGTCATGTTGAATTCAAGGCGTCTAACCCACATGCATAAACCACTCTTGAAACAGGAAAAAAGTTAAATGATTTATTTAAAATGTTCACAGAAAAATGATGCACAGGTTCTGGGTTCTTTGGACTGGTCACGGGAGGAACACCACTGAGGAGGACAGAGCAGTTAGAGTTGATCCAGAAAAAAACTAGCAGTTTACAGATGACAAGGGTAAAATACCTGCTCAGAGATGGATCTGATCAGCGGGGGGGGAACCTTTAGGGTCCAGAGGCTAGTCGGCAGGCAGAGGGCTGAGGGCTGAGGCAGAGACTGAGACCAAGTGCAAGCAGGCAGATTCCAGACAAAGATTTCCCTCTCCAGGATTTCAGGTTTCCAGTAAAGTCAGGATCTGTGAGGCAGAGAGAAACAGGGATCGAACGGGTTCTCAAAAATCGGGGTTTCAGATCAGCGAAGGCTTTAGCTCAGGTTTTGCTAACCGTTACTGGCTTAAACACTCTGGCAGGGAAGTGATGAAGCCTCACTCCTCGCCAAATAGGTCTCCTGATGAGCAGACAGGAAACAGGTGTGTAGGAGTAAGCTCATGCCCTCAGGAGGAAGATCTCAGGCGCTCTCTGGTGGAGAAAGTGGACAAACACTCCAGATCCCAACACTTTTGCCAAATAAGACATCTAATCAGTTTCGGTGCCAGAGGTCCTTCAGACACAGCTATGCCGAGAGAGGGCTGCTGCAGACGGGCTAACGTTAGCCCTGGCTGTGGTTAGCCTCGGAGGACCGCTGGTTGCCACGGTCCTCTCGACAGCGGAATTTTTGTTTTATTACGCAGTAAATGGGCCATATAGTTACACTTAAAAGTATAAAGTTCTCACCTTCAATGATATTGAAACATAATTTTATAAAACAACGGCAATAGAAAAGAGAACTTTGAACTTAATGCTTTGAGCTCTGTGAGTGCTCTACTGGAAGCTGCTGCTGCCGCAGTGCATGCTGGGACAGCTGTCTCAAGAGCTGATGCATGCTGGGCAAAGAGGGAGGGGCAAGAACAACATCAGAGGACTTTGTCTGTTCTCGATATTTTTGCCCTTGTAGATTGGAACAATACTGAAACAATGGCGTTTTTCGAATACCCCAAGTACAGCGAAGGTAGCACAATTACACCTATTGAGAAACGGCCGATGTTAAACTCCTACATGGAATTCCAGAGTGTTAGAAATGATCACGATCTGCATTTAAGAGCTGTTCCTGGAGCTGTTAGTCCTCATGGACCCATCAGTCTTTCTTGTTGTATTCTTCTGACATCCAAAAATAAGAAAACTAGTGCAAGTTTTAATCTCCCAATTATTGTCCTTTCAATAAACTTTCTCAAGTTGTCCTGGAACTTGATCCACTAACCTTAGGTAATTTGAGGATCAACAGAAAAATATTCTTTCAGCTGCAGTAGTCATCTGCATTTGAGACAAATCTTAAATGAATGTGTACCTTTGTGACTAGTTAACCATTGCCACATTTTAAATATTATAAAACTACAATTTATTGATCAGTTGTAGTCCCAATAATCACACCCACTGCAGGTTGGACCAGCTTTCCTCCTTAAAACCATAGAGAAAGCTGTTGTTAATCTCCACTTTTACTGACCTTCTGCTGACTTCTATATATCTTCTTAGATGAGCCCCTTGGAGCGAATAGATCACCAATAAAAGATATTGATAGTTCATGACACTCTGCCTTTCGTTTCAGTAGGGAGTAATGACCCTTTATCCGAATTATTAAGCTCCTCTGTGCCTCGTAGCTTGTTGAGGTCTTCATACCAGTTATTGGAAGATCCTAAAAATAGGATCAGGCTTTCTTAACGGCAGAATTCAGACTTTGGTACCATCTCCCTGTAAGCTCCAGGATTAATTATTTTATTTTATTTACTCAAACTTTCTTTGAATAGGTAATAGCTCAGAGGAATTGTTTTCCCGGTTGTGCATCATGCAAAATTCCTGCCACTTTTGTGGCATGCCAGGTTTGTGATAGTTGCTCTCACAATTGAAGACCAGCCGCCAGTTTACCTCAAACTCCGTCATGGACCCCACCTAAGAGTATTAAATTAAAACTTTTGTCTAGTGCAATGAAAAGGACCTAACTGGAGTCTGATTGGCACTGGAATTGCTCCCTACTTGTTACTTTTACAGTAACAAGGCACAGATCTGGCCTGGGAATGGCCTTGTTTCATCTTTAAAGGCAAGACGATCCACTAGTGAAATCTGAATCAATCTTATTGAGAAAAAAAAAAAAACTTCAGCAAAAATTCGTATTCATATGCTCATTCTAAAAAGTTAAAAACTAAATCATATTGGACGTTTGTTTTCTTTCTCTTATCATTTCAAGTATTTCCATCCAGGGAGCTTTTCGAGATTCTTAGGGCCCGGATTTTATCAAGGTTTCGCGTGTATAAAGCACGTGAACTATTTCCACTATACTTACGCTAAAAATGTATTAAACTGGATCTATCAACAGCGTGCATGCAAAATGATTTTGCCTTTAAAACGTGTCTAAATGGCGCCTCTTATCCATTTAGTACTTTTTCTGCAATGAATATTTATGCAATATGGGCGCTTACACGCAAAAGCTTTAGCGTCTTGTGGGGAGGAGAACATGTAAATATATTAATTTGCGGCGACTCGCAGATTTATTAAAACCTGAAGAAGCAATTTTGCTAGCGGTATTCGACTCCTATATTTAAATATGTTTTCAAAAAGAAGGTGCAAATGAGGTCTGGCAGGCGTGAATTGGCGCACACATGGCAGCGGTTATTGTCGCAAGAAGGAGACATGGAAATGAAGCAAGAAGACGCAGAAGAACGCATTTTTTTCACTCCGTGTGAATATTTTTGCAATGAAGGAGGAAAGCGACCATCAAAACATAGTTTATCCAGCATTTCCATTTTGGAGCTGTTGGGGAACCTCGAATACCTGTATTTGGAGCCAGCCATAAGGAGGACCCACGCGAGCCACCAGATATCAAAACTTCCCGCTATGGTTGCACTTTTTGCATCTAATATATTCCAGAAGACGGTTGCAGGCGAAAATGGGATCTTCCCCAACTTTGCGAAGCGGCGTTTGTCCTAATCGGTGCAAGGTTCTCCCTATTTTACCATGTGGAGCAACATGCCAATGCTGCGGATGCACTGTGTCTCATCCACAGTCACTTCTTGTGAGCCATTTGGTATGTGCATTTTCTACAGGCCAAAACAAAACCTACCTCTTTGTTTTTGTTTTTTGTTTTTTTTTTTTAGTGAAGTAGAGGAGAAATTCAGCCACATACTACCTTATCTAGGGAATAAGGTTGCCAAAGTTTTTTCTTTTACATATATATATATATATATTTGTTGGTGTGTGCAAATTCGGTTTAAATTTCTTAATACACTAGTTTGTAGAAACTATTGAAACTACTTTGCCGCAAACCACAAGCAACGCTTCAAAACCATCATTTGAATAAGGTGTCTCCAACAGTTTTGCACCTTTTGCCACCAGTTACGCAATCACACTTGTTAACATCACCGCAAACCATGGTTCGGCTCCCTCGCGCAAAATTCCAGTTTCGCGAAATGCTAGAATTACTGCACGCAAAATTGGATCTTGATAAATCCGCCCCATATTATCCACAGTGAGCGTTGAGTTCTCTAGCTTAATTCAAATGCACTGAGTACTCTAAAACTGAAGGCACCAACTTAAAACGTCTAAATAGACTTGCTTCAATTAGTGACCAAATAAATTGTCCAAGTTACCCTATCCTCTACGACTGTTACTCCAAATTAATCCCTTTTATTTAGGTTATTTATTTTTCCTCAGGATAAAGCGGCTTCTCTATGTGTGTTGTAATCCGCGACTTTTGGAGGACCGTCTATGCACTATGTAGAATCTTCATCTCCTTCTTTTGAGGACATGTCAGTTTAGGTTGAGGGAGGTGAAAAGGAGACCAGGTGTTTTTTCCACTCATCACCATCTCTGGTAATAATTACATCCCATTTAAGACCCTAGACATAGAGGCACATTGTAGTAGCTCTCTTCCATGATTCATTCAGCCACCTAAATCGCAGGCATTCAGTTGTTGGGAATACAGATGTTTAGTGGACGCAGCATGGCGCCAAACTAAGCAGCCGGTTTACATGCAAAGCTAATAGTGTGAGAAGCGGCGTATAGGCGCAGCAAAAGGTCTGCTGCTTTCGAGATGGAAAAATTGAAGTTTTGCTGCTGGAGGCGCCGCATCAACCAATCAGAGAAGCTGATCTGGGAGCTGACAGCGAGCTTGGAGTGTATGAGAGAGACCAGGTGGTGGTTTTCACGCGTCACCATCGCTGCGTGCCCATCTGACTGAATGAGCATTTGTGCTTGCCGTTATCGAGGGAGGGTCTGGACAAAGGAACTTCAACATTTCGACATCGGGTGTGAAGAAGGTCTTGTGCTTGGTCTGTTTCCTCGTGAAAATCTGTTCCCCCTGTTTGGGAGAGCGCGTGATTGCAAGTTTCGTGAGAGGCTGGATCTGACCATTCTCAAGCTGCTCCTGATTTTCTCGGCGTAAACAGCTCATATAATCATCTCAACTTTGTAACATCCATTTTAATCGTTTGCTCTTTTTAAGAAATTGTAAAAGAAAATAAATACATTAACGAGGTCCTCTTACGCTTTGTTTTGTTTTGATCCAACGCCAAGAATCAGGTATTTCTCCAATCTTTTTTCCCTTCAGCCTGAGCCAGAAATAAACGTGAGTCACCGAACACAAATACAACACGAGTGAAATTTTTAATTTTCACTGCTGATATAAGAGGATGGAAACTGGTTGATAGCAGGGCACACAGATTAAGACTTGAGAGAAGTAATCAGAGTAGAATTTCTGGTTAATCACCTTCTAATATAAAATATGACAGATTACTGATTAAGGACATTTATAGTATACCACATCACAATATATCAATTTTAGAGAAGTGGAAAACCAGTTGCTCTTACTATTTCCCAAAAAAGAGAATGTGGGAGGGAGAAGAGGAGAGAATGGATGTTTCAGCTTACTGAAATGTTAATCTGTTTCCCCTCCATAACAGGGCAGAAATTATTGATTTTACCTGCAAGTCTTCAAATCCACTCATAATTCTCTCTACTAACAAAAAAATCCTGTAGGATTTGGTCATATTTACTCTTTATTTGCAAAGGAGGTAAGGGGAGTCATATATTTCAGCTGTACAAAATAATCTGTTTCCCCACTCCGCCAGAGCCTCTGGGCGGGTCTCCTCCTCCTCTTCACCGCGAGCGGCTGGCAGGTGTTTTTTTCATCTATAAATAATCTAAATCTTGCAGCCATATTTGCTGTGCTGTGATGGGTAAAAAGTAGTTTTTAATATGTTTTACAGTGAGAAAGGCCACCTGAAAACTTAATAATTGCAGTCAGTTCATCCAGATTATCTATCCTGCCTACTATTTCTGTCGGAGGCGCTCAGACCTGCCACATACCCAGCTAACACCAGACAGTAGATGAACCAGGCACCAGGATACCGGCATTCAAAGCGTCGGCAGGTTCCAGGATTTTAAGTTAATTTAGGAGTGATCACAGCCTACTGTCATCTCAATGTGTCAACTCTCAAGGCCAGCACGTAGGTTTGATGGGTAATACTTTGTAATAAATAAAATGAATAGCTTTGAGTCATACTCATAGTTTAGGTTCTCATTTCTATTTTTAAATACAATATGTAGAGGCATTTTAAACGTAGTAGAGACATGTACCTGTATATAAGAAAAAACCCTATGGTGTCCAATTAAGCCTTATGTGTGTGTGTTAAATACAGAAATGGGACACATAACTGAGACTGCTCCTTTTAGTACGGTGCGCCTTTTATGGTCGCGGAAAATTGTCTATTTTTATACATTTCAATCCCCAGGTTTAATTAATGACATTGCTTGTCCAAATGCTCCTGGCCCGGCCCTTCTGTCAAATTTTAGAACCCATTCTGGCCCGCAAGTCAAAAAGTTTAGCTTTATAGTGTAGCCCAACAAAAGCCTTGTTTTTGCTTAGATCACTTATCACAATAAATTAAGAGCAACCTAAAGTCAAGACAAAAACTAAAGCTGCAAATAAAAACGGGCAGTATGCAAATCCTTTCTTTCTAAATTCATAAATAAAATGGCCTCTTTCTTTTACAATAATCGGCACCCTCAGGCATTGTCTTTATAAGGTCAAACGCGAATGGAGGCTTCCTTCATAAAGGCCTCCAACACCCCAAATCAAATCCCTAACACCAGTAAAAGACATAAATAGAAGTGTGAATTAATCAGAAACATCATGCTGAGAGAACATAGTGAACGACACATGCCGATGGCATCATGGATTATCATAAGGTCTGTTAGCTCTCACTGTTTTCCCCTCATGAATGCAGACAAAGAGCTAATTAGCTGCTTCTCCCTGCCCATCACTACACATGGTGCAGCAGTTATTTTTGGTTTTTAATAGATATCCCTTGTCTGAGTAGATACAGGCTGTCTATTAAAAAAATATATATATATATATATATATTTGAGTAAACCTATAGTTTGTTGGAAATGAGGTGCTGATGTTCTCTTTATAAGACAATTGTTTAAAATATACTTCAAATGTTTTTCTTTTGTGCATAGCAGCAGAAAAAAAGGGAAAGGAACCTTTTTTCTGAATAGTAAATCTATTTTCTTTAGTAAGTATCTAAATGAGAAGATGGCAACATTACTTTCTGTTTTTATTGTTATTTTTCATTATTTCCATATATTTTTTGGCAATCCTTTTTTAGTTTAGTTTTTATCTGCAGGTTAGATTCAATGTGGTTAAATCTACCAGGGTTTTATGAGGGTATCCTTGGGATATTCCTTGGCTCGGTCTTTTTCATACCACATCCAGAATAGTTAGGCTATCCTGAGCCTATTTTCTACAATTATGCTGCTATATGTTTAGGCTGCTGGAGGACATTGGGACTACTTTTCATCAGTCTGTTTCATTCTTTCTCTATTTTCCTATTCTGCAGTATTTGTTAGTTCCATCCACAACTTTATATTATAGCCTGTTTGCCAGCAGATAAGCAACTCATGCTGAAACCAGGGTCCAGTCACCTGGCTTTTTATTCAAGCTCTACAAAAAAAAAATAAAAAAAGGTAATGCTCGTTCCCTAATATGTAACTGTCGAAATATTCTTCCGATGGTGCCTACAGAACATAATGTTAACTTAGCATGAACAGAGTGTACCAACATAAACAACCCTCTTTAACACAAAACTAGCATAAAATGGTGATGTTTTCCCCATCTTGACATTACCCAGCAGCCCTTGCAGCTTCTACAGCCTCAAAGGACATTATAATGACTGCCTGAGTGACCGGTGGAAAAAGGAGAAATAGAGCTTTGACTGACTGACACAAAACTAATAACTGTAAAAAGTTCATCATGACCTATTATTTAGGTCAATATTTCAGAATTCATGTTTATGGGCTCTTTATACTTATTGACATGAATACAGACTTAGAATAATTGTATATAAACGTATCTGACTGTTAAAATTATTGTATATAAATGTATCTGTGTAGTGATACCTTACTATCAGCTGTATTGTTTGTGCATGTGTTTATAGCCAAACTTTCTGAAGTAACCTGTTATCTGTAAACTTGCTTTTGGGGAGGTTGTGGTTGATTTACGGGCAGCACTCGACCTGCTGAACTTTGGTGAACAGCTTCAACAGCTTAAACTTTGACTGAACCCTGAGATTTAGAGGACATGTTTGCTGAGACTGCAAGTCTGAGTTCCTTGTCTTGTTTCCCCCGGTGTAGTCTCAGCTGGGACCACTGATTCCAATAAATAGCGATGGAGAATGCTGGGACTGCAGAGTGAGGTGGAGACTGTAAACTCTGCAGTCCCTTCCTGCTCTCCTCGCGAGTAAAACTAAATTAATTGTCTCTGTGCCTTCTTTTGTTTCCCTGTATAACTATGTATGATGTTTTTAGGTGCTTAGACCTGACATAGACCAATCATAGTAGGAAAGCTTTCTCAAGCAGTTTTTGATACAATTTGGAAACAGGAGATGAGTCCCTGGTATAATGCGTCACCTGGATTGAGAAACGTGTTCAAATACTTTGTTTTCCTTATCATTTACGCAGCACACACATATCATCCTTGTCTTATTTTATTCTTATATCTTATCGGTACACTGCAAGAAAACGATTCCCACAACAGATTATATAAATATACTGTATATATATGTGTGTGTGTGTGTGTCTGTCTGTCTGTATCCACCTCAGTGGTTTTAGTATTAGATCTAATTGATTGATTTACATAAATGGCCTATTTACAGTTAAGGACATGCTGCAGCCAGACTTGACCGGTTTGCATCAATGGACTGAAAAAACAGCCTTTTTTGGAAGATCTAAGCATAAAGGACTGGATTCAGTTCAAATATTTCATCTTGACTGGAGGAATAACTTCCCGAAACCTAAATCATTTATCATTTCTCTATTATTCATCCTGTACCTGCTGATCTACAAGTTCCAAATTGACTCTGCAAGCCTTTCTTGGTGTCAATCTTTTCTCTTCTTGACATCCTTCTGATAGACAGGATTCAATCCAACAAAGTCAGGGTATGACAGACAGGAGATAACAGCGAGCCGAGTATGGGGGCTCTGTTGGGTTAGTAATGGGAGCAGAAACAAAAGCAGGAAGGATGGGTTCTGATGCTGTTGTAGAGCAGGCTGAGGGAGCTTATTAATGCAGCATTGATGAAATACATGACTCTCCAAGCACGCTCAGGATCATTGATCTGAAATCTACGGGCCACTTATACTGGAGGGTATCCAGGACTCAATCAGGTGGATGGATCCTTGGATAAATTTACTTTTAGAAGTCTGTGAACCTGAAACTGCCGCCCAGAGTCAGTTCATTACAAATAATCCCAAAAAGTCCTAGCTTCATCTCATCACAGTGTGTGCTGATATGGATGAGTAAAAATCTCACTTCAGAGCTGGTTTCTGAAGTTCTGCAGAATCATATGTCCATGTAAGTCTCTAATGGCCTGAAGGACAAAAATAATGCTGAGAAAGTTCAAGATTTTAGAATTTATTCAGTTTATTGGATACCTCTAATAGTCCCTTCTTGTAATCACCTGAGCTTTCCACTTACTTTGTATCATATTTGATACAAACTGATAGTCACTAAAGTCTCAAAGTTTACCAACTGAAAGGATGGCTGATTGTGTATCTTCAAAACAACAATACATTGATTCTATACTAGAAACAGCTGATGCACTGAACTGTTATACTCTTACATTTTTTACCTTTTGTTTCTGTTCAAGATTTTTATTTTAGAGTTGTGGTGTGTAAATATAGATAATGTATTCTTATTCTTAGTTTTGGTATTATTTTTGTAGTCCTTGGTAGTGGTTTTAATTATACGTAGTTATTGTTTTCCATGGCTTCAGGTGTCTCCAGTCCTTTCTCTTATCCTCTAGTTTTCCCCTTGGTCATTCCTTATTTTGTAGTCATTAGTTTTATTCCCATTGTAGCCTTATTTAAGTTCTTATCTAATTACTTTTAGATCCTCTTGTTTCTCCCTGGTTATTCTGTTTCCACCTAGTTTCCTTTCCTTTCCCTTTTAGCTCCTTCTACAGTTACTCTGTCTACACCTGCTCCCTTTAGCTAATTATTCCTCCCATTGTTTCTGTCTCCCATATATACACCTCCTGTTCAGTTCCTCTATTATGTTTGTTAGGAATCCAGTTTGTGTGGAGTTGTGCTTTTGTGTCTTCTCTCCCTCCACCACCAGGTGGTGCCCTGTCCTCGTTGGTCCTACCACACACCTACGGCTGGTTGACTCACCCACTGAGAACTATTGGAGCGTTGGACTGTCACTACCTTGGCACCAGAGTGATTGCCAGTTTTGGGTACTCTAGTCAAGCTGAGTTTTGCTGAGCCTAACTTACTTTTTTCTTTGCCTTTTCGGCTGGAAATCCTTCCTGCAAGCTGGATGTTTGGCCTTATCCCCCTGGAAGGATTGTTAGAGTCTCACACTGAGCAGGGGGTAAACCTCCACTAGTTCAGTTCAAGTCCTCCTGGATTCCCAAGTGACAGTCCGCTCAATAGCTCCTCTGGGTCTAACCAAGTCCATGCCTGTCCGCCCTCCAGCGAGTTTCAACCTCTGGAAAAACCCACACCGACTTGATTCTGGGAGGAAAGTTTTCTCCACTAACGTGAGTCCCGTTTTCTC
The DNA here is from genome assembly GCA_018398635.1 of Cyprinodon brontotheroides. Classification (NCBI taxonomy): domain Eukaryota; kingdom Metazoa; phylum Chordata; class Actinopteri; order Cyprinodontiformes; family Cyprinodontidae; genus Cyprinodon; species Cyprinodon brontotheroides. The sequence continues at coordinate 7,097,566 of JAGKQL010000007.1, read as the reverse complement.
TTGTCTCTCCAAGTCATCGTTCAAAGTTCCCACGGATCCTGAACTAACCACTGATACTTCCCTTCCCTCTTCCAGTTCCGGTTCACCAGTTCACTGTGTTTCTTGAATCCAACCTCGCTGGTTTCATCAATAAACCTGTTCAAACTTATATCCCTGGTTCTCTGAGTGCTTTACTGCATGTGGGTCAGATCTCTTAAGAAAATCATGACAATGTTTATTTCTCACTATTGTCTCCTAGTTTTTTGGTTCTTAAGTTCCTTGTCGAAAAGTCCTGGAGTATGATTCTGTATTTTCACTTTTTCATTAAATTTTTCAAGCAATCATTCTTGCTCCTTCTACTTTGCATTTGTGTCACGACAACATCCACCGACCTTGACACTGAACCATAAACTATATGTAAAATGGACTATTACCATACAAATTTTTACAAGAGTTTTCTAGGATTTCTAATTGAATTACAAGAGATCAGTCACTCCCTCAATGTTTACAGACAGAAAAGGTACTGCGCATCTTTAAATAAGAACCAGAAAACAAGGGCTTGAAACACAAATTCTAGTGTCCTGCAATAGCTTCCTGCACATTGATGATTCGTTTTAAATGTTCCTACTTGGGTAAGTTTCAGGAAGCTAGTTTTCCAAACCTGAAATCAGGGAAACTCTGAGTTTTCCGTTTCACAAAGAGAATTTCCTCAACCTCTGTTTCAGTCACCGTAGTAACATTCTCCCTAGAGCTAACCTGGTCGGGAGCAGGTTTGGTCCTCTGTCTCCGCTCTCCTCACAGCCAATCACATTTGTGTTACTTCCTGATTTAGTCAGATTTCATTTCTGTCACTGTTTTATACAGTTGTATGCACTCTGTGTACACAAAATGGCAATAAATTTTGTCCTAGTCTAAATTTTAAGTCGTTACGCACGTTTTACGCAAGTGAGTGGACCTACTTATGGTTCAATACACTAATTCTTAGCAGCCATTATGAAACTGAAAACCCAGAGTTCACGACATAAGGTGAGTTCAATTTAGAGTTGCCAATTTGAATCTGAGTTTATCAAACACACTTTGTGAAACAGAACCCTGGTGTTATATGTTAAATGTTCAATGGATCTTCTAAAATCTCACATGAACCCTTAGGTCGAAAAGCCAGTCTTGCCTATTAAATAATTCATCGAAGTTATCATATTATAGCTGTTAAAAACTTCAAACAATCATAAAACTAAAAATCTAAAGATTGTTCTTAGAATTTCACCTTGTTCCTCATTAAGCTCCTCAGACCTTTGGAGACTATTAAAATGAATGAATGTTAGAAGTAGTTTGTAGGACTATCCAAGACCTTTAGTGTTTAAAGCAGAGACAATTGAGAAGAGCTGATTGGCCAATCCACCATCTCAATGAATAAATGACAAATATGGATAAACTTCTTTAACAATCAGATGTAGCTGGCCAAACATTTAGGGAGATTGCCCTGATTGTCCAGTCTCAAGTTCTCTGCAGCCTCTAAGATTTTCTTTCCCAGGTTTGTCCTCCATATAGCTTCATCAAGAAAAGGAAATGTCTGGTTTGACTCTGATCTGTTGATGATTTACTGCAGAGAAATGTAATGAAAACTATCATATCTCCTAGTGAAATATGTTGCTTGAAATGCACAACTGTCTCTTCATGCTGACATAAAGAGTGAACTCTTATGGCAGTAAGATAGTAAAAGCCTCTCTGTCGCTAATGTTTTATTCATGGAAGAGAGTTTATGATGAGTCTGCTGAGGGAGGAAGGTCTGTTAGTGAGTTAGGATTTGTGAAAGACATATTGGTTGTGATAGAATATTGTTTTCATGTTTTGACAATTACATTTTTTAAACAGTTTATTAAATAGGAAATTAGCTGAGTCACTAATATCAATCAAACAAGTCTAATCAATGCAAATTTAGGTTTAAAGCCCTCCCTCATGTTCTACATTTAGGTTTCTAAAGAATGCCTCATGGCCTGGAACTTTTAAAATTAATGGACATCCTTATTTTTTGGCTGGCATTGCTGTCAGGTAGACTTAGACAAACTTTATTGTCATTTTGTATAAACGGAGTGTATATAAAACAGAATTAAGTAACCTTACAGCTTAACAGTCAAATGAGCAGTTTACAGTATATGGGCTCTTGGTCTGTATTTGTGCTTTATCCCTTTATCCCTAGTGCTTGGAGAGTGATCAGTGAGGGGCAGGTCTGGGGTGGGTTTCTAAGTTTTACAGCTTGAATTGACTGCCCTATCAATTCACCCTGAGGGGTGGGGATCTCCGCCTAGGTAATAAAAAAAAGAAAAATGTTTTATGCAGCAGGTTTGCTGATATGGGGTAGCCTCTCTGCTCTCACTTTCTACATATTTATAGGCTAAATCTTTAGACAGAAACTTGGACAACTCTCTCTGTACAACAATCATATACGAAGATTAGCTGCAAGAGCTGCAAATGGGTATAAGCATCTACATGTATGGAACTGTAAAAAAGCACAGATTAAAGCCAGTTTCTTTTTTATATCTTTACCAAAGTGAACTTAAGCCTGCATGTAGGAATACATCCCTCCATCTCCATATGCAAACGGATGTAGCTCATATGTGTTTCTCTTGTCTAAAAGATCAAATATCAACTGTTCTCCTGAATTTCTAACATTTTCTATATATAATCTTTCATTTTGGTTGTGCCACACTCAACTGTTGCTGAAAACAGCTACAGGAATATGCAGGGGGCAGACTTGGGCTGCAAGAGACATTCTCAAAGTTAAGGCATGAAATGTCTCAGTTTAACTCGTTTTTAACCTGTTAAAGAGATTATCAAGGTAATGTTAATAATACATCTCTCGAAGCCTACGTACGCTTTATAAATATCAAACTGAGCCATGACGATCATAGCCTGAATTAGTCGTGCAAGGACCTGTCTCCACACAGCTGTTTATTACACTGATTAAATAAAAATTATTCCTTTAACAGAAATATTTTCCTCTTTTGGTGGAGGCTGTATCAAGCTGCTTTTTCACTGATAGAAAGAAAATGAAAATTATGGATAATTATGGGTTCCTCCTGATTTCGTTGCTCTGAAAAAGGAAACATTTATATAAAACAGCCTAGTGACGAAAGGGAGTTATTGAGATAACTGCACTTCATATTTTGTCTAACAGTGGCGGTAATAAGAAAGTAGCCATAACCCTGGCTCTTGGATGCAGCCTGTTTAAAGTTCCGCAGTTTTCCTGATACCATGTCTTGTCTCTGTTCCTCTAAACCACTGAGTCCGCCTATTCCATCTGAGCGTGTCTGCTTGAGCTCACTGCTGGACTCATGGACCTCTGAAATTGCCTAAATGCCCCGTGGATTCCTGGAACCCTGAATCATCCTGTTCTGTGTTGGGATCTGGAGGCTTGTCTACCTTTCTCCACCAGAGGGAGCGCCTGAGATCTTCCTCCTGAGGGCGTGAGCTGACTTCTGCACACCTGTTTCCCATCTGCTCATCAGGAGGCTTCTTAAGGAGGAGGAGGCTGACACCTCCCTGCCAGAGTGATTGCCAGTGATCCTGACAAACCTGGTAACCAGTCAATTCCTGGCGAAAACTCTCGCTGCCTGGAACCTGCCTGTCTGCCTCGCCTCAGCCTCCTCCCTGTCTCTGCCTCTCACCCCTCTGCCCTCAGCCTGCTGACCAGCCTCTGGACCCACAGGGTTCCCCCCTGCTGATCAGAATACCCTCTGAGCAGGCATACATCCAAGCCGCGTTAAGCAGCAAGTCCTTGGGATCCTCTCTAACCGACCTGTCTCCCCATTGCTTCTGTCCCGTGACCCCTCACGAACCTGCCGACGTCAGGGCGTTGCTCTGCTGGGGAATAAACCTTCTAACTTTTCGGCTGGCTGACTTTCTGCATGTGGGTTAGACAATGAGCGCCCCAACATGACAGGAACGGGATCCTGCCTTCCTCTGAGAGGATGGACTGAACTGTAAGTCACTCACACAGATAATCATCTTCCATCAGGTTATCATGGTCACTTACCTGTGTTCTCCCTGAACCACTGTGTCAGTGATGGGTTGTGCTCGGCCTCCCCCCCGCAGCCTGCTGATTAACTGCAGATTCACAGCAGCCCCCTTGTATTCCGTCATGTGTTTTGTTAATAAATGTTTTGAAACTTTCCCACTGTCCTTCTCTCCTGAATACTGGGTCCTACACTCTGGGTTTCCTGACACATATGCACTTCTCTAGTACATCATGTTCTATTTACAGTAGAGTATGATTCCTGCTCTCCGTCTTTCTCTCTATTCATTGCTCCTGCTGCTGCTTGGCCCAAAGTTTGGTCTGACTCAGACTTTCCCTTCCTATTCTGTTTTCTCTTTAGTGAAAAATATCAAATATAGCCAAATACTAAAATAATTGAAATGAGAATATGCTATTTTAACACGTTAAAATTAAATTCAATGAAGTAAAGTCATGTGGGTATAAAAGTGGAATATTAGTATAAATAGCTATAAATAACTTGACGTATAAAATTTCAATAAACAAGATAAAATATGCACATTTAAGACATTATATAAAATACATAAGTATGAGTGTCTACAACAGTACAGCAGTTGTAGATAAAGATGGGGCATAATGAGGCTTTTTGATGGACCATGGTGACTCAAGCAGAGCAGGTCTTGTCTATTTTATTATTTGTACTAATATATATATATATATATATATATATATATATATATATATATATATATATACTATATAATAGTATGTAATTACACTTAGAAACCAATTTATTTGGAAAATTAACTGGATTTTTATTTTGTTTCTGCAGACAAAATGCCTTAGTTTCTGCTCACCAGATTAAATCTTTACAGTTACATTGACTTCAGTTCCATCGAAAAAGTATAAAACGAGGTTCAGCATCCACGCACTGAGAAATCAAAGCTGAAAAAATTCGATCATTTTCAGTTTGGGATTTGCTAACATATCAATCGCTTAATGAATTCATGAATTGATTCAGTGATTGGTGGAAATTTACTGCCGACCGGTACAGACAGAGTAAAAACTGGCCGTCACCATGTTCCCTGCTGTCTGAGTAGCTCGCTGGGCTGAAATATTTCCTCATGAAAATGCATTTTTTTCTTAAATGTCATCTACAACTTTAACTGCTCTCCACCTACATTTGTAGCTTGATGGGCTCCTATTCCAGTGACTGCTGGGATTGACAGGGCTTCACTAATGGCGTCTGTAGCCTGTGTGTGGCAGTTACCATGGCGACAGTGCATGTTGATGATGGCATGCAGCACGTATGCCCAAACCCTTGAACTCTTTTTTTTTATTAGATAGTCACGCTAAATCCTAGCGCTTCAAATATAAAACACTTCCCAGTTTTGCTGGAGACCTATCCGTCGTCTGCTACAGTCAGGGTTGCAGTGTAATGGTACGCGGTAGTTTATATACACAATTTAGGCAAAATCTCAATACAAAAAAATAAAGGTTTGGACATGACCTCGGTGTCCTCATTGGTAGTTATGGCTGTGGATTCCTGCCGTACAATCCGGTTCCAAAAGGAACATTAATTCTCTCTATCTTCCTTTTATTCCTCTTTCAAATCTGTCTGCTGGAAACTAACGGAAAAAAACTCTTGAACTCCTTATCATTAATACAAAGTTAAAGCAGCAGGAAAATAATGTTGATGAAGAAGGATAATAAGCTAACGAAATATGTGAAATGAGAGTAATTTTAATATATGATGTAGAGTAGAGCCATAGTTGTGTCCATGTGTGCCTGATGATATGTAAATATATGGTTCTAGCCATGCAAATATGTGTCAATGGCTCTGCGGCTAATGGCTGAACTCTGACTGGCCTGTCACACTGGTTTACTCTGAGGGGACTAATGCACTTTCTGCCTCATTGCCTGAGGACACTAAAAACCAACAAGAGTAACAGAGTAGGGAGAAAAGCTTGCGCTGAAGACAACAGCAGAGATGAGCCATCATCCTGTAATGGTGCTGGGTCCAAATTGTACTTTTATTGCTGTGGCTGGGAATCATACAAACATGTCTAGGTTTAACTCTAAAGATATGTTGGTAAGGATGGCAATTGTGAAAACTATGAACTGTAAATCATGAATTCTTCTCAATATGAATCTGGTTCACTTTTTTCTTGGATTATTCTTAGGGCAGCTAGATGATAGGGGCCCAGGTTGCAAACTGAGTTGCTTTATGAAGCACATAAGAGAAGTTGTATCCACCACATACATTAGAGTAACTACAATGCTTCCTGTGGATCATCCCAATGATCATCAACCATCCTCTTTACCCCTGAGATCGCAATGTTAGAAGAGGATGACCGTATCCAATCTGGACTGCCAGCAGTTTGTTTATTTGGGCAACTGACGTAGAGAGTCTCCTTTAACAGTAGCAGCCATTCAAAATGGCCCTTCCCAGTCAAACACCAGCCGAATGGCAGCCAACTTCCAGCCACTGGAGTGACCCCTTCCTTCTCCTGGGTCTGCATATTTGTTTACTCTGACTCCACCCTTTCACTGAACTACAGGGAGATGGCACTTCTCTTAAGAGCTCAATGTCCACAAATCATGACAGAATATTTTAGTTCAAAGTTTGATGTTTAAAAAGGAATTGTAGGGGACCAGCCAAAGACCAGCAAAAGAGAAAATTTGTTAAATTTTAAATAGCTACTACTGTATCTGTAGGGCACTTTACTTTGCCCTTATAAATTAGACACAAACTATTTAAATCTGCACACAACACCTTAAACTCCCATGATCTAGTACAGAATCTTGTTAAACCTCCCTTAGATCGTGTAAAAGTCTTCAGGTCAACAAATCAGAGCATTTCAGGATAGGACACCTGATTTCACCTAAAACTAACCTTGTCCTGTAGGCATGGACTGACATTTATGACCAGGTTAGTGACCCACATGTTCTTTATCATCCTCTGTCACATAGACATGGTCACTAACCTGTGTTCTCTCCCTGCAGAGGTTCCTGCCTTAGATGCCCTCACTGTTACTGCAGATCTGTTGTTTTTAAATAAATGCTTTTTGAAATATCTGCCTGTCCTCCTTAAATACTGGGCCCTCTGTTCTGAGCCTCAAAACTTCCCTTTCCTTCACCTCAAATCCCCTTCCCTTGCATTCCCACCGAGCAAAAATTGTTTGAAAACACATGATTTACATCTCAACGACATCTACATTTGGTGGAAAGGTGAAAAGTCTTTGAAAACTGGTTTTTCAACATCTTTTCAAAGTCTATTATTAGACTAAAGTGGGACAAAATCAGATTTTGCCTAAAGACCAAAGTCTAAATATTTGGTGTTTTTCGGGTGTTCCCTTCCATGCCCTGTTACTTTGTACTAAAGTTATCTAGCTATCTATCTTAATTTAACTTGTAAACATCCAGGTCAAATAGGTAACATTCTAAAAGGACAAAACCCAGAAAAAGCTCCTTACGGCATCCTTTTCTGGGTCCTTTGAATGTTTTCCAGTGGTGGAAGTTTTTTGTATTTTTGGAGTTTTGGGGCATAGCTGAGATTTTCAACCATCTTCTTCATATATCTCTGCAGATGAACCCTTGATCCATCCATAATTTTACTTTTACTTTAGTCTGTTGTGCCTTTGAAAGCAGACAATGAGATCCCTTGGTAAGGGTTGTAAGGGTTCGAAGGGAACCCTTACAACTTCCCTGGTCCGTTTATAGATCTGTGCATTTTATTCTTTTTTACAAAGACTTTTTGTTTTACAGATTGCCTCAAACTTTATTCAGATCATTGATAAACAACCTCCAGGCCATAACCAGTCCTCAAGCTGTTCCCATCTGGTTCTGGGAGCATCAAATATTCAGGCACAAAAATTGGTTCCACTGTAGGTCTCAAATAGTAGCCAATCAGAGCTCTTACTCATTGATCAAAAAAGCTGCACTTAATTACCATGAATTATAAGACCCCATACATTGCAGACTAAATCCTTTTTGGCCAATAACACTGTGAGCTGATAATTGCGTAACACCCTGACAAATCTAAAGGATTTACCAGTGCCTTCTGTTGTCATAGCTGAAGCTAAAATCAATGCATTTAGCAGAAACATGGGTAATCAAAGGATTGTCAGGCTAAAATGGCTCTGTGCCCTGGGAGAAATGTGTTGGCGGACCTGGTCGCCTGACATGTTAACTGTTAATAACAGCTTGAAGGCGATATCAATTTGCTGATTTTTCCACTCTGTGATTTGTGGCACCTGCCAGAGGGTAGAAGGCATAAATGGGGTCGGTTGGTGGTCAGAGTGGATCAGTGCTGCCTGTTTTTCCTCATTCTGGTCCACTTAACGTCCTGCCAGAGTGCTGCACTTAAAAAGCTTTAAGAAAATAGCAACTATTTATTCTTAATATTAAATAAAACATTGATTCTGAGGCGTACAGCTAATATAAGGTTCTTACTTCTGCTATTGTTGCCTAATAATACCTCATATCTGCAATACGTTTTTCCAAATCACTGCAGTTTAATTTTCTCCAGACTCACCTTAAAAAAACATAAATAATAACTTAATCTAGGTAATCAGTTAACCAATGTGCATGTAGCAGAAGTTTTCTGAGGATGTGGAACACAGTGCAGTGACCCTAAGCTGAGCTGAGAGCTGTGCAGAGAAAGCAGCTCTTGTGTCGAATTAACCTGTAACACCTTGTCAAACCAAACCAGTCAAACTGTCTCTGGCACCAGATAAACAGCCATACAGTCTATGCAGCGAGAGGCTCTGTCACTCTCATTAGCACCCCTCAACTCTTAATCAGTTTAATTAGGCAGCTGAAAAGGCCAGCCTGAGCCTTACTGGCCAGACAAACGGGATAGACCTTTGGCGGCTCAATTAAACCTACAGCAATACGACGGTTTGTCTTCCAACATCACCGCTAAGACTCTGCAGTTGGTCCAGCTCTCAGACTGAAGCTGCACCAAATGAGGAGGCAGGATGCAGAGTAGAGAGTGTAAGATCAGCCCTGGCAGGAAGCCCGCTGTGTTTCCACATGATGTTCAACATGGACACAAAGAGCTTTTCACAGATCCAAGAAGCTGTGCAGTTTTTTTTACTATCATCTTCATGAGGCTGATGTGTAAAAAAAAGAATTTAAATAGATTTAGCTGTTGAACTGCTGTTTGCAATTTATAATCTCCCTCATTAAAAAGATAAAACATTAAAGCCAAAATCTCCAAAGATTTAATATTCTCAAATCCAGTATGATTTAAGTGAAGAAATGAGTGGGGTTTGAGTTTTTATTTCTTATCTTTTTTTATTCCTCTTGACTTAATGAAATTTGATGTATTTCTGAAGATATATGTTCCTTTTTAAGTTTTATTTTAGTTTCCAGGTGAGGCTAATTAATTATCTTAAAATATTATCTTTTCAAAATGGGAACTAAAAGAGCACAGGCTAGTCAGCCATTTTCAGACAATTGCAAATAATTTATTTAATGATTTTGGGGGTGTTGACCAAACATAAGACAATGAAAAAGCATAGCTGAAGTCTGACACAGTGCAGAAAAGGATCTAAAATAGGTAAATATTTTTTTAAAATAAGTGTATTTACGGTTCATTTTAGCAGGAAAATAGGATAATTTGCCAAATAAGGTAATTTACTGGTATGATTATTGTTAACTTAAAAAAACATATATCATGCATTTGATCAAATATAATGGAGTAGTAGTTTTTTCTTATTTTAAATGCTAAATGCCTTATTCCAACAGCAAATTGTCTGGCTTTCAAGCTAAAATCAGAGGAAAATATACTTATTTCAAGGAAAATAAACATCGTTGTATTTACGTATTTGCAGTGTTCATGTAGACCTGGGGATATTTGCCCACAATACCTAGTAGATATTTCGAGCCTCTAAGCCAGGGGCGGGCAATTCCAGTTCCTGGGGGCGGGTATCCTGCAACTTTTAGATCCATCTGTGGTCCAATACACCTGAATCAAATAGCTGAGTTACCTCCTCAATATGCAGTCAGTTCCTCCAGAGTCATCTCAATGATCTAATCATTTTAATCATAGGGTGTTGAACCAAGGGCCAATCAAAAAGTTGCAGGATACTGGCCCTAGGGAACTGGAATTGCCCACCCCTGCCTAAGCTTGTCATGATTGGTTTAAGCGATCTGACCCACAAGCAGAGAACCACTCAGAGACCAAGGGAAACATAGAAGTAGGAGCTGGAACTCGGTGGACTGGTGAACCGGAACCGGGAAGTCAGAAGGAGAGGTCACAGTGATCAGTTCTGGGACCGTAGGAAAATTGACCGAGGCTTGAATATAGCTGGAGAGAAACTCACATTTGAGAGGGCTCTTGTTAATTCTTGAATCCAGTTTGTGGGGAATTAATCCAGAGGGGAGGGAACTTGTTGGAGAGCGGATAGGTAGACATACGTAGGACCCAGAGGAATAAAGGAGCAGACTGTCACTTGGTTTTCCGATGAGGACTTGAGCGGATCATGTGGAGATTTACCCCTGCTCAGTGTGTACTCAGTAATCCTTCCAGGGGAGAAGGTCCAGGTTATCCAGTTACACAGGAAAGAAGCTTCCTGCCGAAGAGCAAAGACAAAAAACAAGCTTAGACTCAGAGAAACAAAGCTTTGGTTAGACTCTGCTAATCTCAGCTTGGCTAGAGTACCCAAAACTGGCAAACACTCTGGCCTCCAGGTAGTTACAGCCCGCTGCTCAAATACTCCTCCGGTAATGATCCAACGAGCCACAGATGTGCAGGGAGGCCCAATGAGGAACAGGGCACCACCTGGTGGTGGAGAGAGAAAAACACAAAAACAACCCACACAAACTGGAATCCTAACAAATCTGCGTAAATGTCTGAATGTGATGTGAAGTTCTTTGGGTTTCTTTAACCCAAAGAAAACCACTTAAACCATTTGAATCTAAAGCATTATTGGCCTCAGTCTGATGTCAAGGAATTAGATCTCTCTGCATCGTCATGTCTTAAAAATTGTTTATTTTTGTAATGAACACTTTGAGCCTCTAGCTCTAGTTAAATAAAATAACATTGCAGCATGATGCAGTCACCACTGGTTTTCATCCACTCCAGTTTTCCAGTTTGTTTTCATCTGCCCAGACATCAGAGATTAGAAATTAACCTGCTTAATGTAGAATGAACCTCTATGGTAATTGGTTTTAATTGAACTAATGATGGATGGAAAACACTAAAACATGATACAGAATTGAAAGTATTACTTTTACGGTTTTGAACATTTTTACACTTTCAATGCTGATTATTTAATTCTTCATTTTCTTTCCATCAAACGTCCTATTTTATCTGAACAGGATATCTGCTTAAGTTGGCTAAAAAATAATAATCTTTTCCCTTTTTCTTACATCATAAACATGGCATTTAATGCTAATATACAGGCTTTATATGCAATGCAATTTTCCCTCCAAGTATTTTAAATATTCTTATAAATCAATGTGACTGCTGCAAGAGAGCGTTAAAACATTTGGACTGAAAGAAATAAACCCAAACCTTCCTGGCTGGTTTGGGTGACAGTGCAGCTTGAGTTTTAAATGTTTCCTGAAAATATTGGTTGATGTCTCTTGTTCCTGTGGCTGTCATGCATAGCATAATGTGACAAGACTAAACACAATGAAGAAAAAACAAAGTGGAATAATAAAGCAGTCTGCATTAGATGAGCTCTGAGGACGGAAACAGATCGTCTGGTTTGGAGCTGAGTAGAGAAGCGAGCAGGTGAATAAAGACTCACTCAGCTTCATAAAAGCACCCCATGGATCAAATGGGATTTTTTTTCCAGAAGATGAACACCATTTTCACGCCAGTGACTCTTAAATGCTTCAAGTAACACACTGGCTGGCCTTATCAGTGTTGCTCTGTATCAGAAAATGGTTTGCCAGGTGTAGATGTCTTTGTCCCAGATGTGGATGAGCTGTTAGGCATATTTTATTAATTCGATTCACATTTTGTTCTCAGATATTTGACTTTTGACTTTTTGAACACATGAAACATTTCCTTCAGAAAAGAAGACAAGAGCATAAAGGGTGAAATCAGATGTGAAGGAATTTAGTTGAAGGATAATAAAACAAATCTGCTCATTTACAGCAGAAGGGGAGCAGGATAATTTAGCATTTCAATACCTGATATTGTTCATGTTTCATGCATCAATCCATCCATCCATCCATCCATCCATCCATCCATCCATCCATCCATCCATCCATCCATCCATCCATCCATCCATCCATCCATCCATCCATCCATCCATCCAAATGAAAAGTTGTAATTTGAGGCCTGGTCTTCTTTCATCTTTCACTTAATGCAAATGTATCACCTCTGTCTTTTAAAGAATTTGTCCACATTTTTTAATCATTATTCTCCATTAAAATATCTAGTTCCAGTAGTGTGAAACTGGCCCTTCCTGTTTCTTCTCATGGTAATTTGTCAAATTGGGGCTCCACTGATTGTTCAGCTTGCTCAACTGTCAGTGGATCTACTTAGAGTTGATTAAAATAATTCATAACAGCCTTTATGATAAAGAAACTCTGAGTTTCTGACCTAATGCTTGATTAATTCAGAGTTGAGGATTTGAATCTGAGTTTGTTAATCTTGCTTTGTGAAACAGGCCCCAGGTGTATGATGGCATCTTCAAATACAACCTCACACTTCTGTCTCTGTACCTTGCACTTTACTGTTATATAACAATTGTTATGGCTCTTCCTTTTTGGACTTTGAGTTTTTAGTTTTCAGTTATCTAAGACATTCTGCTTTGTTGATCTTTGGTTTATTTTCCATTTTCTGTTATATTTAATTTTATTATATGTAAGCAGGTGTGATTTACTCTCTGTTGCCCCTTCCCCCCTGTCCCCTTTCCCCTAGCTCCCTTCTAGTCACTTTTATCCACACCTGCTCCATATCAGTGTTTGTTCTGTCCCCCATATATACTCTCCCAGTGCAGTTCTTCAGTCCTAGTTCCTTGTTGTTACTTGGCTCCCCATGTGTGTTTTCTCCTCACATCTCCTGTTTTTTGGTTTGATTCTTTTGTTTCTGTTGTCTTTTTGATTTAATAAAACCTGCAAGAACTCATCTCTGCCTCCCCAGTCTGTGCATTTGGGTCTTCAACTAACCTCCACCCCACCTGATAACAATAACCTTTTTTGCTTATAAATTGTTAACATGGATGTCTTATGGTATTCTCCATCCTGGCCATTATTTTTACTATTTACTGCACATTTGTGGCAATCCTGCTTTTGTATGTAAAAAAACATTGTTTTGATGCCCTTCTGAGGCTAAAAATTGGTAATTGCAACGGATTTTCAGTTTTAGCTTCCTCGTTCTCACAGCATTTCTCTAAAGAAATAATGGTAATCGCTCTGCCATATGTGGAATAAAGGAGCCTTAGAGTGAGTCCAGATACAGATCCTATTTTCTATATTTTACTCTATTCCCCATATATCATCTAAGCGATAACACCAACCACAGAACAGCTCAGGTTGGCCTTCTACACAAATCCTCATCCAGGCAACATTACTCAAAGCACGTAAACCCCTTGTCTTAAGCAAAGATTTACACTTTTTCTTTTTGTTAGTTTATTGAAGCCAAGTTATATTTCGTTAAGAGGGCCTTTTGTTTGTATTTGTTTCACCAGCTGCTGATATAATGATCTTGCTTTCTGGACCTGTTGTTTCTGTTAAGTTTTTACTTTTTCGGTTCTCAAGTAAGCTTTTTTTTTCTGTATCGTTCTCTAGAGTTACATAATTTTTTTGTATTCTTAGTTTTGCTGCCCCCTAGTGTCCTTTTATTTCCCCTTTAGCTCCTTCTAGTTACTCTGTATACACCTGCTCCCTATCAGCTGATTATTCCTCCCATTGTTTCTGTCTCCCATACAGTGTTACGCCTCCTGTTCAGGTCATTCTTCTGGTTTATTCCTCCCTGGTGTCTTCTAGGTTAAGTTTCTTGTTGATCGGTTCAGGACTATGGATTCTGAATTTTTACTTCTGCAAGAAATCCATCCTGCCTCTGGGTCCATAACAATATCCACCAACCCTGACAGTAAAGGGGATTTTACAGATATAGGTGCATGTTTTGAATATTAAATTTGGTCAGATTAGAACTGGGACAGAGTTTATTTGTCCTTTAATTTGATCAGCAGATAAGCAGCAGATAATTAAACATTGATATTTTATCTCAAACTAATTTATTTCTGCTGCATCATTCTGTCCTTCATCTCTTTAGAAAAGCCGATCTGAGGAAGCTTTATTATAATTAAGGAGCGTCTGACCACATTGATAAACCCTTTAAATAATGTCATTGATCAAATGGCTTTCAGACTAAAATAGAAGGAATCCGATGGTCCAACCGTCCACACACTCCCTCTCTGCATCATCAGGTCACAGTCAATAAACTGATTGGTTATTTGTAGGTTTCTATGGTGCACTTCAATCCTGTGAGCTAACTAACACCAATTAGTAGCCATAGGGACCTTTCTAGACAAGTTTCAATAAACATTATATCCTGCACATGGACCCATGTATTTCTTTGTATAGTGATATATTTTCTACATGACATACATGATTTCTCTAAAATAAATCCGAACTAAAAGTTTGGAGCTGATAAAAGGGGCGTATGGAGAATCCCTAAGCTTGAAACCAGCAGATGAAACTCCCTATGCACATTACACAATACAGCCTGCACAAACCACCTGTTTTCTTCAATTTTCAAGCAGGTAAAGTAAAACCCAACCCACTGAAGCCCCTGTATGCCAGCTACAAGGCAAAGAGACATCAAACCTTTTCTTGTTTTAGGAACTACACTCTCCCTTATTTCTCTAGCAAACCCTTAACATAAATGAATAGGATGTAAATACTGAAGATCCAAGATGTTCACTCAAAAATAAGGTTTAAAACATGCATGGTGGGCTCGCCAAACTCCTGTGAGGCTCATGGTTCTATAGTTTTATTTTGAAAGTCTTCTCCACGGGTCAAATTTATTTTTCCATGACAAGATTATTTAATAGTGGTTGTAATTTACCTTGACATGTTTCAACCGGCCCTGCGATGGACTGGCGACCTGTTCAGGGTGTACCCCGCCTCTCACCCGTAGACAGCTGGAGATGGGTACCAGCACCCCTTGCGACCCCGCTAATAATAAATCGTTATAGTTTTTATTCATGTATTTACCCAATTACTCCATCAGTTTTTAATGATTTCAGTGAACTTTTGTCCATTTCCATGGTAATTGCTCTTAAGTGGAAGATTTTCAAGGCTACAAGTTTAGCTATAAAACCAAAAGGATTTTGTGTAAATACCTCATTAGCGCAGTAAGTTTTATAGTTTATAATCAGCTGGTTTTACCCATTAGAAGTGTCCTTCATTAAATAATTAGATCCTTTTATGATAAATTTAAGATCAGCTGAGAAACCTGAGAAAAGCCTAATTTTAAGGACTTGCTTGAAATATTAAGCAAATGATCCTTGAAAAAAAACATTCCCTTTATTACCGTTTAGGAGAAATATGAGCTAGATTACTTGCAGCTTTATTACTTCTTAAGGTTGAATTGTTTATTGTAAAACTTGGAACTTTGTCTTTTAAAAAGAGCAGCAGGGAATAATCTGCCTATAAAAATGAACAATTTTATTTTATTTTTTTATATGAAACTTCATAATATACAGTATAGAAGAGAAATGATTGTGTAATTTGAAATCAGTTCCCCACCTCAGTCACTATCTGTGTCCATAATTTCCCCTCCAAAATGTGTGTACTTCGTACTGATGGGTAACAGCTGGCATGAGGAACCTCACATTTTTACAGCAATTTTGTTTTTTTAGAAATCACAACCTTTGTGTTGAAGTAAGGCTCTGTTTATTACATATGCAAACTTTATAGGTGAGACCACGGTCCACTGCCAACTATAGCTAGATTACAAAGCAGTAGATAACAAATAAAACAGAATCCAGATAAAGGTTCCAAGAGTAATTAAGCTCACCTTTAAGTGTTTCAATAAGGAAAAGCAGCAGCCAGGTGCAGCAGATCAAATCTATTGACTTATCGGTCATTAATGTCAAATCCTCTTTAAAAGCAGGGTTTTGTTTAGTTTACTGTTCAATACCTTTTAACACGGATGGAGGGATATAACCAATGATCTTAAAAGAGGTGATGGTGCAGCTGCATTCATCCATTAACTCTTACCTAAGGGGTATAAATAAATTTCTGCCTGACAAAAACACACAAAGAAGTAAATCACTTATAGCCTCACAGCTATTAGATTTAGAAGAAACTTTTTAGTGCGTCTGTAAAGGTGTTAAGATGTAATGAAGATGGTTTCTGGTTTCAGCACCATTGTAGCTTTGGCCCTGCCTGAAATATTGGGGACAAAATGTCCACAAAATATTTTAGGTATTTTTGAACGCTGTCGCCAAATTTTTCTTTGAAATAAAGCATTGCAAAACACTACCAAAATATTATTTATATAGCACAAAAAAGTAGTACAGACTTTTCAATCTAAATGTTGTGTAAAATATACCAAATTTGGACTCAATCAGATGGATCATATTTATTTTAGAATGGAATTAGTATTGGTGAGAAATTTCTTAGTAGGAGGGGGCCATTTTGGCACATTTATCTAACGATAAATGTCACCAAACTGTGCCAAATATGTTTTTTACATCAATACTGGGGGTTTGTTAAAATTACGAAGTCACGTAGCAGCTGGACCCACTGGTGGGTCCGTAGGGTTCTAGGGGTCAAGGGATATAAGAGCAATTTAAAGTCTATATTTCAGGAAGAAAGATTATTCTTACTTCCTCTAAGATTATACTTCCTGTATAATTAAAATTATACTTCCTCAAGAGTGATTGTCCTTTCAGATTTAGCCCAGGGTGAGACTATTCAATTTTAGAGATATAACCAAGCATCCAAGAACTCACCTTAGATTAACTAAGCCTCAGTTAGCTGTTGTGGTCAGAAAAATCTACACACTATCAAACATTAGTCTAGTTGTAACAAATAAAGAAGGGGGATGGTTGACTTTTTTGGAAGCATACATAGCCTAATTAATGTAGTCTATTGATCTAAAGCAGGGGTGCTCAAGTCCATTCCTCAAGAGCTACTATCCTGCAACTTTTTGATGCAACCATTTTTAACACACCTGAATCAAATGAGTGGCTCGTTTCCATGCCTCTGTTGGGCTAAATGAGGTTAGATTCAGGTGTGCTAGAGAAGAGATGCATCTAAAAGTTACAGGATGGTAGCTCTTGAGGACTGGACTTGGGCACCCCTGATCTAAAGCAATATGCATGCTATGGTTGTTACAGGTCAGGTATGTCGGTCATTGACCTTTAATCAAAGCACCCTACAGTAGAACTGCAGTCAGTCCCTGGACTGGCATGGCTATCTGCCCCTACATAGTTAGGGACAGATGCAGAGGAAAAATGTCCTACTGGGATCAGCTTCATATTCATGGTAGGTCACTTCTTTGATTTTATTTATTTGCTCAGGCTACTCGGCCCACAGCCCACCAAATATTTATTGCCATTACTGGTAATATATTGTAGAAATTTTACACATTCGGTAATAAAATAAAGGGGGATGTGTCAGGAATCTAGTTTGGGTGGTCTGTTGTTTGTGTTTGTCTGTCCCTCCACCACCAGGTGGTGCCCTGTCCTTGTTTGTCCTCCCTGCACACCTGCGTCTCGTTTAATCATTATTATTTAGAAGTACTTAAGCAGTGGACTGTCACTAGCTTCGATGCCACCTGGTTGCAGTTTTAGGAAGCGCATCCTGCAAGCTGGATGTTTTTTAGCCTTCTTCCCCTGGAAGGATTGTTTGAGTCTCACACTGGGCAGGGGATTAACCTCCACTGCGTTTGGATTCAAGTTCTCCCTGGATTTCAGGTGACGAGATCCACTCCATACTCCCTCTGGGTTACTTGAAGGTCTACCTGTCCTCTCTCCAGCGAGTCCCCTCTTCACTAGGTCAACCCACACAGGGCTGGATTCTGGGAAGAAGGTTTTCTCCACTAACGTGAGTCCCGGAACATCCTACTGTCTCCAGCAGTCATCGTTCAAAGTTCCCGCGGATCCTTCGAACTAACCACTGATACTTCCCTTCCCTCTTCCAGTTCCGGTTCACTAGTACATTTAGTTTCCTGAATCCTACCACCGTTTATGTTTTCAATAAACCTGTTCAACTTTTACCCTGATTCTCTGAGTGGTTTTACTGCATGTGGGTCAGATCTCCTTAAATAAATTATGACAGGATGATTTTTTTTAAGAATGGGAACCACCCCCACCCCCCCCCAATCCCCCTCAACTAGAGTACTGCTGGAGTACTGATCACATCCCTTCTCCTGTTAATTATGATTTACTCAAACAGACCATCTGCTTTAAAAGGTTAATGCGAGTTTTATCTTACTGACGCCTCAGAAGCTGTTTTCACGTTTCAAGCAATGGGAATGCTTCAGTCTGTGAGAATCTCTCCCTGTGCTTTTTAAGAAGTTCAGGAAAACCTGTGTGATTCAGAACAGGTAGGATTATCGGCAACACTATCTGTCCTCCTTTGCAAGATGATAAAATGCTGCTTTCATGAGAAACATTAGATTTCAGTTTCTTGTTAAATAAATCTTAGACAGACATTATTTTTTTCCCAGTCGACACTTATTAAATACTAAGTTTCATGACAGAACGGAAACTATAAACAGACAGCAGTCCCTCCTCGGAATGAGAGGATTCACCTGAGCAAAGTGATGGATTCATTTCAGGAGTTGAAGGGCCATCTGTACTAAACAATCATATGTTGCCTGCTGAGATCAATCAGGTCAGTGTGCGTTGAGCGATAAGAGCTTGATAGAGAAAAGGACCTTGGGGAAATGAACACCTTTATTAGACATCAACAACCTTCTGGCATCTAGCCGGATGGAGATGCTCCACTCTGCTGAGCAGAACAGCCAGAGTTTAGGTGAGTCTTTAAATGTTTTATAGTGCTGAGGATGGAAACTTTTTGATGGCCATTCCAGAGGCTTAATGTTAGAGTGCTCATTGCTAACGGTTTTATAGTGTGGTCGTCAACAGATATCCGTTTACGTCCAGGTTTATTCCATCGAACTCATACTGTCCAATTCTGATGGAAGAAAAGAGACATCAGAAGAGACCTGCCATCAACTGGAAGCTGCAGGAACACCAGCGTCATGGTCCACAGAAAAACCACTTTAAGAAATTCCAGTCAGCAATAACCAATGGATCATCATTTATACCTAAAACTAATACATTCACAGTGATTTAATGAATTTAGCATTAATCAGTAAGTCTACACACTCAGTAAGTCGTCACAATCACTGAGTCCGGGAGCGGCCATTTTTGCCCAAATATAGTAACCCCTCCCTCCTGCTATCTTCCAGCAGTGACGTCACGGTGCGGTAAGCCTAGCGCCATTCTCCCCGCTTTACAAGCTAAATCAATGGGAACTACTAGACACATCTGCAATCAACAACAATTATGGAAGATTTCCAGAGGACTTCACCATTGAAATTCACCAGAGCTATAGTGAAACTGACAATGCCCACGTGCATGGCAGCTGGATGTAAAAGTGAGAAAACATTTATCTTTCATATTCCTGATCCTCCAAGGACGGGTTGGTCGTTGGATTGCCAACTTGAAGAGGGAGGATTTGCCATCGAACTTCTGGCCATAGAAAAAACCCGTAATATGTAGCCAACATTTGGAAGAAGAATGTTTTCAAGATGACTTGGATAATAGCGCGTTGTGACAAACACCAGATACAGCACTGGGACTTGATCAACAGCCGATACCGCACCGTGACGTCACAAACCAGTAGGTGGCAGTAGTGTTCTTTGACAAACATGGATGCCTCCAGTGAAGCACATTTAAATGATTTACTCTTAATTAAAAAAAAAAATATTTATTGAACAGTATGTAATAATTTCATATTTGAAGTACTTTCAGAAGTTTGAATTCTGAATATGACCGGACTATTCCTTTAATATGACCATGAAGCTAGAGGCTGATGGCCAAGAAGGTTAGTTCTTGCATTTTTTAGCCAGACTCAAATTTACATCAGACCTCATGGACAAGCTAAATCCTCTCCTGAAAAGGTTTTATGGTCAGAGAAGGGAGACCAAAATTGTTGGCGACAATAAAAAAAAGTATTTTTGTAAAGGTCATGGTGAGGCTTCCAAACCTGTGAACTCTGTACTTACAGACATGGTGTTAGTGGCATCGGGGTGAGTAGCTCCAAGTTCACCTAGAGCTTAAATTATTAGCTTGACCCAAGATGTTGTTCTTGAGTCCCAAATACAACATAAGCCATTCTCACATCAGAAATATGGAAAGTTCAGACCTAAATAGTGATAAAGACTTTAGGAAGTGTTTATAATCCATATATTGAAATCAATACATTTTCAATTCAATTCAGTTTATTTCTTTAGCCCCAATTCACAACACGTCATCCCAAGGCACTTTCGAGTTCACCAGATAATCCAGTCAGATTGATTTAAAGTTTTCTATCTAAGGAAAACCAGTTGATTGAATCGACCCATTGACTTTAATGCAATCCCTCACACTAAGCATGCTTGTAGCGACAGTTTAAAGGAAAAAACTCCCTTTTAACAGGAAGAAACCTCCAGCAAAATTTTCATTTTACTTCCCCAATTCTGTCAAAAACAGTACCCAGCTGTCCAGCCAAGATTATTCATGAAGGCCACAGAGAACCCAGAGAAGGTGCAGCATGATGATACATCTAGGTTTAGATTTATTCCTTTTACTCTTTGCAAATTTGGGGGGAAAAAATGAATGATAAGTTATACATTTTACACCCAGGTATTTGATAAAAGTTTTTAGTCAATTGATTTTAGAGTCAGTAATTAATAAAAAGCAATATATCACATTAAAAACAATATACCAGCTAACTAAAAAAAGTTTATTTAAAAACATATTAGCACAGCAACACACATATTTATTTTTAATCCATTATTTAGGTCATTTAACTATCAGATTGGTTGAAAGTTCTAATAATTCAGCATTTCTAATAATATCATATTTTATACAACAATTAAAAAAAAATTAAAAAACAGCGCACAGAAAATCATTACAGCACAATTCCTTCCATTGAATATGGTAAAAAATTAGGTGTACAATGCATTAAGCATTGCCTTTCAGAGCTTAACATTCGGCAATAAACCTGCAGCCATTAAAAATGTCCCTTCCCAGTCAAACGCCAGCCGAATGGCAGCCCACTCCTCTGCAACTCCCAGAAAAAACCCCCCCTATGAAACCAACATACTTTTTTAGTCCAACTCCACCCTTTCACTGGATTACAGAGTCTGACCAGGAGATGATGCTTCTCTGTAGATTTTAATGTCCACAAATCATGACAGAATATTTTAGTACAAAGATTAATTAATAAAAAGGAATTGTAGGGGACCAGCCAAGGAACCATCAAGGAAAATAGGGAAATTTTTAATGGCTACTACTGGAGAACACATATACCACGGAGGCTACTTCTTCTACTTAGCTTAGGGTGACCATATTTTCATTTGGGAAAACCAGGACACCTTGGAGCGGGGGGGCGGCGGCGGGGGATCTCTGTTCCCATGCATTTGGCGCCGAACAGTGGTGAAAATTGGAAGTTCAGTTTAATATAATACAACTCTGTGAATAGTTCCGTCTGAAATGAATGAAAATAGTTGTTTTAATGGTTATTGAGTCAGATATGTGGTAATGTTTGGTTTATCTAAAGGTTTTATCTGTTACTGTGTAAATGAGTTTGGCTGTAATTTAAGGACAGATTCTAATATATCTGCAGAGTGGGGACTATAAATCTGATAGGAGTTTAATTTTTTTATTGTTGTTTTGCACAATATGCTTAACTAAGTATTTTTGTTGTTGAATATTAGAGATTTTGCAGATATATTTTTATACATATATTGTTTTAGATTTACTTATGTATTTCTAACCCTTTTATATAGGAATAGAATAGAAAAATCCTTTATTGTCCCACAATGGGCATATTTACAACAGCAGAAAGATTATTGAAAATGGTCACACAAATGTGGACCTTAAAAAAATGTATAAAAATAACATAATAGGGAAGAGTTAAAATATAAACAATAAAATACTGTAAAGTGTTTTAACAATATAAAACCGGATAATTAATAACCAATATGCTGCTATGGACATTTTTACAGTAATGGATATTTGAAAATAGCAGCAACATCAGAGATGTGCAAAATGACAGCAGCATGTTATTTAACTGACTAAGGTTTTTATCATTACATTTGATTTGATTTGTTCCTGCTCCCGGTGGTTGGAACCTTTATTCCACTCTGGATTCTTGTGAGTGTAGTCTTTTGTTCACTTTAACTTTTTAAAAAATAAATAAATAAACAAACAGTTTTGAAAACCTCGGTATTCATTCTTTTCCTTTGCTTTGTGTGTCAACTTTCGCGGTTGCTAAGCAACAGAGCATACAGCGGTAAAAGCGCAGTGAAATCAGGACATTTCCTCACTTTCTAAAAAAAACCCGGGACGCCCAGGACAGGACGTGAAATACGGATATGTCCCGGGAAATATGGACGTTTGGTCACCCTAACTTAGCTAAACCATCCATATCACAACCTACTTTAGCAAAGAGCTGTTCAAATTCTGTAAAGACTTTTTGAAAGTGTTTAAATCTATATAATGAATGCATCTGAATGTATTCCGGCCCTAGTTTTAGTTCATTATAAATCGGATGCCGTCATTGGAAAACCTCCAAGTTGATGACCTCCGTATCATGAAACCCGGTGACCAGTCTCATTGCATCAGAGCGCTGCTTTTAAGGAGGAAATGACTGAACTGAGCTCATTAGTGAAAAGTCAAGGTGAAATCTACAGAGAAACCTGAACGGACGTCTTCGACTGAGCTTGTATTTGATGAGTCACATCTTACGGTTGAAGCAGTGACGATGTTTTGAATTAGCTTCCTTTTTGTTTTATAAAGACAGCATGGGATGTGTCATTTCTTTTTCTATGTTTGATATTAAAGTTTGTTTTAGAAGGTGATGCATTAATGTGTAGAACGAAACGAGTTTACTGTCCTTTCTCTCACAAACCAGCTTTTTGTGCAGAAACTATAGAAAGAAATATTCTGTCCTTGACAGGAACCAGTTAAAAAGCTTTTTTTTTTTCTCTGAACTGATATTACTGCTTTATTCCTGTAAAGTCAAGACATTCCATGTAGAATATTTGCTGTTTAGAATTTGTGTTAAAGGGATCTATGTGGATAAAGGTCTTTTTAGAGCAAAGCTGATTCTTTCCTCTCCCAATTATTATCTTCCCTGTAAGAAATGAAATAATCCAGAGGATTAAATGTGGATTTATCTCCTTCTGGGGAAGCTCCAGTCTTGTCAGATGGTGATGTATTGTTTTAAAAGCTTTAAGGAGCCGGCATGGAGAGGAAGCTCTCATCTTATTTGGATAGATTAAATTGCCGTGCAGCATCATCAGCCACCCTCTACATTGTTGAAATGCCAACTGAAGGAGATCTGCTTTCCTAAATAGATCTCTCCACTGTTGTCGGTTTTATAGTGTTTCCATCTTTATAATTGCTGATCTTAATTACTGTAATCATCTTTTCTTCACTCCTCATTGATGCCATTTTTCTTCTCTCCACTCAGATGCTTGATTACTATGAACTACCCCTTCGTTTCACTACATTACAGCTTTAGAATTAAAGACCAAGTTCGGCTTGTTGTTTACAGGCAGCAGTTTTACTGTCTTTTAAAGGAAAAAACTTTCTTTAACTATGGGCAACTTCTGAATTTTATAACAATTCTGAACACATTTTTTTTACCGTTGGATAATATTACTGTAATTAATAAGAAGCAGCATTGCATTTGCGAAATTAAAATGATTTATGTATTCGATTGTGATGTTATGACTTAAATCAGGCATCCCCAAACTCGGTCCTCAAGGCCCGCTGTCCTGCAGGTTTTAGAGGTTTCTCTGCTTCAGCACAGCTGGTTATAATGATTGCAGTAGACCAAAAGCCTGTTAATCAGCTTTTAATTAGAATCAGCTGTGCTGGAGCAAGGAAACCTCTAAAACCTGCAGGACAGGGGGCCTTGAGGACCGAGTTTGGGGATGCCTGACTTAAATCATCCCCTGTCACTTAGCATTCAAGATACTGACCATAACCTTCATCTACCTGGGTTATCTGGCTCACATAAAGGATTCCATGTGTGATTGATGTAGTTCACCATCAGACCTTCTTTGAAATCAATATATTTGATTGATTGTTAGAGCAATAGCTATTGAAGAAATATTTGTTTGATTTATTTCCGTTAAATATCCCAATAAATAAAATTAGAAATTTAAGAATTCAACCGCAAAAGTTTGCCTGTGAAAATGTGTTGGCCTTCTGACAGTGGAAACGGGCTACAACACAGAATAAAACACATAAGGTCAATGGGTTGGAGGTTTGAAGGAGGAACAAATTCCAGACACACAGCTGGAGTGGTTTCTTGAAGATTTAATTAACCAAAAGTTCAACAGAAGCAAAAATCCAAAACATAAATCCACAAGAACTCAGAACCAGCAATACTCACAAGAAGGGCGCAAAGAAATGACAAACCAGGAAAGAGTGACTGAACAGGAGGAGAATATATGGGAGAGAGAAAAAAAGGCCAGGCTAATCAGCAGATTGGGAGCAGGTGTGAACAGAGGCAGGAAGGGAGCCAGGGAAAAGGAGACTGACACAAGAGGGCAAAAAAAAGAAATATCTAAGAACAAATGCAGTCAGAAATAACTAGAACACCAAAGTAAAATAAGATCGTAGAAACTCAGAGATAAACATAGACAGAATTCAAACCATGGCACATAGTTTTGTGAAATCTGAGCGGGCATTTTAATAACAGAGGTCTTTTGTTCCGAAAGTATAATGGATAAAATGTTTGTCTGATCTGATGAGAGCTGCTGCACCTTTAGAAAGCTATCTTCTAAGATACGCGTCTGCTGAGGTCATCTCATCAAATGGCGCATTTGATTCGGCCAGTGATAGAAGGTTATCAAGCTCGGTTTCTGCAGCTGTTTTCAAACCTGTGAATAGTTGTAGCTGAAATATTGAAGAAAGTGGAAAAAAACAAAACTGCGGGATACAAATTCGGTGTTCCTAGTAAATTCTATTTTGAAAAATGGTCTAATTCTATTGAGACAATATTTCTCACATTATACAGCTTAGACTGCTGGAAGAACTAGGAACCCTTTTTTTATCATTTTACTTCATTTTATCTTTAACTGATTCTACTCTGCAGAATTTTTCTGTTCAATCTCTATTCTTTATCTCATCATAGTAGCTTCATCTGGTCTGTTACTGTTTGGCTGTGACTCTATCTTGGAGAGAAATATCAGCTGTGCTGCTGCCATCAACACTTTTGTTTTAGATGTTGGAGCTTAGCCTGTTTTCAGGTGTAGTCCTGTTTCTCTGACTGTGACTAACTGGATGTGCTCTCTTCCTCCTCTAACATGGGAGCTGGCTCAAAGCTAGCCTGCCTGGCTGTGTGTTTCCTGGATGGCAGGTCGATAGTTGTCTTCGTTATTTCTGCTTTTATTTCTGTTTGCTTCTGTCTCCTTGAACCCCAGGCGGCCTCGGCAGATGGTCAGCCCGCACTGAGCCTGGTTCTGATGGAGGTTACTTCCTGTTAAAATTGAGTTTTTCCTCTCCACTGTCGCTACAAGCATGCTTAGAGTGAGAGATTGCTGAAGAGTTAATGAGTCGGTGCAATCAACTGGTTTTCCCTTAGATAGAAAACTGTGAATCAATCTGGTTGAGTTCTCTCTGTAAAATGCCTTAAGATGACATATGTTGTGAACTGGTGCTAAATAAATAAACTGAATTGAATTGCTTGATTTTAAATATGAACCACTATTAGTAGAAATATTAACCTAAACCAAACAGGAAACAAACCAAAGGTTGTCTGACAACACAGCAGCATTTTGGCCCTGCAGAAAACCCTCAGCTCAAAGGCACGCAGACGGACTAAATGAGAAAACTAAAGAGGACCTTCAGGTGCTGCATACTAAATTCATTTGAGCACAAAGGTAATGTTTGTCTAGAAGGGCCTTGTTATTAACAGCCACTGATGGCAGATACATCCATCAATGCAGTCAGCAGGCTGTGACTTTTCAATTTATTACAGCCATATCTTTGACGGTGCAGCACCCCGTGACCTCAGTGGCTAAATAAGCTTATTTGTGCCAAAAATGAGCAGAGCACAGTTTAAAGCCAGAAAACAAAGGAAATCAACGGTTTGATTCTGCTGCGTGTTTTCTAGCTCAGTAACAGGCTGCTGGTGTTTAGAGATGAAAAGAGTCAGATTTGAAAGTCTTTCAGATGGCCTTAAGTAACATTTATTTTTCATTTCCATACTATCCTTATCATCTTTTTTTCATGTACTCATCCCTTGTCAGCCAAGGGGCTGTTGAATCACACTTAGCCTGACTTCTTTCCTGTGTTATATTTTCACAGGAAACCATAAAAAGAGCAAAAGATTTCTACAGGATACCCCATTGATGTTGTCGATACTAAAATCCCTCCTCCAGGATAGGTCAAAACATTCTGGTTGTTTGTAGAATGATGGTTGGATGGTCAGACAGATTCTGGCCATATCCATCTGTAATTTTTCAGTGAATTAACTGTACAGGCGAAAGACACTAACTGATTTAGCTGATTGGCCTATGTTGGTGATAGGCGGGCCAAATAAAGCCAATCAGATCGGAAAGCGAAGCATATGTGACAAGTACTAACAGGAAGCGGCGAAGAGGAGCCAATTGATAGATCAAACTAACTTGCTGAAACCAGTGGGAGAAAAGGCAAAAACATCTTTTCTTCTGAAGAAAATGCCTCCCGAGGCAACAGTGTTTTGCTCTTTGCTTTCGTGCTTGAAAGAGATACTTTCAATTCTTCGATAAAACTTGCTGATCGATAGCCATCATGCGCTAGTTTCGCCGGCTGAAACAATATGTTCACTGGAGCTGAATTGTTCGCTTATCGTTAAGCATACCAACAGCACTCTACCGCCAGAAAATTTGATTAATTGCGTTAAGCTCAGTGAAGCGGCATCAAATTTTTCTTCAGCGGAGAGTCTCAGACTGATTAAGCGAGTGAAAATCTTGAAAGCTTCGCTGAGATCAGGATGGTCTCCTGAAACTAGTAGAGTGATGTTGATATAGTGTGAATCAATTGACCCTCAACTGGGATTTTTAGCCTTTCAGTTTTGGCCAACTTTCTAAAATTCAGTCCCTGCTTGACCACCCCTATGAACCTTTTCTGGCTCCTCCACAGTGGAATGGTCTCCGGTTACTGAGTAATGGACGTAATGCAACACGGATAGATAACTCTCTCAGTCTGCAGGAATGAGAAAGTCATGTCTTAAAGAAGCTCAATCTGAGCTAGAAGATGATGATCTAGATTTACTGGAAGGTCTTCCCCCAAAAACACTTGAGGTCATTTAGAGGTTTGTTTTTAGACTAAATCCTGTCACTCATTACAAGACATGTAAAAGACCAGATCTTGTTTATGTCCAAACATCTACCTCTGGTTGAAAAGTGAAAGTTAAAAAGTGTAATTTTAAGATAATTGAAAAAGTTTGCAATGTCTTTTCAATGTCTATAGGACCAAAGTGGGACAAAATAAGGCTGCCCATACACAGCCCGGTTTTCAAAAACTATTTCTGGACTAAATCCAGACGTACCGACCAGATTTAGTGAAAAACAAACTTCTAAATGACGTCTGGTCTTTGGGGGCTTGGTTCCAACCTTTACAGTCATGAGATGTTGATCATGGCCAAATAAATCCCAATTAGACCCTTGATACGAGTACCTAAAATGAGGCCCCACTGTAGGTGGTAAGGCTCTGCTGTAGAGATACATAAGATCCAGCTAAAGCTCAGTGTGAAGTTGATGGTCTTCCATATCATAATTAGTCGACTAAGTTGGTTCATCTCATCAGGGCTTGATCTGAATGCCTCATACTGTAGTTCCTAAGTGTCACAGCTTTGAGTTTTCATTGCTTTTTTTTTTTTCCATTTTGTGTTATTCTAGTTATTTTGATTGTATTTGAGTTCTTAGGTATTTCTTGTTTGCTCTTTGTTGCCCTCTTGTGTTGGTCTCATTTTCCCTAGCTCCTTTCTAGACTCCTCTTTTCACACCTGCTCCCAATCTGCTGATTAGGCTGGTCTTTGTGTCTTTCTCCCATATAACCACCTCCTGCTCAGTCACTGTTGCTGGTTTGTCGTTGTTTCTTTGCCCCTTTTTTGTGAGTATTTCTTTTTCCAGTTTTTGTGGATTTTTGTTTTTGGATTTTTGCTTCCATTGCCCTTTTTTTGCAATTAAATCTGCAAGTAACCACCTTCAGTGTCTGCATTTGGATCCTGTCAAACCTCCACCCAACTTGACACTAAAACCTGTTCCATGTTCCCTCCTTTCTGTCAGCACCCTCATGGCAACCAACAAACTTCTGCATGGCTTAAGGGTCCTTACTAATTTGAGCTTTTTGGATTAAGCCATTAAGTCCTCCTTTGAGGACTAGCAGTAGCCCCCGAACTTCCTTTTACCGTATAAACCAGTGTCCCCCAAACTTTTTTGACTTGTCCCAAACTTGACTTTACCCCTTTGAATATTTTGTCTTACCATAAATTCCCCTATCATACAATAAAATAGAAAGGTGAGGATTTTACCTTTCAATGGTTCTTATTGTTTTACAGTCAGGGGCAAGGCTGCTTTACACATCGGGAATTTAACTAATTTAATGCTTGGTTGATTAAACCAAATAAAGGCTCCAATCTTTCTCATTTCAGTAACATTCAAACTCCTCGACCTATATCTCAGAAAAGAGAAAATTACAATCTTTCTCTGGTCATGGCTGATTGATATTTGCTGAACGAGATAAAAAGGTAAAGTTCAATAAAACCCACAATGGTGAAGGGGCCCGATGCACATCTTAGAGCCACAAGTCGGACCAAAAAATGGCACCTTCTCCTCAGGCATGTCAGAGGCTACCTGGGGCAATGTTAGAGCTATCTGACTTTTATTAATTTTCTGAGAAAGAGAAGCTAAAAAGTCAATCAATATACTATTAAGAAACTCTGTTTGAAACTGACCAGAATGAAAAATGTGAAATTGATGCTGCTCTATCATTCAATGCCAAGTCGTTCTGTTAGAGATGCTTTTACAGCTTGATCTGAATGTAAAAAGTAGATTTTAAATCACTGGATATAACTGGAGTTTTGCTATTTTCAGTTTGTGAATCGAACAGAACAGTAATTCTTCTTAGATTTTTACTGTGGTTTCGGCTCCACTTACATTAGTCCATCTGAAGCGAGCAGGGATGCAGGTAACAACCAGCAGTAATGCTGTCTAAACCCTCATTCAATGATTTCAATCACAGCAGAGAGAAAAAAAACACGCTGAATGATCACTTGGCTGCACAGCGACATTTATTACAGAGCAAAGCAGAAAAAGGAGAGACATGCGTGGTACATTAAAAAAAAAAACACATCAAGCATTTTAGGAAAATTATCAGGACTTGGTTTAAAGAAGGGTGAAGCATAGAGGGATTCAGATAAATAAAGCACACAAACGTCATCTCCACTGACTTCAGGCTGAAGCAGCGACACAAAGCAATGACAGTAATCACTGGGCTCCGCAAGTCCATGCATCCACCAGCAATCTCTCCAGAAAGCATCACTGTTTTCAACATCTTTTAGAACCCCAGAGAGGAAATCATGCAGGGTAAATACCTAAAATAAGCCCGATGAAAAATAAATATTAGCAGCAGAATTATCTGAAAATGTGAAACTTGACTCTTGGAAGTATGTCATCCCATTTAATTAAACACTGTTTGACTGAGTGCTCATTTCTGTAATTGTTTACTTCACGGTTCTCTAATAGAAATTCATTCCTGTAATGCAATTAGACACTAATTATAGGCCGCAGAGGGAAATAGGGATTGTGTTCAACCCCCTTTCAGTCAATTAATTCCAAATAATCGTTTTCTGAGCCTTTTGCAGCAGAGACGTTACGTAAGGAAGAATTTTCTGCAGACAGGCCTTCAGTTACCGCTTCAGCCGTTCACAGTGAACGATCCTGTCCACCAGCGTCTGAGGAATCTTTGATTGATCCTTTTCAGATCCAAAGTTCGGAAACATGGTGAAAAAGTTCTGATTTATTTTCACTGTTTGATCGTTTTGGCCCAATTATTTCTCTGTAATTGATAATACCCTTAATGTAGATGTTTTAAAATTATTTTTATTTCAGCTGCACAACCTCAGACTTAGAAATTGTAACATAAAAATCAAATCTCTAATTCTGAAAACTCCTACTGGAAGAAATAACTTTTAACTAAAGTCGCCAGGGGAAACATTACTGCCTTCCCTGCTGTTCATGCTTTGTTCAACCAGGTTTTGCTAGTAGGGTAGTATTTAGTCCTCTCTAATAATGAAATTATGGAAATAAACAGAAGGATAGGAATAGAAAAAAATGGCTATCCAATCAGCTAACTCCTGTTGACAGCATTATATTAAGGTTTTTGCAACAAATCTCATCCTTAGACATTCATTTGTAGTAATGTTTATGGTCTGTTTCATTTGAGTTAATTATAATCTCTCGCAAGTGGTCTGGATCACTTTTATTTGTTTGCATTTCTTTTTTCAGCAATTTGTGAGTGTGTGTGTGTGTGTTTGCAAGATTGATGTATTTGAAGCGGGTTTTGTGTTTATAGCACGTTTCCACTTTACTGCTATTTTCTGTGATTGCCACTTTTCACCTTTGCAGCATATTTCTTTGCATGTTTTTTATGTTTAAATTCTATAGACATTATATAGATTTGGAAGAAACTCGCTAGCTCTCCATGTATTTGCACATTTACACCCATCTGCAACCTTAGATTGATGTTGTTTTCAAGAAGACAGCAAATGGTTAGATATTAATTTCAGTATTTGCAAACGATTGTACATTTAGTATGCTTGACATTTAAAAAATAAATACATTAAAACAGATAGGATGGTCTAATTTAATTTTCCCTGTCTGTTTTTACCAAGAGAGATAGATACAAAAGAAAAAAAGATCCTTTGCCTTCCTTCTGTGCACCATAGCTCAGAATCCTCTCCGATGCTCTCTTCAGCTCAACCCACAGCTTTTATATAAGATTTAGATCTGACCAGTAGATGGAAACAGAAGAAGGTTGACCTAATGACTGATTACTTGTTAACTTGGTCGTATCTTCTGCAAAAACGTTGATTAAGGATCCGTTTTCAGTTTTGTGACGCAATCTACCATGTGCTCTAAAACTGTTACCAGGGAAACAAACCCACAGCCTCACAGATGATACACCTTACTTGATAATTGCAAGAGATTAGGTGTTTTTCCACTGTTTAATACTCAGTATAATCCAATTGAAGCTACTTTATATCAGTTTTAATGTTTATATTTTTGATGGTAGAATAAAGGGAGTTTTTTTTTTTTGCATGCTTCTCAAACAACTGCTTGGTTTAACTACTGGTTGTTAGGAGACTTTAGCTCTCATCTGGGTAGAGATGGCGGTATTTCTGTCAATGTAAATAAGCTAAGCATGGCTTGTTTACTGTTTGAATGACTGCTCTGACTGTAGCTCTGGGCAGGTTTAGACAAAGATCAACATAGACCTTCTTTATTTATATGAAATGATCTCTTGTCTTTTCCATTTTGATAAATGGGGTATTGGGTTTTCTATGCAACCTATTTATTGAATATTATATTCAATAATAAGAAGTTGCCAGACACTTGGTCAACTTTAAAGGAGAAGTCCGGTCAGCAAGGAATATTCAATGGATCATTATTTATGCCTAAAACTAATACATTCGCAGTGATTTTAGGATTTTAGCATTAATCAGAAAAAAAAGAAAAATAATAGTTTTCGTCGCAATTACTAAGCGGGGGAGGCGGCCATTTTTTCCAAATATAGTAACCCCCTCCCTCCTGCTATCTTCCGGCAGTGACGTCACGGTGCGGTAAGCCTAGCGCCATTCTCCCGGCTTTACAAGCAAAAATCAATGGGAACTACTAGACACATCTGCAATCAACAACAATTGTTGAAGATTTCCAGAGGACTTCACCATTGAAATTCACCACGAGCTATAGTGAAACTGACAATGCTCCCTCCGTGCATGGCAGCTGGATGTAAAAAGTGAAAACATTTGTGTAAAAGTGGAAAAAAAATTCCACGGATGGTTGGTCGTTGGATCGCCAACTTGAAGAGGGAGGATTTGCCATCGAACTTCTGGCCAGAGAAAAAACCGTCGCATATGTAACCAACATTTGGAAGAATGTTTTCAAAATGACTTGGATAATAGCGCCAGAAACACTTGAATGACACAACACTCGGGACTTGATCAACAGCTATATCGCGCCACTGCGGACGCTCACAAACCAGTAGGTGGCAGTAGTGTTCTTGGACAAACATGGATGCCTCCAGTAGAGCACATTCAAATGAAAATTACTCTTAATTAAAAACACTTTATTGAACATTATGTCATAATTTTATATTTGAAGTACTTTCAAACTTAGAATTCTCAATATGACCGGACTTAAAAAACTGAAAAATAAAACAAGTCGTATATATTTTCTTGGCCCTGTCATGGTGTGTTCACAGCAAATCTCAAACAGAGCATTTTTTTACATGCTATCCCAATGTGAAGCGATGCAAAGGATGCATTTCTAGTGATGTCAATGCTGCAATTAAGGTGAGTAGAGCAAAGAAAACCCATGGAGGACATGAGGCAAAATTTTACTACCATTCAAAAATCTAAAATTTTGTCAATTCAGAATGCATCGACCAATCAGAGACTGGTTGTTACATTGGGTAGAGGAGTGTAATTGAGGTTTTTTTTTTTTTATATATAAAAATGGATAGTATGTCAAATATGTATGCATACGTATAATATGTTAAAATAAGATGAGGCAATGAACGCTCTCAGAGGATTGTGGGTGGCTTTTAAAAAAGCCCGTAAAAGGACTGTAGAACATAATACTAATTAGTGATTTAACTTTATTGATAGCACATCGGGGCTGCTCAGTGACGCAGTGGGTAGCACTGCTGCCTTGCAGCAAGAAGGTTGCAGGGTTGATTCCCAGCCCAGGGTCTTTCTTGCATTTGAGTTTGCATATTTTCTAAAAACATTTGTGGTTTCTCTCCGGGTACTCTGGCTTCCTCCCACTGTCCAAAAACATGACGTTAGGTTAATTGCCTTCTCTATATTCTCCTTAGGTGTGAGCTGTGTGTGAATGATTGGTTGTCCTCGTCTCTGTGTTGCTTTGCGATGGACTAGAGACCCAGTCCAGGGTGGACCCCGCCTCTCGCCTGTAGACAGCTGGAGATAGGCACCAGCACCTTTGAGACCCCACTTGGGATAAAGCGTGTCAGAAAATGGATGAATGGATCTCACAATGGAGAAATTCACTCTCTGCATTTAACCCATCCCCTTTGGGAGCAGTGGGTTGTCATTGCGTGGCACCCAGGGTCTAATGTCCATCCTTGGATTTTTCATGCTGGACATTAAGAAATACCACAAGAAGCTACCAGAATCCGGGAAATGTCCCTGGACTCTCCTAACTGGAAGCTTCTCTGAAGGATCAGGTGGAGCCAGCGAGATTGACACTGTACTCCGGCTTCCTACACTAAATAGAGCATGTGACTCAAGCCATAAAATACAGGTCCGCCATTTTGAGTTGAACAGACAGCACAAAGCATAAAGAAGCTCCTCCTATTTGATAACGCAGTGAAGTGAGCTCGGCATTGAAGATATGATCTGCTGGCAAAACGTAGAGAGAGCAACAACACATAAATGATCCAGGAAATCTGCTGGAATGGCACTAAGTGTAAACACACCATTAGTAATAAGTGAATCATAAGTAGAATAAATAATTTGTAGATTTCTCCAATCAAACCCAAATTACCTCTGATGTTATCTTTTTGAGGTAATCTTACATTAAAATGCCTTTTATCAAGAGATAAACCATTCTTTAAGACACTCTGGCAAAATATAACCTCAATAGACCTGAACAACGGTAGCAGATATTTGCACCAGTTATTAAAGAAAGGCTGTGATTATTTTTTCTCCTGCAAGGACCACATATTCACTGATGGAGAAGCCAAAAATGCAAGTAGATCCAATCCATGCTGATTAGGTTTTAATGGAAAAGGGCCACATGTGCAAAGAAAGTACCCTCCAGCCTGCCTAAGCGAGCCTTGTGTGATTTAAATTCTTTAGAAGAGGCTGCAGAGGCGTCCAGGAAGTCACAGGTTAGACCTTCCACCATTTTAACAATTCTCTTTGGATGCAGCCACTTCTATCAGCAGACAAAGCACAGGCAGATCTCCAAATCAGAGCATCAACAGCAAACAGAATCAAACCTTCTGGACATGTTCATGTAAGAGTTGTTTCTAAAGCATTTCTACTGCCTCCAGTTGTCCACTGATATTCTGTAAGCTGGGGAGTCGTAGCACATCCTCACTGTTTTCTGCTCTTGTTTTGTTCCAAAGAGGCACTTCTTGTTTTGTTTGTTTAAGATGCTCATGACTTAAAGCGATGACATGATTCACCCGACTGGTGCAACATCTGAGGACTTTTATCCCCACCCATCCACTGGGTTACTGTCCCAGGAACCCTCTTAAACTGGAGCGGAGTCTCTCAGCAGAGCATCCTGGAAGGTTCCCTCTTCAAAGAGCCACTTCCTGTTTATTGGGGTTGCCGTTTGCTGCTGGAGCCACAACCACGGCGGTGGGCACGGTCTTCTTGATGGATGTGAGGCGGATGTGAGAGGTGCTGTGCATGTAGCTGGGTTGGCGTTCAGGACGGGCACCTCGTCCGCACCGCAGCTGACTGGAGAAGAAAAAGAAGCAATAATAAATCAAAGGTACAAAGCAAAAGTAATTATGAAGTTTAAGAACTGAGTGATTTAAGCACATTTTTTGTATGATCTTTTAAGAGTGAATGGAGGTCTTTATTTTTCAAAATCCTGCTGAATTAAAAAAAAAACCATGAGCTTTATTGAAATAAAACAAAAGCAGTAAAATGACAAACTAAATACATTCTCTACTGCTAACACGCAGTTTGGCAAGATGGCCAATTAAATGCCCTGCATTTAGAATTAAGGAAGGTTATTTCTACAGTATGACCCGAGTATACGGCTGTTGCTTTAGTGACAGACTGCTGCATCCTAAATGCACAAAGGAGCGTTAGCGCAGATCCTTCCTACCAGCAGCTGTAAGACGCCATAACCATCGCTGCTCCCAATAAGCTCAGTAGGTGTTTCCATACTGCTTCTATTTTCTTTTTTTTTTTGCTCACTTATGACACTTATTCTAAAATATCCCTTTTTAAATCAACCTTCAACACTTGGATATTCTATAAATGTTTACTAACTTTACAGTATTAATGTTAACAATTTGATTTCTTATACAATATTTTAGTCTTTATTCTGTTTTTATTTGACTTTTGTAATCCTGCTTACTATAAATGCCTGTTGTTGCTGTTGCTTTGTTCTATACTATGAATAAAGGAGCACCAGAGTGACTCAAAATCCTATTTTTTAACTGCAGATTAAAACATAAAAACAGAACAGGAAGATGGAATACAAATCAGATATGCATTAACACAACCATTTAAATATAGATATAAATAAAAATACACAAAAGCAACAGGACAATGCAACCAGGTTAGAATAAGGCACAGAAACCGATGTGCGACAATTAATAAACCAGATTTTTAAATATCTATAGAACAGTTTGTTGCTTTTCTACTGCACAGTGGTTTTTCTAGAAGAAATTTACCAGGGGGCAGGATGGGGCCGTTTTTTTTTTGTGGGGAGGGTGGAGGAACCAAAGAATAACACAAAAACACACAACACACAAAAAAAACAAAACCTAGGACAAGAGTGTTTAGTTTTATAAATGAACCATAAAGCCCAAATTTCTCACTTTGGATCAAATGTATAAAAAGTCAGTACAGGTGAAGCTAAAACTGCTTGCAATTTTTAAATAATGGTTAAAGTAAATTGGCCAGCTAAAATAGTAAATTGGCCCGATATAAATCAGTAAAAGTCTCTTCTTTCATCAAACTAGATTGATCAAGTTACTGTCACGATTTGGCTATGGTTAGTTGACCCAAAAGCAGAGGCAGGGAGGCAGAGGTGTGAATCTCTTGTGGATTTAACAATGAATTAACAGAAAACAGTGGCAGGTTATCCAAAATCCAAAAACAAAACAAAGTCCAAACAAACAGGAGTCCAAAAATCCAAAAATAAAAACATGAAAATAAAAACATGAAAACTAGTCAAAACGTACCAGAAACCATGGAGATATCAGGGGAATAACAATCATGAGGAGGAAGGCACAGAGAGAAGGAGTTGGAGCATATTTGACGAGGACACAGCAAAAAGGAACTGAAGAGGGCTTTTTAAAGGAGACTGAGACAAAGAGAGGGCTAGAAACTGGAAGGAGGAAACTGGGAGCAGGTGTGCACAGAACAAGAGAGGGAAAGAGCTAGGAAGAAGGAGGAGAACACAAGAGGGCAGCAGAGGGCAACAAATAGAAAGCTGGAAGACTGGAAATAACAACAAAATAATAATTAAACTACTAGAACTATAAAACAAGGAGAAAGGAAAACTAAACACTAACACTAGAAAACAAGGAGTAAAGCAAGACTGGATACTCTAAAGAAAAACATAACAGAAACCTGACAGTTACACTGCAAAAACAGATCTAAAAAGGTATCATTAATTTTTTTTTCTAATATTTGCTAATTGCATCAATTTTGTTGAGTGTGTTTTCAGTACAGGGGCCATAAAATGGGCCAGGACTGGTTCTACAGGGGTACAGGCCCCTGCCTGTGCCTGACTAGAACCACCTCTGCTACTGCATATTTTCACTTTTTAGGTTTTTTTCTTAGCTATACATCCGAGGTTAAACAAAGCATCTGTCCTCCGGCCACAGTGCTATTCTGTAACATCAATGTCCCAAAGCAAAGAAATAATAGCCTTCAGGATGTCTAGTGTAAGTGGAAGCCCTTGAATGAAGCTTTAGAAAATGCCAGGAATACTTCATAACAATTGCTTCTGGTCCTCAAATATTCCACCTTGAGGAAACTTTTGATTAATCTAAAATTGTAATTTAACATTGCATGTGCACATGGTACCAAAACCCCTAAAACACAGAACAGTTGCCTGTCTGAGAAGAAGCTGAGGCTGTTTTCATCCACTGCTGTCAACAGGTTGCACAGATTTACATTAAGTGGCAAGAAAACCATCAGGAGTCCATCTAAATAATAACTGACTACATCAGATTTGTCCTTTCTAAATCTAAAAAGTGAATTTTTCTCACTATGGAAGAATACTTTGATCCTGAGGAAAAGAAGTCTGAAATGCCCTCATCATCAGCCACTTTATCAGCCTATAGGACATTTAGGTATTCATGTGAGGGTGAAATTGACTTGCTGAAATTCTAACGGAGCATTTGAAGGGAGGAGAAAAGAGATTTAAATGACTTTGAACAAGTCATGGGCATTAATGTCAAACGGGCTGGACTGGATGTTTTACTTTTCATACAAAACCAGCTCTTAGCTTTATAAAAAAAAAAGAGTCTAAAGCAGAATAGTTCAATTACGCTGTCGATATTTAGTCAAAAGATGTAAGGGTGGCTGGATTTAAATGATTAAAATGCAACAAAAGCTTAAGGAACACCTTATTGCAACCAAAGCATGCAGAAAACCATCACTGAATGGAAAGCACGTCCAACCTTGAAGTCTGTGGGCTAAGAAAGCAGAAAATCACACCGAAGGGGCTCCTGCTGTCGTCTAAGAACTGGAAAAACATTTTAAACCTACCAACACCTGGCAATGGAAGAGTATCAAAAGCTTAACATAGAAACATCAGGTTTTATTTTAAAAACGTAAACAACTGGTTCCATCTGGCCAGAGGAGACCAGAGGTCATGGATTAACGGACCAGGTTCCGGATCCGGACCAACCTGTTTGCTCATTTGGACCCAACCTGATTTAAAACATTTATAAATTACGGCATCCAAATGAGCCAATGAGCTGTCAGTCTGGGTTGCTGCTGCTGCTGCTTTTAGACACAGCAGGCAAACCTGTGGCAAGCGGGCGATGGGAAAGAAGGAGAAGACGATGAGAAAAAGAGAGCAGAGAAAGTGTGGACTGCTGGAAGAACTGCGGTGAACTGGTGAAAGAAAAAGTGAAATGGCGTGCTCAAAGATGACCCTGCACATTTTAGAGGATGTTTGGCTCAACCTGCTGCTGTGAAGCAGGATTCTCCACCATGAACAGAATGAAAAATAAATATGGATCAGGCTCAAAATGAGCTCCTTGATATGTGCTTGAGAATGGCTTAGTCTCCATTTAAACCCAGGTTTAAAGCCTTGCAGGGCAGCATACTTAAGACAGAGAAAAAAAAAGAAAAAAACAGGTTTTATAAAAAAATTAAAGGGAGGAAATTGTCTATATACCAAACTGAAAGGTTGTTGTTCTCTCCTTCAAAAAGAATTTAGATTTTAAAATGGAAAATGTTCTATTATTTATATTTGTATTTAGAAATTCAATGTATAACATAGATGCATAAACGCCTCATTTTATTTCAGTGTTAAATTCTGTTTAAAGTAACGAATTATAATGTTGTTAAATGAAGGACTTTATTCACTATAAAGTGAGCACAAAAAAGCTTAAAAGAAACAAACTAATAATACGCCAGCAAGGACATATAAAACAGTTTCTTACATTAAAAGCTTACATTTCAAATTTTCCTTCAAGCGTTACGCTGTCTTTTATTTAATGTTTGTGATTTTTCTTCAAAACGAAACAGTATCAAGTCAGAGTGCAAAATGTTATTCAGCAGTTTGTCGTAACTTTAGATCTTAAACCTTTACGATACTTTTTGTTTCAGTCCTTGCTAATATTTCCTGCAACATTATTAGAAATTAATGTTAGTTTGTGAAAAAGTGAGCAAAATACCTGGAATAAATAAAAGGTCCAACTAGAGGCTCCCTGAAACCTCA
This sequence comes from Cyprinodon brontotheroides, assembly GCA_018398635.1. Classification (NCBI taxonomy): domain Eukaryota; kingdom Metazoa; phylum Chordata; class Actinopteri; order Cyprinodontiformes; family Cyprinodontidae; genus Cyprinodon; species Cyprinodon brontotheroides. The sequence continues at coordinate 7,058,501 of JAGKQL010000007.1, read as the reverse complement.
CCTACTATAAAATGATTGATTTAGAACTCTTCTATTTGAGTACATGTTCATTCTGAGTATCGCATATCGAATATCTTCCAACACTGCGACATTTACGGGTCCCGTGTCTCTGGAAGAATGTTGAAACTGAGTCATTAGCATTTCTGTGTACGGTAATGTTTGTGACAGTAAACACTGACCTGTTAAAGTGGCGGCGGAAGCTCTCGCTGAGCAGGTAGAGAGCGAAGGGATTGACACAAGAGGAGGAGAAGCTGAGGACTCTGGCCACCAAGGTGATGATGAGATGAGCCAGGGACAGGTCCATCTGGTGGTAGTGAAAGGAGCGGTACATGTAGAGCACGTGGTTGGGAAACCAACACAAGGCAAACAGGCCCACAAAAACAAGCACAATCTTGGCCAGGCGCTTCCTCGTCTCCATCTGAAAAAGCAAATATGAAGTTCAGATTAGATGTTTGTGGAAGTTTAGGATGAAAACGAACACAAAATTTACTTTGGCTTTCAAATAACTTATTGGAACCATTGTTTTCCTTTGTTGTCCTGTTAGAATACTGCCACTACCGTGTCTACCAACTAGTGCAGTGTTCTGGTATAGATCTATAGAAGATGCCTGGTTTGTCTCTTTGGGCTGCTCCTTTTTCTAGTCCAGCTTGAAGGCTCTGATTTGGTTGGTTGGTTAGTTCATGGTAGGAGAAAACTGATCCAGCTGATCTAAGAAGGCAGTTTCAGTCAGATGACTAAAATCTCAACACAGTTTGGTGCAACGATGATCCCAAAGAGACATTTTTTTTTAAAGACTCCTAAAATCGTCCTTAATCCTGTTAGCCTAAAATTTCTGCTGGTGTCCAGAAGGATAATTGAAATAGATTGTGGTAGAGATTTGCTTTGTGCTGGAACAGGACAAGTTTTGAGCTGTTTAGCCAAGACGAGAAGAAGCAAATTTTGGGTTTTGAAACCAAGAATTACCATATTTAACTGTTAAGCATGGTACTGTAGAGGCGGTATGTCTGTTTTGGTGCAGGTACATCACAAAAAATGTTTGGAATAACAAAATACTACACTGTTCATAAATATTTGAGCCTGTATGTAATTAATTTTAAATTAAATTTATATATCTCACACTGGAGAAATTAACTCTCTGCATTTAACCCATTCCCTTTGGGGAGCAGTGGGCTGCCAATGTGCGGGACCCGGAGAGCAGCGTGGGATTAAGGGTCTTTGCTCAGAGAGCGAGAGTGGCAGTTTGTGGTAATGGGGCTCAAACTATAACCTGAGAATTCCACTCTTTATGCCCTAACTGCTAGGCTACCAATCCCCCCTCTCCCACTTTTTTTTCAATAGAAAAATATTTGAAAGTAGTTGATTTAGAGAAAAGTTTCAGCAAATTAAGCCTGGTGCAGCTAATTCCTTCTAAAATATATTAGCTTTGTTGATAAAATCAATGTTATTTCAGTAATAAAAGAGAAAACAGAGAAAAAAATAGCTGAAATGGAATAATTTAAAATGATTTTTTCCGCTGAAATAAGTGAAAAAACGTCCTTCCTGGATGTTCTCCAGGATCCTCCTGCAGAAAGCTTTCTCTGACGGCCCGATGATGAAACCGATGACCAGAAATAAGCCGAAACAGATTCAGTGGCTTTGGGCTGATGTTACAGCCCTTTGAGAGGACTCTACTGTCAGACTGAGTTTTCTGAAGCATGAAAAATATTAGCTTAAATCATCAAACATAGGTCACATTGAAGTGCTTTTCTGTGTATTTCTGGCTTCAAAAGAAACACGATCCAATGAGATCTTAGGGGAACCGGTTCCTTTCCTGCAAAACTTGATTCTAAAGAAAATATATGAAAACATTCATAGTGAATAGTCTCAAAGTACTGCAAAGACCTGGTCTGTTTTTATGACTGATCGTTTATTTCCATCATTGTTTAATTTCTATTTCCATTACAAATGTCTCAATATTCTGCTTAATCGAAAATGCAACGTTTCACGGTTGGGGGAATTTCTATTAAATAAACCAAAAAATTGCAAATGAATACTTTGTTTCATGCATTCATTCTGAAAATAACATGGCAGTGATGGAGGTAAACAGATGAGATATTAAAATAAATATTTTTTATCCCAATTTTTTTTTAATAGCTGTGTTTCTTTTTATTGCACAATTTCATGCTTCATGGTAACGCATCGAATTTTGCATCTCTCAAACCCATGTTAGCAGAGTTTTTCCCTCCACAAATAATCCAAAGTCTGGAGGTTTCACAGTCCGACGCAAAAACCATCGAACTTTAGTTCACATCATGCTAGCTTTTGTCAAAAAAATTTATGGAGAAGCTGATTTGATTTTGCAGTAGGACTTAGTATCAGCCACCACAGCCAAAAGAAGCAGTGTCTGCTTTAAAGCTGAAGCAGACAGCATTATAAACATCTGATGAAACCAGTCCAGTCCTTAAGATTCTGTGTTCTGCACCTTTAAAGGAATAGTACACCCAAAACATGATTAGCCTTCATTTTCTACTCACCCCCCATGCTGAACAACACTCTGGAGTACTTTTTGATATCTCAAATGCATCTGGAGATCTGGGAGGCTTCTTGCTGTCTGCTGACATTCAAATAATGGAGGTCTATGGTGACCCGAGACAGAAAGGTCCATAAAGTCCACAAAAAACGTGTCAGTATTCCTCCATACTGCTGCGTCCAATGTATTCCAAGTGTCCTGAGTGGGTAGCATCCAGAATTTACTCTCGAGAACAAAGTCATTTAGAATGTTTTTAGAGCATAAACAGTAGTGTATAGGATTTCCTGAAAGTGCTTGCGCCTGCACGTTCACGCGGCGCTACGGAAGCGGCAGACCAAACCAGTTGAAAGTGCGCATTCTCGTCTGCTCTGCCGATAATGCAAGCGTAGAAAGAAGAAATGTGCTGTTTACCTGTGCAAAGAAAAAGAAACAACAAAAGAAAAATTGTCTGAGGACTTCAGTGTTGAGGAAGAGAGCATGAGTTCTTTGCGAGCTGAATGCGCACTTTCATCTGGTTTGGTCTGCAGCGGTTTTTTCCGTGGCGTCGTGAACTTGCAGGCGGCGCTTTCAGGAAATCCCATACACTACTGTTTATGCTCTAAAAAACATTCTAAAATGACTTCGTTTCAAGTAAATTATGGGCGCTACCCACTCAGGACACTTGGAATACATTGGGCGGCAGTATGGGAGGAATATTGACTGCGTTTTTGTGGACTTTTATGGACCTTTTCTGCCTCGGGCACCATAGACCTCCATTATTTGAATGTCGTAAGCGGACAGCAAGAAGCCTCCCAGATCTTCCAGATGCATTTGAGATATCAAAAAAAGTACTCCAGAGTGTTGTTCAGCAAGCATGGGGTGAGTAGAAAATGAAGGCTAATCAATGTTTTGGGTGTACTATTCCTTTAAGATGAACCTTTAAATAAAAATCATATATGCCAATAGGAATGCTAAAAGCAAATATCAGTGACTTTTAGGGAAAAGCAACAGTTGTTCCTCACCCTGTGTTTTACATTTGTCCACTTTTTATGGATCGTCTAAGCAGCCATCTCTGCAAAGCGCTCCAGAATTTAACAAAGTCCCAGCTCACAAAAAAAACAAGCTAAATAAATAACGAATAAAAGCTGTGGTAACGCTGATATATGTAACGCCATCTATCAGTATCCGGGAGCAACAGGGAGCATTTCTAAGCCACCTACTTTGGTTTCAATGAAAAATGTTTGTTGGCTTATGTTTGGTGGTTGTAATGACAGCACAGGACATTTCTCCAAGCGTTATTGACTCCACTATGGTTTAAGACAATGGATTGCTTTACTAGTGAGGCTTTTTAGTTTTAAATTAAATCTGCATAACATTTAATCAATATCTTTATCAAAAGAACATTTGCAGCGTCATACATCTTTAGCTTATGTGTTAGAGCTAGACACATGCACTGATGCATCGGTGTTGCTGGACCCATCACTACCTCCACCACATTGTGAGACCAAATAGCAAATAAAAAACCAAAGAGGTTTAATAAAACTGCCCTAAAAACAGCTGAAAACATCCAGAACTCATCCAAACTGAGGCTGAAATCTGCATTTTAATGTTGCTTCTGATCCAGCTTTAGGTTCTCACCTGGTCTAACATCATCATGGGGTTTTTTACACACAGTAAGAGGATTAGAGGAGTAAACTGGATTACAGTTTTCAGAAGTGGATTTTTTTTCTCTGTAAATATGCAGTAATTAAATCCTTTCAACTGTGTGAAGAAGGAGCTCCACAGCTAATCAGCAACACCTGTCATCGTTTTACCATCCTCTGTCTCTTCTTTAACAAGAAAATTGATAATAATTAAAGTAAAAAATGTTGAGAAAAGCAGAGCTTCTGATGGATTGAATTTGCTTTCATTCCTTGTTCAGAATCTTAGTGACCTGCAGGTTCAGGCAGCAAACTCTGCTGGGAGGCTGGATTAGGAGAAACCCCTCAGGTTTGCTTCAGTTTTCATCTACCTTTTATATCAGAAGATTTAATGCTATATAAAAATATGATCTAAAATAAAGCACTCCCATCAATCAATGGTAAGTAATTATGTTTGCTACCCTTTCTGGTTATTATAATACTTCATCTGTTTCTGACACAGCGGTTTAATCTGGCAAAAACGAGCAGATAAACACATCATTCCCTCGGCTTTCAGCGCTATCCTGGAATGTAACGAGCACTTACTGCAGCAATCAACTGGCAGAGGGGAAATGGCAGCACACATCTTCTGTGTGTTTATTATTTGATCTGCTTTAGATTGTTGCATTTTATCACATTTTATTTGCAGTGATTCATCATGTTTTTCTGCTTATGCATCCTTCCTGACAATATTTTGCTAAAGGTACACCTTTAGTTGACGTCGCTCCTGAATCACTTTGAATAAGATAATAAAGTTCATCTTATGTGCATAGTATTGTTTATATGATCATCATAGAGGTTTATGTTTTCTTTTAATCCACTGCTTAGGAATTGGGTCTACCAACCAGCTCTATTGATGATTATATTCTTCATCAACTCACCAGATAAGTGTGCTCTTATTATGAAATATCTGACTGTCTGACTTCCTGTCTGGCTCATTTGAGCTTTAATGGTTTAAACCTAAATGATGAAACTGAACCACATTTATCCTCTAACAGCATCGTGACACAAAAAATTAGGGGAAAAGCCTAATGGATGTAACCTGTAAACATTTCTCAGTTTAGGTCATGGAAACTGGTCCCTGTCTGTGTGCTGGGGAGCATACAGTATGAGCTATATTTATTCTTAAAGGGACATTTTGATTCTATCAGAAAAAAAGGTGGTGAATCATAAAAAAAATCAAAACGACTCAAATGAGATGATTAATCAGGTGGACAAGGTGTGAAGGGGCCCATTGCACTGCATGTTCTAGATGTGTCCTTGCTTTAGGACACCTGGATCTAATGACTGCTGTGGTCGGAAAATTTAGATTTCTCTTATTTCATATATTCATTTATCCTATGCATTTCCTGCTCAGCAGCCTCCAAGAGATGGACAGGAATGTCATTGTCAAGTCATTTAACGGCAGAAAAACATCTTAAATGGGCTGTACAGGTGGCCCTGAGTGAATCACGAGGGGGAAGGTGTTCAGAAATGCTGGTACATGGAGATGGATGAATCATTTTCTGGTTTATCAAATAGGGACATGAAGGAACCATGCGTCTCTGTGCCAGTTCAACTAACCCTTTTTTGGTAAGCGCTGTTAGGAATCCAATTTGTGTGGGTTGTGTTTTTTTGGTGTTCTTCTCTCCCCCCACCACCAGGTGGTACCCTGTCCCCGTTGGTCCTCCTGCACACCTGCGGCTGGTTGGCTCATCACTGAGGAGTATTTGAGTGACGGACTGTCACTACCTCAACGGCAGAATGTTTGCCAGTTTTGGGTACTCCAGCCAAGATGAGTTTAGCTGAGTCTAATTGAGTCTTTGTTTTTAACTTTTGTCTTTTGCCTTTCGGCAGGAAGTCATCCTGCATACTGGATTTTTTGGCCTTCTCCCCCTGGAAGGATTTGTCTGAGCTCACACTGAGCAGGGGATTTATCTCCACACGCCCCCCCACATGGAAAGAACCTATATGAGGATATATGCGCATATATGAAACCTATATGCGTCATATATGTGCATATATATTATCATGTATGAACATATATGCTGTATATATGCGCATATATGACGCATATAGGTTTCATATATGCGCATATATACAGCATATATGTGCATACATGATAATATATATGCACATATATGCTGCATATAGGCTAGATTGAGGTGCATATATATGCATATATTTGCATATATATGTACATATATGCTGCATATAGGCTAGATTGAGGTGCATATATGTGCATATATTTGCATATATATGTACATATATGCTGCATATAGGCTAGATTGAGGTGCATATATGCAAATATGATTATATATATATGCATATATATGCTGCATATAGGCTAACTTGAGGGGCATATATCCACATATATGATAATATATATGCATTTATATGCTGGATATGCAAAATTGAGGTGCATATACAGGCCATAGGTCTCCGGTATTGCCTCTTTATATTCACATATAAGCCCTATACAGTATGTGTATGCAAGATGTTGACAGGATCTGGTCATTTTGTAGCTCATATCTCACTTTGGCAACTGTCATACATGATGACTAGCTAATTTACTATAATCAAGGCAAAAATTATGCAAGGACTTATGTATGTGAGAACACATGAAATTGGTATCTCTTGTAATTGGCATGTTATGGAATTTAACAATTGTGAGAAAAGTGAGAGGAAATGGAAAGCTATGATGTCTACATGTTTTCCTGAAACATTTACTAGGTCAATTCTTCTGTAAAGATAGTGGAAAAGAAGAGAATGTATAGCAAAATGGTTTGTCATTTTTTTATTTTGTCAATCAAGGGCCCGCCCCCCCATTTCAAGGCACTTCCAGATTCACATTACAGCTCACACATATCCACAAATTCACCATTACATCCACCAAATGCAATGCAAAATGAAATGTTTTCTGTATTGTTTTGATGCATTTTATAGATGAATTTTGCAGAAAGGTCATTAGAGTCTAAATTTATGACAAAAAAAAGAAAGTACATAGAACATACATTCAAGTAATCATCATCCCACATATATCTGAGCATTTCACTGTGGTTAATGAATTGGAAGACAATGTCAACATTTCTGTTCACAGTTTTAATGAACAGACACTTTTCTTTTATCTGAGATGCTTGTACAGCAACTAAAGGCCCAATACTTTTCCTTACAGGGATGAAATAACAAGGATTCTTAAATTGACTGCAGATGTCTTGTTTCACTTTTTGGTAGTACTTCCCCACTGCATAACATGTCTCCCCCTGCCCCAGATCACAGACAATAAATGTCTTCACAGAGAAAATACTTTCCTCTCGATCAGAAAGAATGACAGTGTATGAGTTTCTCAGAAAAGTCCGCGAGTAGTTTTGTGAATGAACTATTTCAGCATTAACAACTACTCTGGTAAAATACTTCACAGTGACTCTATTTTCAAGGTTGCTGATGCTATTCAATACCAGAAAATCATCATTTCTGATCATACAAATCTTAGGCCTACCCAGAGATGTAACACCATGAGAGCGACTTACTTCCCGCACCATTTTTTTCTCAACTGAAAAAGACTCTAAGAGAGCTAAGTAATCATCAGAAGCTGCCACCATGTTTTTTTGGGAAAATGATGGAAATGCAACCTGTAGCCAAACTGTTTTCATTATCTGCAGAGAAACTCCCTGGCTGCTCTTTATCATATCTAAAAGGATCCCATTGTATGACTCAAACACAAATGCAGACTGTGCCCAGAGGGGGACCCCAGTTTCTCACAGTATTGGGCAGATGAAGGCACAAATGTACATTGAAAGTGACATTATTGATCCCATAAAGGGTCTCCATTTCCTGAACAAACTCTGTTAGCAACCCCTCAGATTCTGATAAGTGCAGTGTTGATATATTCTCACCAAGTAGAAGAGAAACCCCTTTACCAACTTAAACCAGTGCTTCAGATATTTTTCAGGCAAGACCTCTTTCAATGTTGGTATGCTGTAATAAAAACAACCACATGCTCCACTGTGCCTTCCAGAACTTTTTTTCTCTTTCACTGAGCGGGGAACACGGAAACATTACAGGGGGTTTAATAGAAGTTAAAATGTCATCAATCTGTTCTGTTGAGCGTCCGATATACCATGGTGATTGGTGGTTTTCAGAATTAAACCACAGAGTGGTGATGCTTCTTGCTACACCCAGCAGCACACTGTGCATATAATCTGGAACACAGCCATCAATGATATTAAAATCAGGTAGGCAAGACAAAATGCTAGGCCCTTTCACTCCCTTAGTGGGGTTTCCAGCAATCGCTTCTTCCACCAGATCATCAGTCTGGGAGGATTCCTCAAATCTGTTTTTTCATA
>JAGKQL010000007.1:7009278-7029887 GCA_018398635.1 Cyprinodon brontotheroides | reverse complement strand
CCCGTCTATCACCAACATAGGCCAATCAGCTAACCAGTATTTTCGCCCCTTCCCAAAATTACTTCAACGGAAGGTTTCCAGATGGATATGCGGAGCAAATCCATCTGGCGGAGTCAGGTTAGCATATTACTACTTTCCTTCGTAAAAGGGAATGGGTCATGCGGATCGAGTCCTACAATAAAACCAACATGGTTTTACTTTCACATAACAGCTTTATTTTTTTACCAGGTTCTGGAGATGCTCTGGTCTTTGGTGGGGAAGCAGGGCAGGTACTGCGTGACTCTGGGACTGGTCTCAGGCCACAGGTAGCTGAGGTGGTTGTCCTTGGGGCAGTTCTCTGTGAGGATGGTTGAAAAACACATGAGTAAAGCATCAAAGTCGACGAAACGCATCTTGTTCCAGTTCAATTATAGAATAAAGGAGAATAAGTAAAAATTTAGAACAGCTTTCTGTAATAAATCAAAGGAGTGAATGTGTTTTTATGTGCTTTCTCATGACTTCATTCTTGAACGAACATTTAAAATCTGTGTTTACAGTTTTTCTGGATCTCTAAATAGTCTAGTTTCTGACCTATGACTTTTACGCTGATGTCTCCAATTTGGTCCTGAAGGCTGCTGGCGGCGAGATTGTTGTACAGCTGGACCGTCAATTCTTGTTCACCCAGACTTTTACTGGTCATCAGCAGCACCAGACACGTGTAACTGGAGGCAGGAGAGACAAAACAAAGCTGCTGGGATTCACTTCTAAATTATTTCACTGTCTTAAAGGAAAAGTCCGGTTATATTCAGAATTCAACCTTCTGAAAGTACTTTAAATATGAAATTATTACACACTGTTCAATAAATAAGTGTTTTTAATTCAGAGTAATTTTCATGTGAATGTGCTTTACTGGAGGCGTCCATGTTTGTCAAAGAACACTACTGCCACCTACTGGTTAGTGACGTCACGGTGCGGTATCGGCTGTTGATCAAGTCCCAGTGCTGTATCTGGTGTTTGTCACAACGCGCTATTATCCAAGTCATCTTGAAAACATTCTTCTTCCAAATGTTGGCTACATATTACGGGTTTTTTCTCTGGCCAGAAGTTCGATGGCAAATATATAAATTACAAAATGTTTTCCCCCTTTTACCCGATGGCAGAAGGGAGATGGTACTGTTTGGGCAAAAATGGCCGCTCCAGGACTCAGTAATCGTGACGAAAAATATTTTATATATAGTTTTTATTTGTTTTACTGATTAACACTTAATTTATTAAATCACTGCGGACGTTTTAGTTTTAGGTATAGATAATGATCCATTGATTATTCTTTGCTGACCGGACTTTTCCTTTAGTTTAGTTTAGTTTATTTAAGATCCCCATTAGCTGTAGCAAGCTACAGCTATTCTTCCTGGGGTCCAACAAAAAATATGAAATAAAAAAATTACAAATGAAATAAAATTATATGGACATTAAAACAACATCTCCCATATTCTATACATATACATACACAGAAACAATCCACACTAATCAAAACAAACTACCAAAGCACAGCAAGTGAGGAAGACTGTGTACTCCCTCACAGTCCTAATCGTGTTTTATGAGACCACCTCTATATTTAATAAATGTTCTTTCAATGATCTATTAAATTTCCTTAAATCAGTTATCAATTTAACGCAATTTGGCAGTAAATTCCATGCTTTCATAGCGCTATACATAACAGTTCTTATTAAGGCATTTGACTTTAATGTGGAAACTTTTTTGAGGAAAGTTAAAATGCAGCAAAACACAAAGAAAATCAGAAATCAATACTTAACAGCAGTAAAAATATGTCATATATTCAGAATTTTCTTTTTTTTAAAGTAAAAATGTGTCAAGAAAAACGTTGTCATGGCTCAGGGGGAAAAAAAGCTTTTCGTTCTCAGGTCTAAGGAAAACAATTGTCAAGAAAAAAAAGTTCTCAGGTCTCAGTAAATAAAAAAAATCAGTTATAATGTCAGATTTACAGAAAAACCTTTCCAGCTCTCAGTGTATATAAATATATATATAAAAAATCTTTAGTTCTCAGATCATAGAAAAACAAGATGGCGGTTCTCAGTAAAATAAAATATTTAGTGTCTGGGGGAAAAACTACCTTTTAGATCTCAGGTCTAAGGCTTTACAGAACGTTTTCAGTTTGCAGTATATATTATAAAATTATTTAGTTCTCAGGTCCTTAGGGGGGAAAAAACGATCAGGTATGATGTTTTAGGAATAAACCTTTCCAGCCATTGACAACTTATTGCTTTCTAAGTTTGATATTTCAAGTATCCATGGGCACCCAACTTGTTTCCCGCAGCAAGCTGATGATGTAATAAAATCATGCCGATGGAGTCCTCCTAACTAACAGGTAAATCTTATTTAGATATATTTTTGTAAAACATCCTGCCAAGATTTGAAGGGCCTAAAGCTGGGGGCTCTCTAACCGCGACCTGCTTCACTCTATGCTTTAAAGGTTAAAATCGACGTCACCTAACGTTCTCCGATAACGCTTGGTCCTGCGAAATTACGGTGGTGAAATAAGCCGAAAACAAAAGGCTACCCCAAGGAAACAACAACGTGCGGTGCTACTAAAAACACAATTCAGGAAGTATCAGCCAAAATCCACCTTTAGCATTAAATAAGCGGTGTTTGTAGCGGTACTTAGCAGTGACTTAATGTTTAACCTGCTGACAAGCTTTTAATGTGTTTTATATTTTCTGTTTTATATATTTTGTAGTCCTGAGGCACAAATCCAATTTTCAAAGGCTGATTCTGCAGATAAGAATTCTTTTTTTATACTGTAGTTTTCAGTGCAACTCCTACGGCGGAAAGGATTAGGGCCATAAAAAAAAAAAAAAAAAAAAAAGTTAACTGCTTTTGAAATTTTATTTCAGTTTAACATGGAAAAAAAAGTCTGAATTCTAAGACTTTTAATCTCCAGACAATAAAAAAGTAAATTACTGAGAGAAAAGTCAGAATTCTGGCTTTCCCCCATGATAAACTGAAATAAAATTCAAAAAATCCTTTAACTTTTTTTTTTTTTCCAGTGGCCCTAATTTCCATAGAAATCTATAGATGGCAGCATTAACAGGTGAGAACCAAAAGATGTCAAATGGTTAAGGCCTCATGGGAAGCATGAGGGAGGGGTGCTGATTGAGCAGCAGTAAGGGGCAGAGTCACCAGATTGACAGACAAACGCTGATTAATATATCCTTGTTTTTAAAATGTTTTGTCATATTATCCCCTCTCATCACAGAGACACGCTGCGTCCATCTGTTCTGTAGAGACAAGAACTGAGTTTTCTTTTCATTTAAATGTCTCAATACTAAATAATCTGATATCAACATGATTTAATTGTTTCATTTTAGATAAAGGTTCATTAATGTTCACTTTCATTCATTTCAAGGGTTCATCTGTTGTTCAGTCCAAAAGCCCCTGATCCAGGTTTCATGTTGTTTTCCTTCAGCGTTTTGCTATCAACAGTTTTCTATACAGATCTCATTGTTGGTGTAGACCAGGGGTGGGCAATTGCCCACCTTAAAATTATTTTTTTGCGTTTTTGAACTGTTTTTTTCTTTGATTGAAAATATTTTTTTTGACTGAAACAACTTTTTTTGGAATTGAAAGATTGAGACACACATGTCCTGCCCATGCAAGGCCCAAACATTAATAGAAAATGTAATGTTTATTCTGGAACATTTTAGTTTATAAAAATATTCCACATCTATTCTATAACACATTCTTCCTGCGCTTTCAGCTAATTGGACTCATTTCTGTTTTCCAATTGATTTTCAGTCCAGTTCAAAAAAAGAAAGACTTGTAGAAACATTGAGACAAAAACTATAATCGCAGGATGGAGCAATGATCCCTGATTCAAACCAATGCAGCAGTTTCCATCCTTCACTCGGTTCCACGGTTTGTTTATCGTGATCTTTAAGAATTTAAGCGAACAGTTTTATTTAAATACATTGTATGTTACTTAGAGGAATAACGTAATCAGGTTTCAAATACCACAAAGGCTTCACAAGGAAGCCACAGCTTTTTGTACATGTAAAGAAAATCTGTTCTTACCTGACTTCCGCTGCAGAATGGCTCCAGTTCTGAAAAAGGGATTAAGGAAGAAAAAATAAATCGGATCATTCAGCAACAGATTGCAGGTCAGATCATTTCCTGCTGTTTTTCAAGCGTAAACAGAAGGAAAGCGCTTAGATCTTACCAACAGCTTCTCACATTCCTCCACCTTCTGGTTCAGCTCCAGAATTCACAGTAAAGAGGAAAAGTAGGTAGATTTCAAACTATCTGCAGGAAAGATGAGATAAGAGAAAAAATCAGCGCTTGGTCATGTTTATTTACTCCTGTAGTGACCTTTCTATTTACTGTGCCTCTACCACAGCAGGAGATGAATCAAACACTCTGAGCCAACAGGCACATGCACAAATTAGGAAATTTGCTACTCAGCCCCGTAAAAGGAGCCGTTATTAGAAACACAGAAGGAGAGCCCATCAGTGTTTTGCTTTAGTTTTCTGCTGGAATCAGAGAATAAACTGAAAATATTTAAGGAAATTTCAGGCCTCCAGTATCAGACTGATTCATAAACCTCCACATTTGATCTGGTTTTTCCTGCAGAGTCCAAATCTGTCTGAGCTGCTAGTATGGATCAAGAATTTGCATGTATGGCTAAAACCTGCAAAACTTTAGTTGTCTTTTTTTTTCGGGGGTTGGGGGTGTGCTGACTGATGGGACCAGCTGTAGCTTTCCAATCAAAAGACATAAAAATAAGACAAAGAATGACTAAAACTAGATCCTTAACATATAAAAAAGGCACAAGTACTTTAGTAATTTTGGCCAAAGTTAATAAGGGTAACAGTGAAGTCTCTATGAGATAAATAGTGGTGCTGTGGGCTGTTTTCTGGCCTGTCATAGAAAACCACAGTAAACTTAATCAGAAGTTCCACCTTCACGCACTCTAGAAGACTCAAGGTGTTTGAATACTTCTGGAACAAACTGAAGACCTTAAGTGGAACTTAATTAATTTAATTCCTTCATTAAATAAAATTTTATCATTAGTTACAATCTGCAGGATTTCAAAACTCTGCAAAACTACAGAATTTCACTCTGGATTCCGATTAGAAAACTTCTGCAGATTAACCCCCCACCTCACCCCCGTCATAGCCCTCACTGATCGCTATTATTCACTGGATTGCTGATTGCACAAAAAAGTGAAACACTCCGTCACAGCCATGCTGGTACTCCCCACTCCCATGGAGACACATTAAAAATGCCAACATGTGCAGCATTTGACTAACAAAAACAGTATATATATATATATATATATATATATATATATATATATATGTTATATAACTCATATATATATATATATGTATATGAGTTAATTAATTAGCATGGTATCAGACATGTAAGATGTAATTACCGTAACAATGTAATAAATACATTATGTATATTACATGTATATCATCAATTTAGCACTTTTGGCACATCTGTATTATTATGCTCCATCCAACATATTCATTTTGTGATTTTTTTTTTAAATCATAAGTTAAAGTAATCTACAGATGCTATGAAACAGCAAGTGTGTGTCAAAGTGATGAATCTATCTTTATTTTAAAATATAAAAACAAAAGCACTGTTGTGTGATGCTGTAGTGCAGATATTGTTTACATTGCGACCTGTCTAACTAGGGAGTACCAATATGGCAGCCGGTGGCTTCACTTCAACCCCCTACTACCATCAGGCAATCAACAATCCAGTGAATAAATAGTCGGTAGTCGCATTGGTTTGTGGTGATTTGTTCCATCTCCTGCTATGCTTCACAGCAGCCACTAGATGTCCCTCTTGCATTTAAATGTGATACTTCCAGCTATTGACAGACAACATTATTTCTGGTTGGAGACCCTGCAAACTGCACATGGATTGGATATTTTTTTCTGTTCCTTCGAGCATCTCAAGCAAACTTCAGGTTCTGAATCAAAGCAGCTGAGCAGTTCTCCACCAGAAAGCTGAATGGACTTAGATAAAGGAAGAGGGCCGAAACTGATCAAGCGTGAGGAAAGGGTCAGATAATCCAACATAGAAATCAATAATAGAATCACTCAGTTTCATCTACATCGACAGCGATCATTACATCAGTATGATTGGACAGCTCAGGCCATAGAAATGGCCCAGAATCAACACAGCAATCACCAAGAGGATCTAGATTTTTTCATTGTAAAGCCCAACCACCTTTAAAAGAAATCAAACATGCACTCAGTCCTAATATCCTTACTTTATTTTATCTAAAGGTTCTTATCAGAGCCAATCTGGGCTTAAAAAACCCAGATTTGAAGACCTAATACAATCAGGAAGAAGGTTTTGATGTGATTGTTTTCTCCGACCATCTACAGCTACAGGTTGGACATACTGTTCCCCGATGACTCTCTGCACAGACACGGAAAATCAAAGGTCTCTTTACAATGGCAGGGATCCACACTCAGGGTGGGCTGTAATGTTGTCTGACGTGCATCCTTGAAGGGAGCAGCTGAGGAGGAAGTTACTGAAGGTGGCTTCAGAACAGCCTGGTTCCACAGGCTGGGATCAGAGATCAAACCTACAGCAGAATCTCCAGCTTGAGTGATATCTGTTGTTTCTGGCTCAGAAGGAGGACCGACGTCCTCACTCATTTCTGAGCTGTTTATTGTGGCTGCTGTCTCTGCGTTAGCAGAGGCAGACAGCATGTTAAGCGCAGACAGGGAATCCTTATTTGGGGCATGGATAGAAGAGCTGTTGGGGGACCTGAAAGCTGCTGGATCGGGGTCAGAAGGCAGCAGGGGTTCTCCCGTAAAAGCATCAGCAGTTTCTTGAGATGCATCCATCATGCTTGGATTGTAAATGTGTAAAGACGCTGCTCCAGCTTCCAGGATCCCATTTAGAGTTCTGGCATCACTTCTGCTGTCAGCTGTAGTAGTGGTTACTACAGAGACAGACTCTTCTATAGGGAACACCTTTGGAACGACATCCTCGAGATCAAACTTCAAAACCTTTCTGGATGGTTCTGCTGTCTGGGAGCTGCTTGCAGGATGAAATGAAACTCCATCAATGTCTGTGTTTCTAGCAGGAGCCAGAGGCTGGGAGGGAATGGCTTCCCATTCATCTCCAGAGAGCGAGGAAGATTGTTTTCCGGAGTGGGAGAAGAACTGCTCGACCGGCGTGTCTGCTCTGTGTGCGGTCTGGAAGTGTTTGTTCAGGAAGGCCGCTGTGGGTCGAGAAGGTGACAGAAAGCCGGTTTCTGTTTCCGTCAGGCTGTTGGTTGCTGAAGTCGACCTGCTGGAGGTGACGGGGAGGGATACAGTGGGAGGAATTTGAGAAACAGAGGGAGAAGGAGGCTGGAGGATGTGTGCTAAGTTTGGAATACGGTTCGACCCATCAGCATGTGGAGCCGGGATTACCAGATGGGTTCTGTGGCGTGTTGTAGGTGGATTTAAGGAGGGTAAAGATGGATGAATAAATGGATCATTATCATCAATCATAGAGGAGCTGGTGACACTTAACCTGATCTGAGATCGCGTGGGATCTCCAAGGAACTGCTCCGAGTTCCCTACAGAAGGAGGTGACGTCTCAATGGGCGTCCTCAGGTTTTCACGCTGGTTGTGAGATAAAGCATGAAGTAGAACGTCTGAATGTGAAGGATTTAAGGAAGCAGAAGGCTGTTCTGACTGAAGTTGAGTAGAGGTAAACAGATGACTCATATGAGACTCATCTGGAAAAGGATAAACATCCTTAAAATCTCTTGGATCAGGCCACAGCGAGATCGGACTCAAAGACGGACCGGATCTATTTGACCTCAACACCTCCGATAAATTCTCCACATTCAAGGAAGTTGGGCTGTTCTGGCTCATGGAGCCGTCCGAGGAGCTTAAAGGATCTGGCTGGGAAGGAATTTGGGATATATTGCGAGAGGATTGCTTTTCAGAAAACAGGAAGGCTTCAGGGAGAAAGGCATCACCACCAGGTGGTATACGGTGCTGAGAGACGGAATCAGAGAGAAGACGATGTGACGGTAGAGATGGATCTGTTGGAGGGAGAAGGTTGGAGGAGGGGTGGGAGACAGAGGTGGCGCATTAGAAGAATCGGAGGTTCCCGACACCAAAGAAGAAGCAGAAAACTGAAGAGGAGAGAAAGTGTTGGAGGAGAAAGAAGGCAGCTCAACTGGACCCAAAAGAGACTGTGAGGAAGATAGAGGATGGAAAACCGGGGAGGGATGGATTTCGGCGGACAAGCTTGTTTCTTGATTTAGATCTATGTTGTGAATTAAGCCAGTCTGTCCCACAAGCAGAGAGGAATCAGGCGTGTTGTTGGTTTTCTGCTGTAAGACAGAAACACCAACAGCTTGTTTGGGGGGAACCTCCAGAGAAACAACAGTAGAGGCTGAAACGGTGAGGTTAGTTAAAGACGATGCCGGCCGAATCCCTAAATGTTCCTCAAAGTTCGGTTCAACTGGACTTCTGTTACTTGGGGACATTTCCTCTCTATCCTCTTCTGTCAGGGTCTCCGATACTCCGGATACAGTGCCAGTAGGAAGTTCTTCCTCTGAGGTAACAGGATCATATTCGTACAGGTGGCCCACCTCATACATGAACATGTCGGACCCTGAAGAGTAATCCAGAGGATCCGTCCAATTCCTTGTTTGGAATTCCTCATCGTTGATGCTGAGCAGCCAAGCCGGCGCTACAGGTTTGTTCTTTCTGTTACTCAGCCATGATGATGCCAATGATGATGATGAAGACACCTCACCTTTATGTTGCCGTGGAGATGAGTCCTGCGATGATAAGGAAGCCTGTGGTCCAAGGAGAGTTTCAGAGTCTCTGCAGGTTGATTCAGACTAAAACACTGTGACCTATTGAGTTAAAAACAAAGGCTTCGCAGTGAAAACTGGACGATTTATTTGATCTGTCGCCTGGGTCGGATTCCCCAAAGGTGGGGTTGTGTTTCTCGTGACGGGCCTGGCTGTCGACTTAAGTCCGATTTTTGGAGCTGAGGGTTTTGTCACACGAACCTCCACCCTGCTGGGTGTTGCCCGGGTAGCAGCTGGTCGTTTCCCTGCGCTCGGCCTTTTCCTCAGAGGGGTGGAGATAAACCCCAGGGAGTGTTTAGGCCTGCTGTAGGATGCAGCTCCCCTGAAGAAAGCCGATCTTGGACGGGAAGGATCCCGAGATGAGATGGGATTGAGGGTTGGAGCGGTGTTTTGGGGTTGGTAGCTTGACTTTGGGAGTCTGAACTCCTTGTGTGTAAGATTTAACTGACTGGACATAAAGGAGCGAGGAGGTAAAGTTCTTCTAGAGTGACTTGGATGCAGCGCACGCCTGGATCTTCTGTTCATTTGAAAAAATCCAAAGTTTCTTCCAGGAGCTAATCCATCATCTAGACTTTGATTGTGGATGACTGCCGGTTTGGGCCTTGTAGTTCTGGAGGAGAATTTTGAAGGGCTCTTCTCTGGTGAAGCAAGTTAATTAAAGTGGGTTAATTTAAAATCTTCAGCAAAATAAGCATTACACCAATGAGAAAAACCAACAAGGTTACCAGACATGGTAGATTTGAACAAATGCTTCTTTCATCCAGATAAGCTATGAATCACTTGCATAATTTGATTAACTCTTGCAACAATACAGAGACCAGAAGATTGGACAGAACTAAAGAACTTATGGAGAGTTTATTACACAGATAGTAAACAGGTCATGCAAGGTGGTATGTTACCCAGAGAAGAACCATCAGTTTCAGCTTTGTTAGTGGACAGATGGCTGGTGGTTAGAAGCGGCAGCTGAAGAGTCGTCCCTGGAAGAGTTTCAGGTGACAAACCAACAGCAGAAACTAGGAAAAAGAAGGCGGTTAAAAGATAAAAGGTTGGAAGGAATTAGTAAATAATAGAAGAATCAGCATTTTTATAGTATTTTATTTTGGGGCTTAAGAAATAATTAGAAAGATTAAGTCAGCATAATAACAGAAACTGGGCAAATGTTGCGCGACAGTTCAATCTAAAGAACATGGCGTTTCTCCAGCCGATGAAACTGAAGCGCAGCGCGGGCTATTATCGAAAGCAAGTTTTTATCGGAATTACAGAGTATTTCTTCACTGAAAGAAGAGCAAAAACACTGCTCTCCTGGAGGCTTTTCAGAGGAAAAGATGTTTTTGCTCTTTTCTCCTGACTGGTTTCGGCAAGAGTAGCCTGGCTGTTAGTACGTCATATGCTTTTTTCCGCTGGGATCTGATTGGTTTATTTGGCCCGCCTACTCACCAACATAGGCCAATCAGCTAACCAGTATTTTCGCTCTTCCCAAAATTACCTCAACGGGAGAGCTCTAGATGGATATGCGAGCAAATCCATCTGGCGGAGTCAGGCTTAAAAAGATAAGTGAACAGGGAGAAAAAAACCAGAAGGTCCACCTCTGCTTTTACACCCCATGATCATCGGGTCTAAACATCTCTGACGTTTTCGGTGATTAAAGTCGTAGGGAAGCGGCTGTTCCAACCGCATTTCCGAATTCTCCCAAGTGGTGCCCGACTTTGAACTAGTAAATCAATTTATTGTAATTCAAATAATTATCAAGAGGGTGGGAATGTTGTGGAGAAAGGCTCTCAAGCAATTTTGATTGCAGATGGTGTCTCGGAAGCATCTTTGCTAACCAATTAGCAACTTAGGTTGCGCCAATGGGAAATTCCCATTGGGACCAAGTAGCACCAAATGGAGTGACTTAGAAATGACGCTGTCAAGGAAACGCCATGGACAGCGCGAAACATGCAAGAGGAGGAGAGTTTGCAGTGTCGGAGGTCGTGGAGATGACTCTCACTCCGTCATCCATTTTATTTTCTAAAACGCTTCTCGCAACGCCGCCAGTTCTGTTAGCTCTACGCCTGCCGAGACACAGACGCCCATCCTCGCGGAACACTGGGACGCACAACTCAATGGGGAAAGGAAATTATTCTGATTTCAACCTTGCGTATATTAGCCTGCGACATATGAATCCAAGATGCTATGACCAAAAAATGTGATTGACAGGTGACGTTGATATATGATTGGCCAGAATTTAGGTGTTCAGGCTGGCGGGTAGAACTAACTGGCCTGCATACATTTTCTAAATTTTTGGACAACATGGGTTATAAAGAGTACATTTATAAGCATGTTTAAACCAGAATGATTTGAAATTTAAATATGAGCTTCCCTACAACATTAAAGAATCATAAGAGTTACCAGAACTATCCATCAAACTGCAGTTTTAACAGCTTGGACTGCAGTTAATGCAGCTATACCTCCTGAACAGACACTCCAAGCTTCAACATACTGAAACCACAGTTTGAAACCTTCAAATGGACCTCCTTCATCAGCACCTGAGGCCAGCGTCCAGTCCTTTCCCACTTCCAAACATATGTTCAGTTCATTGAGGTGACGGGATGTAAACAGAGTTGGCGACCTGGAAGACCTCTGCACTGGGGATTTTCACCTTCTGGTTCCTCAGAGCCACAGCAACTGGAGTGGAGGGAATAAAAGAAAGCAAAGATGTTAAAAGGAGAAATAAGCATGGAGGTTGAACACAAAGAGAAAATACACTTCAGAATTTATTCAAACTTGCAAAAATAATGGGATACAGGAAGCAACACAATGTGAACTTTGCTTCAGATTTAAGGTATCAGTTAGCTTTGAAAACAATTAACATACAGAAAAAATTGGAAATTATATGCACGTTTTTGGGGAACTCTTTAACAGGCCGCAACTCACAAAAAAACAAAACAAAAAAAGGTTATAAATAGGTTATTTTCAAGACCTTAACAACTCTTTTAACATCATTTACTCCTTTTTAAAATGTTCACATCATAGCCGGAACGTACCGTGCTGGAATCTAACCATGAACCCCCTCTTCTGTATGCTGAAGTCAGAGATGAAGGAAAGCTCCATCTCGTTCCTCGTCGAGTTCAGTGTCAAACCGTTGGCCGTCAGACCACAAAACTTTGATTCTGCGTTACCCGTGTTCACCAGGACCCGGTCGTACATGCAGTTCAGCGCCTCTTCCAGTTCAAAGTCCAAAAACGAGAGCTGGATGATGAAGCCGGCTGGCGCCTGCAGGGTCCACTTACAGGTGTGGGTGTTGGGGTATTTCGCGGGGTAGCAGAGGTGACTTGATTAATCCCCCCGGGCTTCAGTCAGCACCACATTACAATTTATGGAGCTGCAGCCTTTGAACTGGAGCTGATAGGTAGAATAAAGTCAATGAGTCAAACTGGCACTCAGTTACACGAAGGCTAAAGAAATGAGGACAATTGCAAAGGCGAGAAGGGGCGGGCCGGAGACCGAGATTTTGCTTCAGAGGAGGCAAACAGTTATCAACAAAACTTGATCAGCAGTTCCGAGATTCACGAAAAGAACTTTGAAGATCTTTGCAGCAAACGAAGGACACTATAAGATAAAGGAAGAACCACCAAGAAAGAAGGTACATCTCATCTTTCTTTCGTTTTCAGGAAAAAACGGTTACGACATACAGCACAGTACAGTAGGATGGACTGCAGAGTTAGAGAAAAGCTCAGCAGCAAAGAGAAGTTCAATAAATTAATCAAGGGAAGAATTATTGTGTACAATTTATTTTATTTTTGGAAGAAAATTCAAGAGTTTGGCAACAAGTGAAATCCAGAGTGGATGAGAGGTCATGATCATTCCCTAACGCCATGGATCACATCTTTATAGCTGGGAAGGAAACCAGCTTGCAGGCGGAAAACATAATATTAATATATCTTTCTATGCTGATGATGTGACACCATTTACTTTCAAGGTATACTATGCTACGGTGTTGATTTTCAGCTGTGAGGCTCCCCAGAAGGCGAAAGTAAATTTGCACTGTCGCCAAATATGCTCTTTGTTTTCTCCTGGTTTCTCCATTGAGCACAGGCACTGTTGTTTTGAGCTTAGCAGACAGGCGAGCATAGCGAATCAATACATGTCTACTGCGGTGAAGTGACTATTTTGTTCCAATATTCGAGTTTGAAAATTCTCGCTGGTTCCGCCATGATAAGTGCACAAAATGTCGCCACTGCGCTAGCAACGAGCATGCCTTTCACTGGGGGCGTAGCAGTTCTCGCCGTAAAGCAAGACCGACTCGCGATGCACGCAGACTTCTGAGCCTGTGGGTGCGGCCCGAGGGTACGGTATTTCCCCTACAGACCACCAGGGCGGCCGAGAAACCTTTGTTCAGCCTTTGAATGACTCATTTAATCATCAAAAACGTTATGGAACACATTAATTAACGCTGAAAAAATGTTGCATAGTATGCCTTTAATAGGTTAGAACGATTTCCTAAAAGATTTATAGGCTGGGATAAATGAAAAAACATGGTTATTGAATAGTGGGCTGCTCAGTGGAGCAGTGGGTAGCACTGCTGCCTTGCAGCAAGAAGGTTCCGGGTTTTAATTCCCAACACGTGTCTTTCTGCA
Organism: Cyprinodon brontotheroides; assembly: GCA_018398635.1. NCBI lineage: Eukaryota > Metazoa > Chordata > Actinopteri > Cyprinodontiformes > Cyprinodontidae > Cyprinodon > Cyprinodon brontotheroides. The sequence continues at coordinate 7,016,420 of JAGKQL010000007.1, read as the reverse complement.
TGGTTTGCATGTTCTCCCTGAGCATGCATGGGTTCTCTCTGGGTACTCTGGCTTCCTCCCACAGTCCAAAACTATCACTGTTAGTTCAACTGGCTTCTCTAAATTCTCCTTAGGTGTGCGTGAATGATTGTTTGTCCTATTTGTCCCTATATTGCCCTGCGATGGACTGGAGATCTGTCCAGGGTGTACCCTGCCTTTCCCCCATAGACAGCTGGATATAAGCACCCCTCGCAACCCCACTTGGGATAAGTGTGACGGAAAATGGATGGATCAATAGATCCTTTGAACAAACAGGGAACCCAAGAGGCCAACAAATCTAACAATAATATCTTAATCTTGCCAGAAGCATGTCGTTATCACCATTAGAAGGACTTATTGATCTGTAACGCAGTGCATAAATGTTCCAAAGGATGTTGCTGTTGCTTTCTGTAATTGCTGGCACTACTATAATTCTAACATGTTTGTCCTGCTGGGTAGTTCAGGGGATTTTTGTACAGGAACTGCTGTATTTCTTACAGTGTGTTTTACTGCCTGTAAGGTAAGCAGGAGCTCCGCTAGCCCGGTGTAAAAATACATTACACTAATATACTGAGCTATTTTTGTTTGTTTAGTTTGCCAGTTAAGCACATATTACATTTTGTACTGGTTATGTTTGATTATTTTGTAAAAAAAGAAAGAAAGAAAAGCGGTTGCTGACCGTGTGTTTTACTGCCTGTAAGGTGGACAAAATAAACGCGCCAAGGTCTCCCCACAACTAAGAGCCCTGTGTCTGATTCCTCTTCTGCACGGAACACATCCCACCTTCACCCAAAAGAAAACACAACGCAGAGTCCATAGGGTGTCTTCCACCAGTCCAGAGGGAAAGCCCGGGTTACAGATCTAAAGGAAACTAAATGAGATTCCTGCAGATCTCCAGTTAGATCCGTTTTCCCAGTGTTGCTCAGGTCTCTGGATGAGGTGGAGCTGCTGGAAGGATTTTATTCACTAGATTGGCTAAACCATTACAATAATTTCCGGTTTTGACTGGAAACCCTTGGTTCCGAAAGTGTTTTAAGATGATATCAAGCTCATTAAGTAACAGTGTTTATGCAGCTGTTCAAACTTGGATCATATTCCAGAACAACTCAAACATTTCTTTTAGGCTCTGAGATTCTTGTTCTTATCGAATCTTTATTTGCATTAGTAGATGAGATTTCTGTGTTTTTGATATTAGTTTTTCAACTTTTATGGTGCCAGGAATTAATAAGGAGAATAATGACTTTGGACTGATGCTCTCATGCTTCAATGACTTCATTACTACGGCATATTTGAACGGATAAAATCACTACGGTCACTTCAGTTCAATACAGTGTGCTAAACGAATGCAGCAATGCTTTCTACCTAAACTGAGTCTTAAACTCATAATGAACAAATTCTAAAGCAACAACCTTTAAGTTTACTGTTAAAGTGGAGAAAGCCTTGATGCTCAGGGGCGGATTTACCATTAGGCTGTTCCCTAGGGCCCAGAGTGTCATGGTTTTAGTTATGTTGTGCTTTACTTTGCTCCATGTTTCCTAGTTTTATTGGTTTAATTCCTTTTTGTTGTAATTTCTAGATTTATGTTAGTTCTCATGTTTTTCTGTTGTCCTCTGGTGTATGTGTGTTCCTTTCCCCTTGGCTCCCTCGTTGTCTCCTCTCACACCTGCTCCTTGTCCTCCGTTAGCCCTCCCTTTGTCTCTGTCAGCTATATATAGGGCTGGGTATTGTTCAAAACCCTTTTCGGTTCGGTACCAATACCGATACCTTCACTTCAATACCGGTTCCTGAACGATACTTTTTTCGATACCAGTTTTATAATATCAATTCGAAAAAAAAATTAAAATCCACAACATAAAAAAGTACAAATCTTGAGTTTTATTTTAAGCTCTGATTTTTCCATTTACATTTTTCCTCTTACATAAAAAAAAATTCAGTGTCTAATATTTCACTGTTACATTGTGAGGACCTTTTTACTCAGCAGTTTTCCTTTAGAAAAATGACCATGTCTGACAAACAAGCCAAAATTGAATGGGATCCTATTGACAGCCGCACTCGCTGGTATGTGGGGGTGCGAGTGGCTTCGACAGAAATATTGGAAGGCAGGATGAACTGACTGCACTGATTAAGTTTTCAGGTGGATTTTCCCACTTAAAACATAATAAAACGACCTTAATTCCCACTGATCACAGCAAATACTAGCTGCAAGGCAAATAAAGTATAGAGTAGCTCCGCCCAGCGCAGACAGGCTTTTGCACCCGCAGCCAGCCAGAGCAGCAAAGCTGCTTCAGCCCAGCAGCGTCAGAACTAACTGGTACAGCAGCAAAAAGCGGAAGCAGCAGGCGCGATTTTGCTTCTCCTGCTGTGTCCGGTGTGAAAGCAGCATTGATTCACTCCGCTCTGGCTTTGCTCGCCCACGGGCTGCTGAGAGGATGATGGTCGCGCTGGCTGCGGTCCGCTCTTCTTGCAGTCAAACACCGAGCAACTTTCTGCTCTTAAATTGTTTCCGTGCACGATGTATTGCATTGCGAACTATTGGCATCAGTCTTAATAAAGTGAAGCCGCACTTTTGACCTGGGGGGCATTTTAAAGGGGTTCCACGACGCTGCAACCAGTTCACAACAGATACACATGAACCTTGGCTGTAGGCGGGACCACCTGTGTATTTTTCCTGGATGACGCGCCAATCACGTTAAGTGTTACAGCCAATCACGAAACTTGGTACCTGAAAGGCGAGGGCATGTTTCGATACTCTGCTCAGAACCGAAGCATTTCGGTCGGTACCATAAAAGAACCGAAGTTCGGTACCCAGCCCTAGCTATATACAGTATGCTCTCCCTGCTCTCACTCTTTGTTGGTTCCTTGTCTTTGCTGTCTTCCCATGATGTTGTCCCCCTACCTCGTCTCTCCCTGGCTCCTCGTGTTTGGTTTCCCCAGATGTGTCCCATAGTTCTGGTTTGCTTTTCATTATTAGTTGGACTTTTTGCATTCCTTTGTTGAACTGTTTCCTTTGATTAAATCCACAAGAAATCACCTCAGCCTCGCTGGCACAGCATTTGGGTCCTAAATCACAACCAACCCTGACACCAGAGATGGGAAGCTAACACACAATACTGCTACTGTACTCAAGAAATAGATTTTTTTCTGATATTTTTCCTTTACTTTACTACTTATTTTTTATGGCAACTTTTTCACTTCTACTCCTTACATTTTATCACACAAATATCTGTACTTTTCTACTCTTACATTTTTAAAAATTGTCCCGGTTACTTTTAGTTTTGAATCATTTCAATGGAGTTACCGTTATTATTTTTCACGTCATCAATACCAAATTCAATCTATTTGGATGGGAATCTACGTTGCATTTGACGCACCACTACAAGATGAATCGACAGATTCGGCGGTATTCATTGGCGGCAAATCATTGCAGCTTTTGGTGGCGGTGGCGTTAGCATAGTAGCATGGACGAATTTGAGATGATTGAAAATGAACACAACGGAGATCTAGTCCTATTGGCAGACATCCATTTAAAATGTAGGCAACGGCATGAAAAAAGGTTTTCTACTTTTACTTTTATACTCTTAAGTAAATTTACAAGCCTGTACTTTTGTTACTTTTACTTGAGTAAAGCAGCTTTAATCAATACTTCCACTTTTACCAGAGTATTTTTAACACAAGTATCTGTACTTTTACTCAAGTTGCACGGAAAGTGAGTACTTTTACCATCTCTGCCTGACACTGAGTTCCTGGGGGCCCCATAAAACTCTGTTTACATGTATAGTTAATCCAACTATTCCTTATTTGTGCACATTAATGATGTTTTTGATCAGAATCATTTCATTAAAATGCCATCAGAACGCTTATAATATTGTGTCTCAGCCAGCAGCAAACCATTTGAAAACAAACCATGCAAAGAGCAGTGTTGCCAACTTATAGCTTTTAGTCGCTATATTTAAGAGCCTTTCAGCCAGACACCTCTAGCACTTTGATTTCTAAAAAGCTCCTAGCGCCAAATCTAGAGACTTTTTCTGCTACTGGAGACTTTGGAGACAACATCTAAAAGCAGCGAACTCTCTGCTCTCCAGAGCGAGTAGATTGCAACCCCGCCTCCTCGCTCTCACTCTATCTCTGTCTGCTGTCATGATTCATGCAGCTATTATTTCATCCAAATGAAAATGGAGAACATATTAGCAGATCAATGATCTTTCATTCCTTTTCAGACAGCATGAAAAGTCAGCTGAGTACAAAAACATAGAGAGGAAAAGAACAAGAAGAGAGGAACAAAACCTAGAACAAATAACGTATCTCTATTCTATTAAAATTTCTGTTTCTGTATAATAGATTTGTTTTATGAGTCGTCTTCTTGAATTCAGAGGGGCCCCCAGCCTCTTTTGCCTAGGGTCCCAAATTTCCTAAATCCGCCCCTGTTCCCACTGCATTAGACGCTAACACACACTGAGGAGTCCAACTGAAAAAGGGGGATTACCCAACAGCTAAAATTTTATGGTGCATTCAAGGACAACTCGTACATTGGGCTGAAAAACTCATAAAGAATTTCACTTTTTTATCCCAAAAAAAACTTTACATGAACTGTTTTCTTGCTTTATTGTAAAATCCATCCTCTCATGACTCTTTGTTGAAGTGAAATCATATCGAAGCCCTAATAAAGCAGGGTTTTAAAATTAACAGTTTGATAGCATTATCGTTTCCAAATGTTTAATGCCGTCTACAGTACAGTCAGCCACCAATGGTTGATTTCTCCAGAGTTCTAATGAGAAACATGTTGGCCTTTATGGTATTCTGAAACTGCTACGGAAATAAGGAGAGTTCCCCAACATGAAACAAACCAAAACAAAAAAAAACCCAGAGAGACAAGAGCTGAAATGGAAAATGGAAAAGAATGGTTTGCACCTTTCTCATACATGGAACACAACAATGGAGCCTGTTCATCGGAGGCCCGGTTCTGGCTGAAGCCAAGCGCGGCTTCGCGCACTGGAAACGTCAGAAACCAGCTCTGTGTGTGGGTCGAAACTTCCAGCATTTCGTTCTCTGCTCGTCTGAACCCCACAACCGGGAGGAAACAATCTCTCTGGGGCCACATGTTCCAGAAACAGCCGCAGCTTCGCTTCAGGGAAGCTTGTTCTGCTGCTGTTCTCCTCCCAGCTGGACTTTCTCCCTGTGAGGCCAGTTAGGGTCACCACAGTCCGTCATCCCCATGAAGCTTTATGCTCATTGAATTTTATTGGGATTTAGGGGCGAATTAGACCAAAAAGTGCAAAGAGGCCGAAAAAATTAGACCAGATGAAAGTCGCGTGGCTGAAACAAAGGCTATAACACACTCAACACTGAAGTCCTCAGGAAGGAACATTTTCTTTCGTTGTTTCTTTCATAACAAATTGAGCGCATTTCGCTGTCTAAACACGTGTCCCAGGCAGGCTGAGATAGCACTTTCAGTATGGTTTATTCTGCCACCGCGCTGGATCCCGTAGCGTGGCTTGGCAGCTTTTTAGGAAATCACCTGTTTATACTCACATTTCCAATGACCACGTTTAGAATAAAACTATATATGGGCTGATACCACTCATGGAAGACGCACGAATACGGCTGAGGCGAACAGTATGGGGGTATACTAACCCAATTTTTGGTAACCGGACTTTACATGGACGCTTTTTGCACCGGCTGCAGGCCACCGACCAGCCCAGATATCGGCGACGCCAAAACCTCCCAGATCTCCAGATGCATTTGGGGGATATCAAAAAAGTACTCCAGAGTGTTGTTCAGCATGGAAGGTGAGTAGAAAATGAAGGCTGGCTCATGTTTTGGTCAGTACTGTTTCCTTTAAACACAGATAGCATGTATTAAAGGAAAAGTCTGGTCAGCAAGGAATAATCAATTGATCATTATTTTAAACCTAAAACTAATATGTTTGCTGTGATTCTAAAAGGAATTTAGCGTTAATCAGTAAAAAAATTAAAATAATAATTTTGCATTGCGATCACAGAGTCTGGGAGCGGCCATTTTTGCCCAAATCTAGTAACCCCTCCCCTGCCTGCCATCTTCCAGCAGTGACGTCTGCGGATGGTGCGGTAAACCTAAGCGCCATTCTCTAACTTTACAAGCTAAATCAATGGGAACTTCACTAGACACATCTGCAATCAACTGGCAATTATGGAAGATTTCCAGAGGACTTCCTGCCATTGAAATTTGGCACCATTGAAATGCTGTTAAAAGCAGAAATAATCTATTGCCCGGTATAACGTTCTGAAATCAAATTTCTTTTTTGAGGAGATACCAGAAGGGCGGGTTTACACTACATGATCCCATCAAGCTCCTGCTAGCTCCTCCATGCCTGCCGAGGAATAATCCCTCCAGCATGATGCTGCCACCACCAAAAGCATAACATGCTGAAGGCCATGTGCTGTTTAACAAAAATGAAGAATAGGTCTCCATGGTAGCAAAAAAAAGAGAGAAACTTTGGAGAGAGGTAAATGCGGCCAGCAGAAATGGAGGAGCAGGATTTAGATCCCTAAATCGTTCCAGATTTGTTCCCGGTTGCTGAATAACAGCACGATTATCAGTCAAGGGCTTTCACACAGGTCTGACTCAGTGATAGGAAGCGTTAACAGAAAGCTTACCCCCTTACTCTCCAGGGCCCAGACTCTAAAGGCTTGCATGTGACTCATATAAAATACTTTCATATAAATGTACTTCCCTTTTAGTCTGGCTGCCTCTAATTCCCACACACAGCTGCTTCTCGACTTTGTTGTTTCTGGAAAAAGGGAGTGCCAATGTCAGAGAAAAGCTTCCTGCTCCTACAGCGATACAGGAAACTCGTTCCATGCAACCAGATTATGTTTGAGATCCTGTAACATCTTATCTGGGTTTTAGGAGTGAAAGAGGGGAAGTGTTCTAAAGGAGAAGAAAAATAAAGGTTCTGTTGACAGATTGCCTCCCATACTGGCTGTGGAATCCTGCAGCTCCTCCAGTGTAACCCTGAAATATCCCTGCAGCTCCTCCAAAGTAACCCTGGGAGATCCCTGCAGCTCCTCCAGTGTAAACCTAAGATCCCTGGTAACTGTGGAAGATCCCTACCGGCTCCTCCAAAGTAACCCTGGAAGATCCCTGCA
>JAGKQL010000007.1:6980614-6996333 GCA_018398635.1 Cyprinodon brontotheroides | reverse complement strand
AGTTATTCCTGTGTTTTCAGGACCTGCGAGCGTAGATCTAATGTCAGTGGAGGTTTGGTATCTGGATGGTGTTGTTATACAGAGAGGAGGAGAGATGTGTTGGACGCAGTTAATAAACATCTTCCCCATCCTCTATGATTTGCTCTATTTCTGCACACGCCAGATGTGTTGGACTCACACTGAGCTTCATGCGGCCAGTAGTAGTGGCGTTTTTAATACATTCTGACATTTGACTCAGAGTGAAACCTGTTGAAGGTCTAATTAGAAAAAAAAACATGTTTATAATTAACTCAAGACTAAGAAAAAGATCATCTCTCATCATTTGTTTGATCAATATTTTTTAAAATATTTAATTATGCCCTGACATGTTTAATGCATGAATCTAAAGATTCTGCAGTGTGTATAGAAAAGTAAATTAGCAGCTGTCGGTGCAGGGTGTCAGGATCCCAGTTGTTGTGTTTTAGGTCTGTTTGTCTTGTCTTTTGTGTTTCTCCCCTTTCACCACCAGGGCGCCTGGCTCGGTTCGCCTCCTCACACACACACACCTGCAAGCTGTTGCCTCATCACGGACTGCTCTTAAGCTGCTGGTTGCCACTAACCGGCGCCAGTGTTTGCGCCACACCCAGGGTACTCTAGTCAAGCCTTGTTTATGCTGGAGTCTAATTTCTAAGTTTTGCATTTTGAGTTTTTGTTCTCTAGCCAAGCTGAGATCACATTGAAGATTTTAACTGGTAGCTTGTTTCTCCTGAGTCTCTCCAACTTTATTCTTTGTCTTTAGAGCGGGAAGCCTTCCTGCAAACTGGACCTTCACCGGACCGCCTTCTCAAGAAGTGGGATCAACTGAGTCTTACACTGGCGGCCAGTTCCAAACAGGAGGTTTGGATCCAGCCACCTTTGAGCAAGTCATCTTCACCACGACCCGTTCAAGTACTACAGGAAAACTGAGTTGCAACCAGCGGCTGCATCATTCCACTCCGTCGAGTTCTGGGTAGAAAACCCTGATAAAGCCCTCCACAGAATCAAACAAACCCTGGAAGACCAACGCACACAGACTGGAGTCTATGTGTCTCTTCTTCTCTGGAAACATGAGTGGCAACAAATCCTCTCCTTCAAGATTAACCACTCCAATTTCCCTCTGAGCCTGAATCTAACAGTCTGTCTTCCCCTCGTCTTCCAGTTCCCGGCCGTGTTGGGATCTCTGCACTGAACTCTAAATACCTTTCAATAAAACCCGTTCAAACTTTTACTCTGTGTCTCTCTGTTTGGCTTCACTGCATGTGGGTCCGAGCTTTAGATAAATCATGACACATGGATATATAAAACTGAAAGCTTTTAGCTTTTCTTTTTAAGTAGAAGCATATTATCATTAAATCCATATGGAACGTTTAATTTAATTTACTTTATTTTCTCGAAAATAAACACTTGAGAATTTTTTTTAACTCTCTTAGCGAATATTTTCTTAATTAAAGGATTTTTCTTAAGTTATTTCTATATATATATATACTAAATTATATAACGTCTATTTATTTTTTAAAGTATTGGTTTATAATGAAACATTTATCAGTGGTGAAATATCCTATATTTAAAAGCGTAACTGTTCTTTTTCCTTATATATCAATTCTTGTTTTATTTACATTCTTATACCTTTTGAAAATAACTTGCCCAACACTGGATAAGACAAATAGGTAAAATAAAAATATGCAAATAATTTACATTTTTAAAAAATGTTATTTTAGGGAACATTCCAATAGATGTTTATATCAAAGTAATATTTAGTCTCATAAACTCTTGTTTAAGCTTCTTTTATACATAATCTTATATTATTTTAGATTTGAACACCACACAATATCATCAACTTTATTGTTTTGTTTAGTTTTTTTGTTTAAAATAGCTTTTAAAGGATTTATTTCATCAAAATAGACACATATACATAATTTATATACATAGAAATAATAATAGTTTATAGATTATTATTCAGACCAGAACCCGATAAAGCGGTTAAAGATGGATGTTTAAAAACATATATATATATATATATATATATATATATCCGCATATTCTTTAAATAAATACTTGGAGCTTTCTCATGCAGGTAAAATAAATCCTGGGAAGTTTCTTTACTTTTTCCCCACAGATCTAAAACTTTTTTGGGTGGATAAATTATATAATCTAATTCTATCCACCTTAAGTTTTCTTTTTTTAAGGAATTTTAATGTAACTTTCTCTAAGGCATACATTGTTTTTGTATAACTTTCTTGATAAAGTCACATTCAGGCAGAGATGAACTGAATAAAGTGAAACTTGTTGATGTTCCTTTGGGTTTTTCACGTAAAGGTCAGGAGGTGGATCCGACTAGAATCCATGAACATGAAGAGTCTGAAGCGTTCATCTGCTCTCTGGTCTGACACATAATCCTCTGACCTTTAGACATGCATGCTACTCTTTCCTCCATCCTAAGATAAAATTTGTAGTTAGTAATTAAGAACTATTTTAGAGTAACTGTACCCAACTGTTGATAATATCAGAGGTGAAACCTGCAAGAACAGTATTTTATTAAACAGCTAATTTAGTTTTCATGGATAGGTGCAATCCTGCAGGCATCAAAAGAACATGGCAGCAGCTGAAAATGAAGTATAAAACATACTTCAAGCAGGTAAGCCTTGAGCACATCATGGGAGTAGAGTAGCTACCTGGCTTTATAAAAGGACATGCCATTTCATTCCCTTTGATGCGCTCTACGTGACTGAAATGTGTGCAATGAATACTGTATGTCCCCAAAGAATCAATGAGGTGTTTAAACACCACTTCCTCTTTAAAAAAAGGGAGGAGACCAAAATAAACTCCTGGATTTTCTGAAGAAAACCTGCTCCCGACCAGGTTAGGTTCACAGAGTAAATTGCCATGGTAACTGACTCTGAGTATAAGTTACCTCTCTTTCAGAAACGGGCTTGACTTACTCTGCTTTCTCAGGTTTAACTTACCTCCCTTTCTGAAACAGAAACCCCAGAGTTTCCCTCATTTCAGGCTTAACAAACTCAGAGTTTTCACTTAACCTCCTTTCTGAAAACAGGCCCCAGGTGAGATATCAGGTCAGCCAGGCCAATAACGACCGTTAACAACGACCTTTTCTGTGGAATGGGCCAGTATCGGCTATTCCAGGCCAATAACAACCTCAGTGAATCCCATTAATTAGGGGTGGAGCTAGTTTTCCAGTTTCAATGTGCATGTTTCATAAGCAATTACAAGGCTTTTGTTGAGCTACTGTTATGGTTCTTCCCATTTGTTGTGACTCTGAGTTTTCAGTTTTCTGTTATCAGTTGTTTTGTTTTTTATTTTGCATGATATTCAAGCATTCTTTAGTTACTCTCTTTTGCCCCCCTTGTGATTGTTTTCTTTCCCCTTGGCCGTCCATCTTGCCAGTTCCAATCTTCATACCTGCTCCTTATTCAGCTCATTAGCCCATCCTTTGTTCTGTTGACACTCCTTAAATACTCCACTTCTGCAGAAACTCAGTGCTGGTTCCTTCTCATTGCTGTAATTGTCTACTCAGCTTGTCTCTCCTGGACTCCTCGCGCTCATTTTCCCCTGATGTCTCCATGCTTTTAGGTTTAATATTTTAAGTTGGATTTCTGCCTCTGCTATCTTTGGTCTGCAATTAAACCTCTCAGAACTCATCTCTGCTTCACTCGTCTCTGCATCTGGGTCCTCGAGCAACCTCACCACCCATTGTTGACAGCTACTCTATAAAAGCCTGGAACTTGAAGCTATTCCTGACATTTTGAATTTAGAAAGTCCTTGGATGGGAAGCGAAACGTCTTCAAACTGAGAAATACTTTTTTACTTCTTGTACTTTCTTACTTCTTAATTTCTTGGATGACTACTCTCTTATGCATCAGCAGTGCAAATCTAACTTGAGTAAAATTTTAGAGCACTCTTCAAACCTTTGTGTGTTCATCTTGTCGGATTTATGTTCCTGGGAAACTATAGATTTTCAGTTTTCATCAGCATCAAGTCAGAATTGTTTGTGTGGATTATTAAGAAGCAGTGGTGTAGGTATTTTAGTGCAAAGTTCACTAAAATCAAATTAAACAGTCATAAATCTTTATCAACAACTAAAAAATGTTGTATTTATATTGAGCATTTCTAATTATATGCTGGACATTAAAGACTCTTTGTTTCAGATTGATCAATTCCTTTATAACGTCCTCATTTCTTCATTTTAATTGCTTCCTAGCTGTAAATGTCAGAGTTTAAAAAACTTAGTGATTCATTCCTTAAAACGTGTGACGAAGCTTTAAATAATTAACCGAGCCTGGAAACCTGAGCCGCTCTTCGTACCTTGTGACTTTATTAAAATTCAGGCGAGATTTGACATATTCAATGTTTTCCAATGAGATGCACATAAATATTGTATATCAGCAGCAGTGACTCACAGTTCCCCCTTAGCATTAATCATCTCGCCGTATTGAACCTGATGCTGAGCGGAATCTGCTGGGACAAACTGGAGGGAAAAATGCCTTAAGTAGTAGTAAAAGTGCTGCACTCCATCATTTTAACAGTGTGGGTGAGAAGATCTGGTAGGGACACAAAGGTGAATAAATAATAGATTCACATCTCATGGTTTAACCCTTTAAAGCCATGTGAATTTAAAGTATATTTCTTGAACTCCTTGGTTCTTAGAGCTAATAAGACGTTCCATTAATGAGATGGACTTTGAAGTGTACTGACAGGTCTGCAGGAAACATCCTTTTCTTCCCTTAGAATAAGTGCAGTCAGAATAAATCCCACCTAAATAGAACTGGAGGCTATTTTTGGCTGGACCCAAACCCTCTAATGAAGACTTTCTGAAGGCAGTTAAGTCTTTAAAAGGTCAGATCTGCTGTCTTCCTGCACGCCGGTGTCCCAAGGTTGACTTTCCTCCATAGTTCTAATAATTATCTTAAACCCAGCATGTCAGGTGATCATACTGTAAAGCTCAGGAATAATTAGCACCAGATCTGAGTCCAGGAAAAACTCTGCAGCTGCTCCTGCAGGCAGCTTTCTCTCAGTCTGAAGACGTCTGCAGAAACACTGAGTGCGATGTTTGGGCCACAGGTGGAGAAAGTAGACCCTCAAATCAAACAGCCAAAGTTGTTTTGAAGACGCTGCAGGAGCCGTAGTTCTCTCAGAGGTGTTTCATAATCTGGTTCTTTCACTTTAAGTTTCCATCAGGAGGGAAATAAAGGAAGTTCTCAGTGCAGAGCTGTCCAGAGGGGGAACCTAGCGGACTTAATGGGCCGAAAGGAGAAGGTTAAACGTGGGAGGGAATTATATTTCCAAACAACGATGGATAATTTAACCAGAGAGTTCTCGGCCTGTCGTCTACATTTCTGCACTGATTATCCGATCAGATCTGATCCATCCGGGCCACCCGATGGGTTGTAAATCCTCTCCTGTCTGTTCTCCGTCCCTCTCTCCTGTCATTGTTTCTTATTGATGCCCCCAGTAGCCTGTTAGGCAGATTCAACAATTCACCGGAAAGACATTTACGACGCACCGAGGTTTACACTGAGCGTGCTCCGTACGTCGCTTCTGCTTTCACTGCACCGTGAAAGATGTCATCTCCTGACTGACCGTCATGTCATTACTGCTGATCTGTGATTAGTCTGTCTGAGCGCTGCCTGATCATTAATAACCAATGGCAGACTGACGCATGAAACACGGCCTTGATTAGCAATTAACCTCCTAACTGTGTATGAAATATTTAGCTGCAGACACCCTTTGTTCCATTTAAGCACACTGCTGTGAAAGCACAAAAAGTCTGAGGTCCTGCTGCCTTTAAACCAAGGTCAACTCAACCAAACATTCAGTGTAGGAGGCAGCAAACAGGAACAAGTGAACTGCTGTGTGAACACATCCTAAAAGTTTATTTTTGTTTTTTATTTAAAAGTTTTATACTCCTACTTCACGGAAGAGGATTAGGGCCACTGAAAAAAAAAAAGTTTACTGATTTTAAAATTTTATTTCAATTTAGTATTGGAAAAAAGTCAAAATTCTTTTTTTCTCAATTCTGACTTTAATCTCAGAATTTTGGATTTTGAATGTAGATGGGCACCATGAAGGAAGAGATGTGGAGCACTCAGCTTCACTGACAAAGATGTGAGTTGTTTGGAGGTGGCCAGTGACACACATGGTGGAACATTACGGAATTAGGCAACTTTTACGTGCCGAGGGGTCCCCTCATTAGCAGAGGAGCAGAAGGTCATTAAAACAACAGAGCTAGTCTCTAAAACAGACATGGCTATGGCTTGATGCTAACATGTTTATTATCTGTCAGAATTCTGAGATTAAAGTCAGAATTCTGAGAAAAAAAGTCAGAATTTGAGTTTAAAGTCAGAAATTCCGAGAGATTAAAGTCAGAATTCTGAGTTTAAAGTCAGAATTCGTAGATTAAAGTCAGAATTCTGAGAAAAAGTCTGAATTCTGACTTTTTCCAATAAAAATGAAAAAAATGTAAAGTCAGTAAACTTTTTTTTTTTTCCACTGGCCCTAATCCTCTTCCATACCTACTCGACAATTTGAAAAGTATGTTTTTTTTGAAATTGAAAAAGTTGAAAAAAAATCTACAATTACAGGATTTTATCTCTCTACGACTTTAAATTCACAATTTCAATGATTAAATCTTTATGCTTCAAACCTCACCTAACTTACATCATGTTGTTGATTAGAGGGGTCACAGATTTACCAGGAAGTAGTGCTACCCTGAGTGGGTAGCATCCAGAATTTACTCAAAACGAAGTCATTTAGAATGTTTTTAGAGCATAAACAGTAGTTGTATAGGATTTCCTGAAAGCGCACCTGCGCTGCTCTTGACGCTTACGTAGAAGCCGGGCAGACCAAACCAGATGAAAGTGAGCATTCAGCGCCTGCTCTGCCAATAATGCACCATTAGAAGAAGAAATGTGCTGTTTACCTGTGCAAAGAAAGAAACAACGAAAAGAAAAATGTCTGAGGACTTCAGTGTTGAGGGAAGAGCATGAGTTCTTTGCCGCAGCTGAATGCGACTTTCATCTGGTTTGGTCTGCCGCGGTTTCCATAGACTCGTGAATTGCTTCATTCAGGAAATCCTATACACTACTGTTTATGCTCTAAAAATATTCTAAAATGACTTCGTTTTGAAAATTCTGGATGCTACCCACTCAGGACACTTTGGAATACATTGACGAGCAGTATGGAGGAATATTGACACATTTTTTGTGGACTTTTCTGGACCTTTCTGCCTCGGGCGCCATAGACCTCCATTATTTGAATGTCAGCAGACAGCAAGAAGCCTCCCAGATCTCCAGATGCATTTGAGATATCAAAAAAGTACTCCAGAGTGTTGTTCAGCATGGGGGTGAGTAGAAAATGAAGGCTAATCATGTTTTGGGTGTACTATTCTTTTTTAAATCATATCCCCTACCCCTTAGTATGTGCACTACCCCTACATTCAAAGAGAAATTACTACTACCCTCAAATGAACATGCAAAATTCAAGGAGGGCTGAAATGTAGCAACAGGGGTGTATTGAGATTGGCAAAGGCAAAAAAAACACAACCTATTATTAGTACCAGTAATGGTTAAATGCTTGCACTGATGTAGTGCTTATTTCTTGAGTTTAAGCATTTTAAAGTGCTTTTTTACTACATTCAGTCATTCACCCATTCACTCACACATTCACATACTGATAGTGGTGAGCTATAATGTGGTCATATGGTGTCTGATATCTCAAAGAATATTCTGGCAATCACAGAAGAGTCCACCATCTTGTCCTAAACTATGAAGCCATGGATGACGAGGCCAAGAGAAAAATCAACATTAAAGTATTTAATTTGTCGGCTGAATAAAGTCTAAGGTCTCAAATCAAGGTGAATCTAAGGTGAAAGATCAAGATCAAGGTTTATCTTATTAATCCTGAGTGGCAAAAAATTAACATGGTTTCTGTTTAAATCTGGAGCTAACGAACCCATGTCTAATGTGCAGAGGTGTCAAGTAACAAAGAACTAATACTTTATCTTACTTAAGTAGAAATTTTGGCTATATAAATGTTTTACTGGAGTAATCATTTTTTAGTAGTGGTGGATCGGTAATAAAAAATATCACTGGTAATCTATTTTCAAAGTCAGTTTGGGAGTTGGGTCTATATTAATCAGACCTCATTATAAATAATGTGTAAATAAAAGTATCAAACTAAAAACTATTTTACGATTTCACAAAGATAATAACAGCACTAAAGGCTCTTCATATACACAGAAAAGCAGATAAAGAAGCCAAATGGAAACCCGGAATTTGTGGTTCTGGCCCAGATCAAAGGAAACAACCCAGGCCCATCAACCTGTCATAATTTTTCTTTAAAGAAAAGTTTTTATTGTTTTCAATAAAATTTTATGTGAGGTTCTTATAAAGTTTAGATCTGATTTTTCCATTTCCAACATGCTCTACATCCCTCAGTGAGCATTTTTATTCACTCCATAACCAGTAGTTGCAGCCCAAGAGAGGGAGCCCCACCCACTCAATGACCTTAATTAAGACATAAAATTAAAATATTTCAAATTATATTGATATATATATATATTTAGATGTGCAAGATAAATATTTAGTAATTAATGACGAGTAAAGCTGTAAATCCTCTGCAATACAGAAGCAAAGGAGAGCTCTGGGCGCACCTGGTAGGAACTATTGTCCCGGTTCTTGTGCAGGTGATTGACAGGTCGAGTCCGCGGAAGAGAAATCCCTAAAAGCAAACTTTCCAAGAGAAGCTGGAGATGAAATCTTTGGACCTGATCAGCCAAAGATAAAAAAATATCAGCAGTCCAAAGACAGATGGAGACGGTACACTCTGTATTTTTCCAGGACCTGGTTTAGCTACACAGCTTGGCTAACTGCCTGCAGCGAGGCTAAAGCTTTATTCTGCTTTCCCTGCCTCCTTTTTTAAATGTCAGGATCTGACCCAGCATGGATAAAGACAGCTAGGACTGGTTTAAAGTACTTTTTTGAAAAGGCAAAGAAGAATGAACAACTTGGGATTCACATGGAAAAATAATATTTTTAATTGCTCTTAAATTAACACATATTCCCAGAAAAGAAATATTTTTTTATATACAAAAAACTATAAAGCTGACTAATATTATTATTATCCATTATTAAATTGGTACATTATTTTATGCAAAACACAGATTTGCTTATGAAAAGCCTCAGAAGGGCAAGATTTATGGAGAAAAACTAAACCTGTACTTAAACCCTATGCGTTTTATAAAAGTGTTTGTCAGACTCCTGTCTTTAAGCTTGTGTTTCTGTGTTTGTTCCCCTTCTCATCCACCTTGAAGCTTCGGTTCTGGTCCGCCTCCTCACAATACTTGCTGATGGCTTCCTCGCTAAACGGAGTGTTCTTAAGCTGCTGACCGCCACTGCCCTCGACGCCAGAAAGTGCGTTTTTAAGCCAGTTTTGGGTACTCTCAGCCAAGCTGAAGTTTTAAGCTGAGTCAAACTGAGTTTTTAGTCAACCTGTAAGTTGTTTAACTTTTGTCCTTGCCTCGGCAGGAAGTCATCCATGACATGCAAACAGGGGATTTCTCGACCTTCTTCCTGAAGGATCAACTGAGTCAAACTGAGCTGGGGTTCAAAGAGGAGGTTTGGATCCACTTTCCCCTAAGAGATCGCTTTGAGCTTCTCACTGAGAAAGGGATTATTCTCCACTACTTTAATCCCGTTCAAGTACCGCAGGAAATCTGAGTGGGCAGTCAGTTTCTCCGCTCACCAACCAACAAATCGCATTCTGGGTAAGCCCTGTTCGCCTCCAACCAATCAGACAAACACTGGAACCACGCACACAGACAGGAGTCAAGGATTCAACAACTTCTCTGGAAACGTGAGTTAGCAACCAAATCCTCTTCTCCAAGTTCACGCAGTCAAATTTCCCCACTGAGCCTGAACCTAACCGCTGTGTCTTCCTTCCTTCAGTGCAGTGTTTAGATCAACACTTCTCCCCTCTGTTTAACCTCTTCAATAAGACCAATTAAACCTTTTCCCAGGTCTCTCTGTTCGATTTTTCTGCATTTGGGTCTGAACTTTGTAAAAATCATGACAGTGTTTCTATAATGTTTTTTTTTTGTTTTTGTTTGTTTTTTATTGAATATTTATATAAATATACTGGTGTGATAACTTAGTAGTATACGTTTGATTGGTTTTGATATGCAAATTTTGCACCCATAGCTGAACTGTGAGTAGAGTGATCCAAAGGGATCCGAAACAGAGCTGGGCCACAAATATGAAAAAATACTCGCTGTTTAACAGATGGTAGACTTGTTTTATGCTTTTTTTTTTACTTTTTCATTTTAGTTGGGCTTCTTTCTTCTTGCAGACAGACAAACACAGACATTAGAGACGCTGATTGTTTATATTTTTATTGACTATAGGTACTTATTTTTGAGACAATTCAAAAGTCTCTTTATTTTATGGCTGTTTTTATGACCAGAGATGGGGGAGGGATCTTTCCCTCATAGGCTGATTATTTGTTAGGGGTGAGATGGGGAAGTAACGAAGCACAAATACTGCGTTACTGTACTCAAGTAGAGATTTTTCTGATATTTTTTACTTTACTTTTACTACTTATTTTTTATGGCGACTTTTTACTTCAACTCCTAACATTTTTATACAAATATCTGTACTCTCCTTACATTTTTAAGAATTGGCTCGTTACTTTGGTTTTGAATCATTTCAGTGGAGTTACCGTTATTATTTTTTCACGTCATCAATACCAAATTAAATCTAATTGGATGGGAATCTACACGTTGCATTTGGACTTTGCCTACTACAAGATGTTCATGGCAGATTCAGCGGTATTCGTAAAGGCAAATCATTTGCAGCTTTAATTGGCGGTGGCGTTAGCATAGTAGCATGGACGACGAGATGATTGATTTTGAACACAACGGAGATCTAGTCCTGATAGGCGAACATCCATCTTAAAAATGTAGGCACACAGACATGAAAAAAGGTGATTGTTTCTACTTTTACTTTTTATATACTTTAAGTAAATTTACAAGCCTGTACTTTGTTACTTTTACTTGAGTAAAAGAAGTTTAAATCAGCACTTCCACTTTTACCAGAGTATTTTTTTAACACAAGTATCTGTACTTTTACTCAAGTACAGAAAATTCCAGTACTTTTGAATATTTGTTAAGGGTAATATAAGTTCCCTTCCATCTGAGGATTATTGTATGAAAGTCTTTTCAACATTTCAACTTTTCAACTTTGGTCTTTTATATATTCTTTTATTTATATGCAAAGAAGACACCTGAGAGCAGTCAGTGCTATTTGAGTTCTTCTAAAGATGTATTTGGAAGACAGAAACTCCAAATATATCCCTGAGTGATTTTCCTCCAGTAAAACGGGCCCAGAGTCGGTTACAATAATTGGGCCTGGCAACAGTGACCTACACGTCACTGTGAATGTGATTTACACACCGTGAAGTCGGATAATATGATTCATTAGCCGCCTCTGCTGATCTGATTCCAAATTTTCTCTGTCATTCATTAAACAGGGACAGAGGAGCACTCCGGTCAGCAGAAGGGGATGAGATGGTGAAGGTCGATGTAACTAGATCTGCCTGTTCTTAACCTCTCTTTTCGAGGTTTTGAAACTAATGTTTTTATGTGTCCAGTTTTTATTTGTGTGGTTTACATGTTTTGTTGAAAAGCCGTGGCCTTCCTAAAAACAGCAAAACTTCCATTGATTTTAAACCTCAAGACCCTACCGTCACCTTTCAGGTCTGACGCCACGGATTTGTAAGCCTACCCGCCATTCTCCCCGGCCAAGGAATAATCAATGGGAACTACTAGACACATCTGCAATCAACAGCAATTATTGAAGATTTTCCAGAGGACTTCACCATTGAAATTCACCAGAGCTATAGGTGAAACTGACAATGCCGCACGTGCATGGCGGCTGGATGTTGGAATACATGGGGTAAAAGTGGAAAAAACATTGAGTTATTCCACCTTTCCTCATCCTGGATCCCTCCACGGGGGCCGGTTGGTCGTTGGATTGCCAACTTGAAGTGGGAGGGATTTGCCATCGAACTTCTGGCCAGAGAAAAAACCCGTATAATATGTAGCCAACATTTGGAAGAAGAATGCTTTTCAAGATGACTTGGATAATGGCGTTGTGACAAAACACCAGATACAGCACTGGGACTTGATCATAATGGCCGATGCAGTTCTGACGCCACAAAACCAGTAGGTGGCAGTAGTGTTCTTTTGACAACAAAACATGGGATGCCTCCAGTAAAGTTAATATTCAAATGAAAAATTACTCTTAATTAAAAACATCATAATTTATTGAACAGTATGGAATAATTTCATATTTAAAGTACTTTCAGAAGGTTGAATTCTGAATATGACCAGACTATACCTTTAAAAGGGTTATGGACCAAACATTTCAAGTGGTAGGCCCCAAAAATCTTTACCTTCAAGACACAGGATGATAACCGGCCCTAAATAAATTCACAGTAAATCCCATAACCACTGTTTAAAAAGGGTTTATAGATTGAGGAAAAACTGTCTTCCAAGACCTTGTCCCGTTCAGCGACACAAAGTTGCCCATTTGGAGTTAGCACTAGATCACCAAACATGGGTGATTGGAAAGAATATATATATTTTGACAATCCTGAAGGCTTCCAACGTTACTGCCAGGCCAAAGAGATCCTACCTGTGATGTTTTTCACGGGACATAGTAAGATCTGGGAGGCTTTTTCCTTCAATGGAACGATGAAGCTGCATCAAATGGCAGGTGGAGATGTTGCAGAGGGCATCCATCATGGCCAAAGGCCAGCATGTATGTGGTGATGACTGGGTTTTTCAAAAGGACAACAACTGACCAAATACTTCTACCACACAATTAACATTTCATTTTGTTTGACCATCTATCCTCTAAATGGTTTGGGAAGATTATAAAATGGACAACAGTGTAGAAAAAGGACAACACTGTAAAGCCATAACTTGGAGCAACATTCCCTCTATCCTGCTGGACAAACTAGCATCAAATATGCCAAAAACCACACTGCAAAATGATGTAAATCTCACTGAGTCCTTCAATATAATTCTTTTTTTTTTTTAAAATTAAAGTAAAAGCCCAGTCAAAGTCAAGACCTCAGACCTGGTGAAATGTGATTGGATGTTAGGAGAACTGCACAGGAACAAATGTCTACACACAGGTGAAATTTACAATGTCACCTTGTGACTGAACACATTGAAGCACTCCACACTACATCGAAGAAATCAGCTAACAGTCATGCTGAAATGTTCTTCAGCTGAATGTTAATAAAACTGAAGTAATCATTTTTATGACCAAATGAAGATTGTTCAAAAGTTAGCACACAGCTTCAGTTAATCCAGCTAGAAACCATCAATCAGGCTCTAAATCTGGACTCAGACCTGAACCTTCAGAGGCTCATAAAGACAGGAACAAATTCAGGATTCTATCACCTAAAGCACATGTCCAGGATCAAAGAAGTAACGTTTCAGAAAGACCCTAAACAACTAATTGATCCTCATCATCTTTAGTAAAACTGATTACGGCAACTCTGTCTTCACAGGTATGTCTGAAACGTGCAGCTGCAGCTGAATGAATCCAGATGGCTGCTGCCTGCATCCTCACTAAAACTAAGAAATTGGAGCACACAGCTGAATCTTGAAAAAAGGAATTAATGTATTTATCTTAAAGCAACAGTGTATTTTAGTGTCACTTAGGATGCAGGATCTGTAAACGCGTTTCAAGGTAAAAGCATGATGCTGAAGGAGAGCACGGAACTCAGGATAACCTGATTTAATTCCATGAAAATGGGGAACCACATGAGAAATAGACAGTTTATAAATAGACCTTTTATTAAGAGATTAGAACCAGCAGTGGTAGCCTGAGGTTAGGGTCCCTATGCTGCAGAGCAAATGGAATAAGGCGCAGCAGGTGTTTCAGCTGAGCAATATATGCCAGTGGTTTGAAATTCACACCAAAGACGTCGAACAAAAGGCGTTAATTTGTAAGACGTGTCGCAAAACCATTGCTGCAAAAGGTACCAACTTATTCCAACACCTAAAAAGTAATCCGCTGCAAAAGGAAGAATCTTGTAAACTCTGCATGTCAGCGTCTCCCCAAACACCAATTAAAACGTTAAATAAATGAGCTGTGAAGCCAATGATGTTAGCCTTGTTTGAAAAACGTCCCATTGTAGTAAATGTAAGAGACAGGGAAATCACAGGCGCTATTACTATTTAAGCGCGTTTTTTGAATTAATACCAATATTAGCAATGATGTGCTGTGAAATTAGTGTGTTTTAAAGGTCATTTCTAAACATGGTAATATTTTTATTTTTTATTAGCTTCTTTAAAATTCCCAGCATGCAAACTGTTTGGAGATGCTCCGATAATGCTCTAAATTTTGGACAGTATTTCGACCTTACTTTTTGTAATTTGAGGTCAATTCATTTTTTCATGCTGCATTTTTATTATGCACAAAAGAGCCTTTTTATTTTACAATTGATTTAGTATTGTGTATTTTTGCTTTGTTTCCTGTTCGGTTAGTAGAATCTTGTTAAAGATCCAATATGTCATGATCTGGCCTGTTTGCTCTCCCTTAATTAGTCATTCCTTTCACCTGTCGTTTCCCTCCCTGCCTCAATTATAATTTATTCCTCTCACCTGTTTCCTCTTGGTTATAGTCTTTTCATGAGGAGCATTAAGTGCCATAGGATTACTTGTCTTTCTGTCCAAATGTCTTTTTTTTTCATTTTTTGCCTTGGTTTGTAATTCCATTTCAATACATACTAAAAGGTTTTGTGTTTGGAAAATTCCTATACGTCCACTGTTTCTCCCCGTGGTTACTCTGGATTTTAAACCATTCCAAGGGGAGGTTCATGTTTTTTCTCAGTAAGCCTGGCTCATGGGAGATGGGCAGGGTTAAAGTCACTATATCAATTGTCTGGTTCCGTGTCCTGTCTCACTCTACTGAGCCTGCTCATGTAAACCTGATCCTTTCTGCTGTGCGTGAAAGTTTGGTCATGCTTCTGATTCTGGTTGAACCTGTCCAGAAACGGTGCCCAACGAAGAAGCCTGGATCCTGAATGTGAGCATTCCTGCCTGAAAGACATCTTTTTCCTCCATGTTCTGTTTACTACAGTGTCAGTTCATTTCATGTTGGACTGCAGCATTTAAAAGACATTTCAATTACTGGACTGTTAAAAGTACAAGTGGCCAATATAAAATATCAACTAACGAGATGACCCTCATGCAGTACCTCCATTTCTCCCACAGGGTGTCTACTGGATCCCCCCTGTTGTGCCCTCCGCCTGAAGTTTTACTAGCAACACAAACTCAGGGACCAGGCTGAGGTAGAATTTATTTAATGAAGGTTTTGAACTTTTACTGGCTGCCTCTCCTTGAATACTTGGTCCATCATCCTCACCGACCACCTGGTCATAAAACTGTTTTAAGTGATCATACTGCTGCTTTGTCGCCTCCACGGTAGCCTCCGTGCTGCTTTAGCTTCCGCGCTGCATTTTGTTTTGATGACGCACGCGGCTGTAGGCTACGACGCTGGTAGCTGCTGTTGCCAGATTTCTATAGAGCCCTCCAGGCGAAACCCCGGCTAAATACCCCCGTAAACAGGCCTTAATATGTAGCGGGAAAAACACCCAATCTGGCAACAGCAGCT
>JAGKQL010000007.1:6937239-6975901 GCA_018398635.1 Cyprinodon brontotheroides | reverse complement strand
GTAGACTGGGTCCTTAGAGGTCACAGCTCTGAAATGGAAACACACCTCATGTTCCTCCCCTTAGCTTTAACATAAACTAAATTTTTTATATATAATTTTTTATTTAACAAGAAAGTCCCATTGAAATTTACAAACCTTATAAATTTCTGAGTTTTAAATTAGGTGTTACTATGTATTAGTATTACTATGATTATATTAATCCATGAATGGCCATCTTAGTCTCAATTATTTGGACTAAATGTCATCCAAGTCACCAATATCAGTGTGAATTGCAATAGGGAGGTAATTATCCAGGTGACAGAGGAAGGATTTTCATTCAACCTAAGTAAAAGTCAGACATTCAATCTCCTGTGTTAAATCATTCTCTTCCATTTTTTTCTCCCTCTGTTCGCCTGTCGCTGCACATTGTGTGGTGTAATTCATCTCATTATATTTAAATTCATTGATGGTTTTGTGGGGGGCAAGCATTCCATCACTTCAATCCTAAATTGAGAAAAAAAAACCTCCACACATGCTGCCCCAAATCTTCACATCTCACAAGGGTCACACAACAATTGCTGCACTCAACCGCGAAGCGCCAAGATATCATCTCGAACAAGGCGCCTTTTTTTATCTGAGAGCAGAGTCATTCATTACGCCCCTGAGATAAGAAATGCAATCTAATCACACAAACCTCGTTGTTCTGGTAGAATCACACACAATATTTGAACTGACAATCACCAAAACCAAGAAATCTCTTTTCCCTCTCCTCTGTATTTTTAAACCAGCAGTGATACCAACTGTGCCATTGTTCAGTCACAACTTGCCTCCTGATTTGCAAGTAAGTCCATAATCCACCCTCAAAATCTAGCGGTCCCCTGGAAAAATAAAAAGTGCATTTACAATCGAACTGAAAGGAGAAATTAGTTTCCATGTACATTACCTTAATATTTAGAGGCACGCTTAGGAGTGAGTTTTGAACTTATATCTGCCGAGCAAGCCAAGTTGCACTGTGACTGGTGCAGCAGATGTACATGTAAGTGAAAATTCTCAACTCCCTCTCGATAGTTTGTCTTGCATTTACTCAGGACTGATATAACCTAACATGGAGCCATCAATCCGCCAAGATGTCAGCCAGTCAAAACTCAACCAGCACTGTTGCTGACTTTTAGACCTCGCAGAAACTTTATCACATCAACTAACTACAGCTCTGGCAACCCCATTCAGTGGTTTCAGTTAACTACATTAACCTTCTAAAACCCACCCTCCACAGGCCGTCGCTTAAATCTGGTGGACATTAAGTGGGGTAATAATTCAGAATGGTAAACTTTTACCGTGCTGGAGCCAGCCACTCAAGAGAGCGTGGAGCAGCCACACAAGGTGGGGGCAGAGGACAGCTTTTGAACAGGCTTTTGTAGTTGAGAGGCCAAATGATAACTGTTGAGTCGAATGGCAGAACAGACAAAAATGTTTGTTTAATTATTTTTGATCCATTTTATCTACCTGGTTCAGACAGTAGGGGGCTGCACATGTGGCTTGTGACACTGCTTGGGCTTTACAAGAAGAGGAAAATATTGTTTGATTCAATGTGGGAGTGAAGTGTAGTCATGCACCAGTGAGTAAGAACCTCAGTTCTAGTAAATTCAATTTAAAAATGATTAGAACTTTGGAGTAGTTCTTTAAAACTTAGTTGCATTGTAGTGCAAAAATAGGTTAGCTGTAATTAATAGGATTATTCAAGTTCGAGTTGATTTGATGCTGCTTCAAGTTGTTTGGATTTTGTTTCAACATGTGGGTTAAATGGTTTAACTTTAAAGCACTATTTTGCTGTTTAAACTGCTAATAGGAGATTTAGCTGACAGATAATTAAGGTTTTTGTTTAATTAATTGCAATTAATTCAATTAAAAACACATTTTGCTTTGTTTGCTGGCAAGGTCTTCAACTTGTTGCTGCTGCAGATAAATCTGCTGCTGCATACTTCATCTGGGAATTAAAGTAATAAACATGATGAGGGAGAGTGTTGGCCTTGGCCTAGGGCACAGGTGTCAAACTGGTTCCAGAAAGGGCCACATGGCCCCTCATGTTAAGACTGGACTCACTTGATGAGATGAATGGAGTCTGGTGTGCCACATTGCTTGGTTGGAAAGAAAACCTGCAGCCACACGGCCCTTTCCGGAACCAGTTTGACATCCCTGTCGTAGGGGTTAGGAGCAGTGTGCTTGTGCTTTTGAGAAGGTTGCCAATACCTGATTAGATCCCCACAGCCTGCACTCTGGGTTCCTAAGCAAAACCCTAAACCCCACACTGCTCCCCAGGTGGCAGCCCACTGCTCCCCAAGGGGTGGGTTAAATGCAGAGGTACATTTTCTCCAATGTGAGATCAATAAAGTTCATTTATTATTGAGAAGAGTTGAGCCCTGTCTACTTCCTTCTCAATCCCCTCCAGTTGGACAAGTATTTGCTTAAAAAAAAGACTTGAAAATAACTCAAGAGTCTCACTTGAATTTAACTGTTAAACACCTTAAAGCTTGACAGACAAGAAGTTCCAAAAATGTTGCAACATTCTTCTCTGATGTCCAGTTATAATTTATGGAGTATTGCTCATACCCTGGGTAACATGGGAGACACCTGGATAGTTCCCCAAACCGTCTGTTTCACTCATTAAGATTCTTTTGACTAAATAAAATTTACAAATATCTTAAAGGCTGAGCAAAAAGAAACTTTGCTGTTGTGACAAAGTGGTTCAGTTTGGGTTTACTGTGTGTCCCTTTTTATTATTTCTGATTCATAATGCTTAAATTCTAAAACATTAGTTTGCAAAACTTTGATTCACTTATTATCCCGGGTTTGTTTGTGTTATCATTATGTTGCAGTTTCCATCTATTTATATGTTTAGGTTAAAGCTACTACTACTTGGATTATTGGTTAAACTTGTGTATTTTTGTTTCAAAGTATATTCATGGTATTTGTTTTCCTTTTTTTATCTCACCCATAGTTTGTCCCAGTATTTCCTGCTTAGATGATGTACACATAACCTTGCTGGGTTTTTATTATTTAGGAGAGGGTTTCCCTTTGGAGTAATGCTTTTTTTTTTCTTTAAAGTAAATTTTAGAGTTATCTTGTATCACATTGTTTATTTTTGCATAATTGCATAATAATTTTCTGTTTAGACTTTCTTTTTTTCCCGGCTTTAATTGTGGCTTGTCCACTCAAGTGCAGGTGTTGCGCCAATTTGTTATACAACTGAGTTCTTGGAAGCTCAGGGAGATGCTTGTTAGAGTGAAAAGTGCTAAAAAAAAAACTTCAGAGGAATCTGGAACCGGTGGCTGATGTTTTTTTTTTGTTCACCTTTGCTGATCCTCAACCAAACTACCTCACAGCTGTCAGCTGGAATTTAATATGGATTGAGTGTTGTACGCTTTAGAGAATTTAGACACCATCTAATCCTACATCTTCTACATGGATCCCTCTCTCCATGAAACTAAAAGTCAGTATATTTTTTTTCCCCCTCTGCCAATGACAACAATGTGTCTGCTTAAATAACCACGTTTTTACATATGAGCCAGAAATAAGTGAATGAGACATCACAGTCATTTAGGGTTGAAGTTCAGCGATCTTTGACTTTTCCTTTTTGGACAAGATTTCTGGTATTAAACTCTAGTCCTGGAGGGTCGGTATACATAAAACTTTTTTAGTGCATCCATCCTTAAACACACCTAGTTCCTCTATGAGCTCATAAGCAGCTCTCTGCAAAGCTTCACTGCTTCTACTGAGCTGGTTTAATTCAATTCATTTCAATTAAGTTTATCTCCATAGCGCCAATTCACACACACATCATTTCATGGCACTTTACAGTTAACTAGATCATCCAGTCAAATTGGTTAAAAGTTTTCTATCTAAGGAAAACCAGCTGATTGCATCGAATCGTTGACTCAAAGGAAACCCCTTACACTAAGCATGCTTGTAGCGACAGTGGAGAGAAAAAACTTCCTTTTAACAGGAAGAAACCTCCAGCAAAACCAGGCTTGGTGTGAGCTGCCATCTGCTGAGGGCCGACTGGGGTTCAAGGGAGACAGAAGCAGACATAGAAAAAGCAAGCTGTAAAAGGCGGCCCCATCGAAGAAACACACAGCCAGGCAGGCAGATGAGCTCCAAGCTTACCTCTAGAGTCAGAGAGATGAAGAGAGCACATCCAGCCAGTCACAGTCAGAGTGTAAACAGGACTACACTGAAAAACAGGCTTAGCCATTTAATTTCAGATGTGTAAGGAAATGGTCACATCTCAAAGTCTGGGCCCTCCTTTCCAAACTCACTTTAAATATTTTCGGGGATTGAAGGGGGACCAGCATTCAGAATTTCTGGTTGTGGAAATGAAACCAGAAAAAAACTAAACAGAAATGCTTAAGAGAAAAATGGCTAAAAGCCTATAAGTGGGCACAGCCAAATTGATCAAAATAACATATTCAGTTTGTATCACAAGTGTGAATGAAGGAGCAGGAAGGCATAGAGACGATGGATTCAGATGAGAAGAAGGAGGGTGATGTGACCCAGCCGTAGGGACAGGCTGAGGAGGACAGAATAGCCCGGTAAAAAAGTAGCACTAGGAGAATTAACAAATGAGGAATTGAAAATATCTGCTGTGAAATGTCCCCTATAAAGCCTACTGATAAGGGAGAGGGATGAAGTTCTGTTATGAAGTGATTAAGAAGATATTTCAGTTATAATGGGCAATCTTGGTGCTATAAGAAGTTACAGAATTTATGTTTAATTTAATAAAGTGGGCATTTCCTTTAGGTACGGAGGAGCAATGTTACATGGGTGGTTTTTTTTACTTTGTTATTTAAACAGAGCTAAGAGCAGACTTTGTATTCGTCTTAGCTTTTCTTTATTTCTTCAGAAATATGATGATATATTTCTGTAAACACCATTTTCTTCAGCTTTATCCAGAGCCGGTTCCCGATCCACACACACTTCTTCCATCTGCTCCGGGGGGACCCTGAGGCGACACCAGGCCAGCTCAGAGACATAGTCCCTCCAGCGTGTCCTGGGCCTTCCACGAGGCCTCCTCCCAATGGGAAATGTCTGGAACACCTCCTGAGGGAGGCGACCAGGAGGGCACCTCAGCTGGCTCTTTTCGACGTGGAGGAGCAACGAATCTACTCCAAGTTCTTCCCCCTATCTCGAAGGGTGTGCCCAGCCACCCTGCAAAGGAAACTCATTTCGGCGACTTGTATTCACAATCTTGTTCTTTCAGTCATTACCCAGATCTCATGACCATAGGTAAGGGTGGGAACGTAGATTGATTGGTAAATCGAGAGCTTTGGGAGGGTTTACAACAGAGGAGGTGGTCTTAGACATAACCCTTGTTGCTGGAGTCTCTAAAAAACTCAGGAGGATTTTCAACCAGCACTGGATCCCTGTGCACTAACACATAACCCTTTAACTTCTTACAAAGCACTTTAGGAACAACAATAGTAGCACTAAGACTCTCCTTTCCAAGCTTCTGCAAACCCCCGCTCACAACACTCTCTCATAAGACACTTTGACAGGGTGCTGATGAAGATTCTCAGTCATCCAGGTCATAGTCCTTCTGTAAAAGTTTAAAAACAATCCACTGGACTTGGTTTCCAAGGTTTGAAGACGTTTAGCTTCCCCTCCAGGAAGGTTTCGCAATTCAAATGTCTGGATCCGCCGTGAGTCTTTACATAGACAAGGCGTTGTATTTCTTGGAAACATGCAAATTGAAGCTGACGAGCAGGTCGTTTGGTTCCATTGTTAGCCTGTAATATCTGAAACCTGTCTATGATTGTGAAAGGGTCGGTCGTTAAAGAAAAAAAGAAAAAAATACTTGTGTGATCCTGTCCCCAACTGTTCTTGGGGACAAAGTTCTTACATCACAGACTCTCAAACTATTTAAAATGAATCTCTCCTAAGATTCACACCTGGGAGACAACATGATGAAAAGCCAGAGGCCACGGCAATAATCTGCAGACCAACCAAACACTAAGTAGACCTGGTGGCTAATTTCTGAATATCGCAAAACATATAATTCTGCAACATTTCTCTTCGAATTTACAGGAAACCTTTGAGATTCCAAAGTCTTGAAGATTGGAGCACCAGAGACGAAAGAACAAAGTTTCTCTGCTGCAGGCTTTTTTTGCGGTCATACAAACAAAACAAGCCAACAAGTGGATGTAGATTTGACCAATCAGAGGCCTCCACTGTCTGCGGTCACCTACAATTTGGGAGAGGTGCACCAGAATGTTTGAGGAGGGGGAGGGGACGTCTTTGCGTTCACTACGACACCTACGCAGATTACCTAGTTTCGAAGTATAAATCAGCCTTTAGTGTACATTGTTTTAGTAAGGTTTTAAGCTTAATGCACATCTCCAAATGTTATCTGTGCAATAATTTTATTAAAATAAAGCCTACTTCTCTGGAACAAACTCCAAGACGACTATAAAAGGGCTAAAAGCCAGAGTTCTTATAAGTCAAAGTTAAAAACAAACACATTTGTTTAGAACTGCCTTCGACTGTTGAAGTTAAACTGTTAACTTATATATTATAACTTTAACGTCATGGTCGAATTGTTATTTGTTTTATTACCTACTTTTATCATGTTCTCTTTTTTTTTACTTCTATTCTGCTTTTATTTTTCATCTATTTTCATGTAAACCTTTTTTAAGTGTCCTTGTACTTAATTGTGCTATATGAATAAATTTGTCTTAGCTTACTTTTGTATAGACAGCAGCAGAGTCCCCTGCTGTCAGGGCAGTGTTGCCGCTCTGTAAAAGGATATCCCGTCTAAATGCAGCCATAAAGTTGATCAGTTAGTTTTTCATTACCCTTTGATTATTTTAACATAAAACAATCATTTTAATTATTTAACACCCACTGCATCATTTTTGAAACATGGGTATTTGAGACCTCTACATCATCAGTGTGATATTTTTGCTTTTGAAAAACACAACTTATACAGTCAGACACATGTAATGAACAATAAAATGTAGAATAAATTGCACGACAATTCCTATGCATCACAAATGATACTGTTAACGTGTCTAATTAGATTTGATAAAAATCTATATTTGTCATTTTTCAAAAATTTCAATGACTATTCTGGTTTAGAAAGGTTTTAGAAAAGCAAATTATCTGACAACTATTTTTTGGTCTAGCTTTTTAAAGGATTAAGGTGTTTTTAAACAGGAAAATTCATCTGTGTAGTCAGTTCTTCAAGATTATGATGCTAGTTTTCATATATTTTTATATAGTGGCAGTGCTGGCAGAACTGCAAGAGAGAGCGCGAGTTGGATTCTTTCTATCGACTTGTGAAAATTAGTTTTAAAGTCCTTACATAGTTGGATCCACTGTCTACAACTTTTACTTCTTATGATTATAAAGTCAAGGTTATAATTCCTTGTACATGTGTGATAACTTTAATATATAGAATTTTGATTAAAACATTTTTTTCTGTTTGTGCTGGAGATGTCAGAAACTTGCCTAATCACTATTATAATACAAGGAAAATCTGTTTTAAATTATTATTTTAAATGAATCATGATGTTAGAAAATAACAACTCTGGTTAGATGCAGGTTAGTAAAATAAATTCAATGTCAGTTTTTTTACGTTTTTATGCAATTTGCTTATTGCTAGCTTGCAGTGAAAGTAAACGCAAAAATAGTTGGGTGCTATTGTTACTGCCCACTGCTGGATTGAAGGTATAATGCAGTCTCTCTCAGGCTGAATGTTCTGTGGCTTTCAGAGGAATCAGAAAGCATGCTAACAAATTCCTTAGAATTCCCATTACCCACGTTAAACAAATTAAAATCCCTCGACTTTTGGAAAAGGATCTATAGAGTCTTACTAACACAGCCAGTGCATCTTTCAACATGGAGTCTCGACAACCTGTGTGCATCATTTAGTGCTACTGTCCAGTGGCGACGGCCCTACAGAAGCGGCTGAACTCCACCACTCCCTGATTTTACAAATTAGCTCATAAATGTCAGTTTTACTCTCTCTAGACTGTGTACCTATAAGCAAAACAAATTATATATATAACTACATTTTCCTATCTACTGTCATTCATTTGTGGATTTCCACAGACAGACTCTGCTACCGTCTCTGTCTTGGGGCGCTGATCAGACTGCCCCACATGTTGCAGAGAATCTCTCAATCATGTACTATTGCTAGGTGGATTTAATAATTTAATGGCCAATCAACGTGCGTCTCAGAATTTTTATGGTCTTGGCTGAAAATACTGCCCTTTAACAGGCTTCTGCACCCAATGCGCAGGTGCAGACAATTAGAGGGGCGATGGCGAGCGTAGCGAGCGAGATGCAGCTTCCACCAAATTCGACTGAGATCCTTATTTATCTACCGTTTGCCAGGAAGAAGAACATCCCTGCTGTAGGATATGAAAATTTCATGTCATGATTTATTGTGACCAAAATCATCATTCTGTATTACTGTTATTATATAGTAAATTAAATCATTACGAAATTAAAATTGTATTTATTGTCCAATTGTTTATTTGAATTTTTCTGGATTAGTTGGAGACATACACTAGGCTATATCAGCCCCACCAAAAATATTTTCACCAGCCGCCACTGCTACTGTCAAAGCATGACGCTTTCCTACTGATTTGAGCAAATATAGGAGAACGGAAAAAAGTGAGCCAGATAAATTATCCTTAATCTATAAAGAGAGTGAGGGCAAACACTGCTGTCATCCAAACAATGTTGGTTTATTGGTTGTACCAGCTGCAGAAACTTCTGGCTAATGCTAACATTGGTTAATCCATCTTTTTTTTTTAAGGGAGGAAGCTGTGGTAAAAAATATCTTAAATAGATTTCTGCAGACCACCCCTTCTCCCAACTACCTCTTTCAGCTCTTCTGTTGGGACTTTAAGTTATTTCCCAGCCAGCCTTGAAATGTAATCTTTCAGCCGTAGCCTGGGTCAGCTTTGCATCCTCTTCCCACTGGGATGTGTCTGAAACGCCCTCCCAGACAGGCTTCTTAACTCAATGCCCCAACTACCACAGATCAGGGACTATTTTCTCTGATTAGTAGCTTAGTTTTATGCCACTAAATCCCACATTTTGTCACCATCACAGATTCTTCTCATATTTTGTCTCAGGAGTCAGCTGACTGACTGATGGTACCTGATGTGTTCTGCAGCTATGATGCCATTAATAATTCAGCTCCTCCCTCTGTCCTACCCGTCCTCCATCCGTGAAGATCAAGCTCGTGAAAAGTGATTACTCACTCTGGCTGACACGGTGGCCCCACTAAAGCCTCCGCTGGAGTCCCTGTGGGTGTGAAAAGCTTGGCGGCTGAGCCAACTCCAGTTAGTCTTAACTTCAAAGAGAAAAACAATCTTTCCCAATGAAATGTTCCCGAATGTTGGCAGAAAACATATTTTATACATCCATTATTTCAACTTTAACCCGAGTAAGTAAATAAGCACTATCACAGGTATTTAGGCAGGCTTAAATTACTCTAAGGCCTCAAGTTGACAAGAACAACATTGACAAGAAGCAATCTGTGTCTCTTCCCTGAGTGTCAAAGTTAACATTTCAGTTTCTGTCTGATACTAGCCATCTGTGCATGAATGCTATTTTTGCACCTTAAAAACAATCTTTAACAGTTTGCCTTTGTAAATAGTCTGATAAAAAGCTGACCAATACATTTATTTTGAACAGAAAACTCAGGGCCTGCTACCTCAAGGAGTGTAATTACTGAATATGCTGCGAGAATAAAACTCTTTGAGTAGAAAGTATAGAAAAGCATTGTTTCCATTAACTCCATTTAGCATTTCTGTTGAAGCCGGGCATACACTTTGCAATTTTTTTGAATCGGTGCAAACAGCTACAGCTCATACTGTATGACAAAACCGCAGGGTTTCGTCATACAGTATGAGTTCACATCTTATGATGTATTGTTAGGTTTATTCAATGATGATTATAAAGTTAATGTATGTGCATATGAACATTGGAGAAATGAGATGCTTTACTCTGTTTACTGCAAACTGTCATGCAACAGTGGTAGAAAATTAGTGATGTTTATGCAAGGCTAATCACAGTTATCAGAAGACCACTCTATTCTGTGATTCAATCAGAGGAGCATTTTGTCCTATGACCTGATCAATTGCCTTGTCAGAAGAACACACACTTTTGATCTGCTAATAAAAAGGCTTTGCAGAGGAAATCAGTCAGAGAGTAGATGTAGCATAATGTAGCTCTCTCCTTCTGCAGAAGCCGTTAAAAATCCCTCTTCTGTGTGGACTGAGTTTCTCTTTTATGAACCTACATTTTTTGACCTAACATGTATGTTCTAACGCTATGCAGCACGACGCTGTGATGCAAACTACGTCTAAAATCCCCGTCAGACTAATCTCTGGAGAGAGATGGCGCTACTCGGACTCGTCTAAATGGAGCCAGCGTAGAAGATGAGTTTGAAACTCACTAGAGTGAATCGCGCTGCTTGGGATATTTGTGCAACTTTGTGCTGAAAGCCCTAGAAAGAAAAGGCAACAAAGTATTTGGACAAAGACATGGCTGAGCAAATGTGGCTACTATGGTCTGTCAGTTTTACAGAAAGAACTCCATTTCACTTGCACCTCGGCCATGCTTCTGTGTTTTCGTCTGAGAGGAAGAAGAAGAAGAAGAGTCCTTGTTTGCGCACTGAGCGATTTACCCACGACGGTCGACTGAAAATCAAACATGTTTGATTTTCTGCTTTCATCCTTATGATTCCTGATCGGGAGGTGGTAGTGAGAGGTTGATCGCCCCTTGTTACCCCCTGTACACTACACGATGCACAATCAGGCTGAAAGTCGGAAAGATTCTCGCGCGAATGGGGCAAAAAAATCGCAGTGTAAGCCTGACTTTAGTTGTAGATACCAGCTCCTGTCCTTCTACTAGAGTCACATCACATGACCCAGAATGACAGAAACACAGAGGTGTTAACTAGTACTTAGCTCAAAAATTCAGTCTAGGCAACTGGATTAGATGTTTTCTAGAAGACATTTCTCCTCCCATCCAAGAGGCTTGTTCAGTTCTAACAAGTGGGCAGGAGCACTGAGATTAATATACTGTAGGGCTAAAAAAGAATTAGGGGGGACAATAGGTGGCTTTCTGTCATGATCTTGGCGCTGATGGTTTAGTCTTTTCCTTTGCTCCTTGCTCCCCTGTCTAATTGGTTCTTTGGCTAATTATCGCCGATCATTTCCAACTGGTTCCTCTACTATTTAAGTTGTGTCTTTGCCTCCCATCAGCGCCAGGTTATTCGTGTGTTTTGGTGAGACGTTTCCAAGCAATCTTTAGTCTGTCTGTTTTCCTGATTTTGACCAGTTTTCTGCCCTGTGGATCTCGAGTTTTGCCTTGCCGCTGTCTGCTCTGTTTGTCACTTCTGGTCCTGGATTCTACCGGCTTCTCAACCTGGAACTGTCTCCCGACTTCAGCCTTGGATTTCCCTTCTGGACTCTGTTGCTGCTCGGCGTCTCTAGGAACTCTGGGGGCGTCGCCCGCCGCAACTGCGGTCAAACCTCCGCTAACGGACTGAACTTTGAATCAGGTCAGTGATTTTGCTCCAAGTCCTATTCAGCTCCACATCCAGTCACTGACCTGTATTCTCCTATCCCTGCAGAGATCCGCCCGCAGCAGACGAGCAGCCCAGCGCACCTGTTTGTTAAATAAGCGCTTTGAACTTTCCCACTGCCTGTCTCGCCTTGAATTCTGGGTCCAATATTCTGAGATCACTACACTTTCATCCCTCCTGGATTGGGCAAGTAGGTGACCCCCTTTGAACTTTTTAGGCCATTTACAAGACTTTTACATTTCTGCAGCTCCAGAAATTTGTGTTTTTGGTCCAATATGGCTCTTTGAACAATTTGGGTTGCCGACCCCTGTTCTACTTGGTAT
This sequence comes from Cyprinodon brontotheroides, assembly GCA_018398635.1. Taxonomy (NCBI): domain Eukaryota; kingdom Metazoa; phylum Chordata; class Actinopteri; order Cyprinodontiformes; family Cyprinodontidae; genus Cyprinodon; species Cyprinodon brontotheroides. The sequence continues at coordinate 6,964,000 of JAGKQL010000007.1, read as the reverse complement.
TTGTAATTAATGCCCTCATATAAATGTTTCTATCTAAGAGGAAAATAATGTGTCCTGTGGGTTCTGAAAAAAAATCAGCTAAAACTGCTAAAAAAAAAAGACCCATTTCCAAATATAATGGCAGAATTTATAAAAATTACTTTTTATTTTCATAGATCTAAATACCCCAACCTTGTGGACAATAATGCACCTTTTGGATAGGACTGCCTTTCACGCTGACCAGACCAAGCATCTTTTATACTCCACATTTTCCAGCAGGTTTTAATTGAAGCCTGACACCAGCATACATGTTTTAACACAAAAAAGTACGATTTCTGGGTAATGACTCCTTCAGATGATAGTGAATCCTGAAAAAACGTACCTGTCTCTTGGTGTGTTCACTGACTTCTCCGGGCATGTCGTGGGCACTCTTGATTAGCGTGCGGGCAATGTGGTAATAGTACACGGAGATGATGGTCAGAGGGATCAGGAAGTAAACCAGGAAGATCATCACCGAATGAATCTTAGGGTGCATCTCATTGGACAGCGGGTAGGGCACGCAGTTCACAAAGGTGACGTTCATATTGTCCCTGTGATTCTATGGAGACGAGAAAACAAGGGGAGAAAATAATGAGACTGAGGCAATCATAAAACTGACACCAATAAAAAATTCAGACATTTGTCATATATTATTAGACTATAGAGGAGTGTAACGGTGTGTTAGGAAATGAGTGTCTGATGGGAAGCCCCACTGATACTATCATGAGCAGTTTAAAGACACATGGAGTTTGATCTCAACAAATGTTGACATGATGAACAAATCAAAGCGATGGCTGCCTTAAAATAGTCTCCATCATCTTGCTAAATATTTTCACCTCACAGTGTGAGGATTCTTACGTAAAAAAAGTCTACTTCTGAAAGCCTTCGCTTACACAAGGAGGTGACCATTATGTGAGCAGTCAGGGGGTCAACTTTTTCTCTGCAGGAAGAAAATCACACACAACAGGATTGCAACTTTCTAAGGGTTCCGGGGATGAAGTACCCATTGAAACAGACTCTGTTCAGTGTGCTTCACTGAACTGATTCTTCGATTTTCTGTTCCTCTGGCACTGAGACACCCCCAGCAAAAACACATCGATACACACAGCTCAGATGACACTTTGGCTTTACATTGTAATTCACAAGATGGGGTACTTGACATTCGCAAAAAAAAAGCTAAAAGTGTCCAGCTTGTTTACAACACAAACAGCATTTAAACTGAATGATACCTCAAACCACTGTATTTATAAAGCAGATTCAATCAGCAACAAAGACAAGCTAAGTGCTGTGAAATCAAAAGAACAATCAGAGGAGATGGAATCCACATTCTGAAGCAGGTTAGATTTTACCTGACTGAATCAAACAAAATCAAACTTAAATGATCCAGAACTTGTAGATCTGCTTAATTTAATATAAAAAAAAGTATTTTATGATGTCAGGTGACAGCTGTAAAGGCCATGACTGCAGTAATAGCTGCTAAGTCAAAGCATTCTTGGTCTTGTTTATGATCTTGTTGTCTCTACAGGGAAACTAAACATTAGATTTGCAAATGTTTTCCTCAGTTTCGTCTGGGATATCTCAAGGTCTTCTTAGAGGAGAATGTAGATCTAGTTTAGTCCTGTCACCAACCCTTAAAACACAGAATTGTCCTTTATTTAGCAGTTAATTGTAAGATATCTAATTGAGCTAATTTATTGATTTATTGATGTGACGTGCAGATCAATACTAGAGTATCTAAAAAGTAGAATGGGAGGCAGATCTTTTTAGTTATCAGGCTCCTCTCCTGTGGAACCAACTACCAGTTTTAGTCCACGGGGGAAACACCCTGCCTAGTTTTATGGTTAGGCTTAAAACTTTCCTTTCGATAAAGCTTATAGTTAGAGTGGCTCAGGTTATCCTGAGCTATCTCTATAGTTATGCTGTTATAGGCTTAGACTGCTGGAGGACATGGGGACCCCTTTTCATCATTGTGCTTCATTCTATTGCTTTTCTCCCTTGCTGCAGTATTTGTTAATTTAATCTCTAACTTTATGCTCTCTATATATACATATGGCAGACGCAACTAACTTTGTCCAGAAAGTGTAGTTCTAGGAACTGCAAAGGTACTGTTCCAAATCCTCTAGCTTCCAGGCCTCTGGTAGAGGACCCAAGCTTGAAGAAAAAGGGGAGACAGGCCATGGTGGGTGAGTAGGGAGTTATATATATATATATATATATATATATATATATATATATATATATATATATAGCAGCATATATATAACCCTTATACTATGCTGCCTATATATATACTGCTATATATATATATCAGTTAGTGTTACAGAAACACCAGTTCACTTTTAATAAACTACTTTATAATCCTTTTTTTTTACTGCTTTCGTGTCAGTTGAATTATTAGGTGTCGAGATTCTGTCCAGGCATTATAAAATTATAACAGAATTCAAACTCAAAATTTAGTGTTGCATTGCAAGACCAAGTATACAAGTCTACATGCACAAGCTTTACATTTTCAAAAGTATCAATTTTCCCCAGTGGCTTAGCTGGTGGAAGGTAAGGGATTTTCGCCTCACTGCACAAGTTTAATTGAAAATGAATGGAGAGGGTGTGGATTTGCCTCCTCTGTTGCGAACCCTTAAGTATGTGAAGGAGCAGCAGCTTTACTATTAGTTACCCATACTGTAGCTTCTAAACTATCGCTAGATAGTTCTTCTACCTGCAGTAATCTTTTGGTAGTGTTTAAACTATAGGTTTTTACAACCTTTTTACAAGCAACTAGTCTGCACCTACTGCAGATGTAGAATCCATGATGACAGTATATGAGGATTGATTTAGTCCAAAGCCTTTATTTATTGCCTTATTTTAAAAACATGGAGGGTTGTAGCAGAAGGGAACTTTTTTGGCCAAACTTTTCTTGGACACAAGACCCCAAATGTTAAATCTTCTAGAGCTCTCACACCTAAATAAGTCTTCTCGCATAGAGGAAACCAATACAATCTAATAAGTACCAGTAACCCCCCTGAAAATCATCAAAAAGGTAAAAATAATGGTTGTGTTACCTGCATGGAAACAACTTGTGAGAAAATGGCTTCAGGGACAGCTAGCAGGACAGAGAGGAGCCAGATGGAAACAGCTTTCAGACATGTCCAGAAGACAGCGCTGGATGTCTGAATGTCCATCGGGTTCACGATGGCCTTATACCTGAAAGGCAGACGGAAAAATATTAACGGATGTAAATAGAAGGCAAACAATGAGATCCTCATATCTGATATGAACACAATTCAACTAAAGAGAAAAGAGACTAAAGAGAAACATGAGCAAGAATTATAAAGAAAAGATAGGAAACGTGAAAATGTTCTATTCTGTGGAAATAAAATGAATAGAAACAGTCAACAAGGTTCACCATAAGGCAGATCTAGTATTAATAATTGCAGGAAAGTCTGGTTCTACAGTTCATCCCTACTTTAAGTGGATTATTAATCCCAGTTAAACACATTAAAGTTCAACAGGAAAAATCAACATTATTCTGTGATGGTTTTGAGAGGATTAGCCTGAATGTCCACTCTGTCCTTTCTCCCAGAACCAATGTAACATTGGCGTCTTTCAGGAGGCAAAACTACAAAGTACCTCTGACTGTGAAATATTACACAAGACATAATGTTATTAATTTTAAGGGATGGCAGCGTTTCAGCCCTTTTATTGCCATAGCTAAGTTGTTTGGAAAAGAAAAATGGCAGACAGGTATGCATATCATGCAGAGCAGAAAATAAGGCTAATGGGGTCCAGAAGCAGGAGTACAGTAAATAATTTGGCCTATTTAGTCCAAACACATTTGTCTACATCCGATTTTTAATTTGCCCATAAATCTTGCGAGCATTTCCAGTCCACTGACTGATGGTATTTGTAATGTAAGCTGATGTACGTCCTTAGACCACAGAGACTAATTAAAATAATATCAACCGACCCTTAAATTTAGAAAGACCTCCTCTGATTACTTTCATTAATACAAATAGAGGACCACATAAAAACGGCAGTTTGACTAAAAGATGTTTAGCATCCTGAATAGCCAAGAAACAAAGTATTACCTGAAATACAGCCGCACACTTAACAGAATCACAAAGGTCAGGTAGATCTTAAACACTAAGAAGCCATAGCTCATTTAAAAATTGCTGCTTTTTCAAAGCACAAATAATGTCATAAGAAATGTGGGTTTGTCAAGATTTCTGTACCCTTACCCCGAATTTACAGGGCTAAACATCAAGAAGCATCATTAGGCTGTTGAAATTTAAACAGTGGGTGAAGAGCCATTTGCAGGTTGCAGCCGTTGTCCAGAATAGAACTGGTAAAATCCGGCATCAAAGAGTAGATGTCAGTTACACAAATATAATGTAATGATCTGCCCTGATAGCTGAACTAGATTACTCACTTCACCTACCGTTCATTCATCTTATTCACCTGCTTGCTCTGCTATATATACGGATCTGCCCAGCTATCTGGGCCAGATCATTGTTTGATTTCTGTTTGATGTCTCTTAGTTATATTTGGTTCATGACTTTTAGTCAAGTCCCTGGTTCGTGTTCCTGTTCCTCAAGGCCAGTGGTTTTAGAGGGTTTACAGTTTGTCTTGTCTTCTGATCGTGTCCCGGCTCTTCTCTGCGGAGCCCTCAGGATTTTGGCTCAGCATGCGGGGGGAGTTCAGGATCTGGCCCTTCTCTGCAGAGCCATCAGGGTTTTGGTTCGGATTGTGGGGAAGGTTAGTTTTAAGTACCATAAACCTGGCTCCTAGTTGGAGACCAGTTTAAAGTTCCTGCAGTTATTCCTGGTACCTTCTCTTGTCTCTGTCCCTCAACCACTAAGCATGCCTGTCTGCATCTGTGCGTTTCTGTCTGAGCTTGTTGCTGGACTCATGGAATTCTGAACCTGCCTTCACGCTATCTGGATTCCTGAAACCCTGGATCTGTCTGTTTGTGTGTGGATCAGAACCCCTGACCAGGCTGCGTACTCCTGGATTCCAGAACTGTTCCTATCTGCTCTTTTTCCCTGACCTGGGAACTTTCCTATTGACTGTCTCGCCTTGAATACTGGGTCCATCTGTCTCATTTCTTGACATGTAAACCATTACCTTATCAAAGCATAAAGCCTTTTAGCTTCATACAATAAACCTTTGTACCAAAGCTTGATGGCATGAAGAAACCCAAACTGCACAACATCCTAGGAGCCTCGGTGAGCCAGATCTTACAGCATACCACCTTACCACCTGGCTGCAAAGGACGGTCCTTCCCAAATACCAGCAGGAAAACATCCCATTTTGCATTCATTTGCAAATGATTCAATCAGTGTTGCCGCACTTGCTACAACTTTAAATATTTTTTCCAACTGAATCACCAAAGAATGAGCAATCATATTTCAGACTTGCATTAGTCTGTGTCTGAGTTTTAAACCTCAGTTGTTCTCTGACTATTGGTAACCTGACTCCGCCAGATGGATTTGCTCTGCATATCCATCTGGAAACCTTCAGTTGAAGTAATTTTGGGAAGGGGCGAAAATACTGGTTAGCTGATTGGCCTATGTTGGTGATAGGCGGGCCAAAAAAAACCAATCAGATCATAGCATATGACGTACTAACAGAGCGACGGCGAAAACACAACCACAAGCTAGGCTACTCTTGCGAAACCAGTGGGGAGAAGAGCAAGAACATCTTTTCCTCTGAGAAAAGCCTCCAGAGCAGTGTTTTGCTCTTCTTTCAGTGAAGAAATACTCTGTAATTCTGATAAAACTTTGCTCGATAGCCACGCTAACGCTAGTTTCAATGGCTGAAGCCGCCATGTTCTTTAGACTGAACTGTCGCTGCTTCTCGTTAGCGTCACACCTCAACCCGCCTCAAAGCCAACGCCTGATTGGGCGTTCGTTTGGTGAGCGGCTCCAAATTTTCTTTAGCGGAGAGTCTCCAGACTGATCTGCGAAGTGAAACCTTGAAAGCTTCGCGAGATCAGGATGGTCTCAATGAGGCTAGACTATTGGGGCTTCTGAGACAGAAAGGACTCACCAGCGCCAAGCAATCTTTGTTAATACAAGCCTGGTTGGAGCAGGACTTTAGGTTCAGAGCATCTTTATACCCATGTTCATTATCATTCATAATTCATATTCAAAGGACACTTTACATCTATTGACAAGTCTCCAGGACAAACACTAAACAGAGAATACAGGGTCAGGCCTTAAATGTTGGTACAAACAACGATCCCATCTGGGGGGAGTTTTATGAGCTTTGGTAAAAGCAGTGTAATGAGGGTCAAAGGTCAAATTGAGACGTACACAGTACGATTTTTATTCTAATTCAATGGTGTCTTTGCAATGCAAATAACAATTAACTTTGTTCAAACGAGATATTTACATACAAAAAGGCAAAATAACCTGATTTAGGTCAGATTGGATTACCAAAAATATTCCCATTTGCTTAATACCAAAATTATAAGATACATTTGTTAGTGCTTTCTTTAAATGAAAGGTTTGCATAACAGCTCACGATGCTTGAGGGAAAATTGAATAGTTTACAAAGGCGCTCAAAGTTCTAACTCGGTTGATAGATAAAGTAAGTCATTAATTTTGCCATGGGATGGAATATTATTTTGTGCAAAGCAAAAGTAAAACTTAGTTGAAAGCTGGCTGGTTGATATCCAGCTGATGGAAAATCTGTTGGTTGAAGCAGGAAACATGAATGCATAAATCCCCTGAGGGATGACATTTTTAAGGGATCAGGCGCATCATTCTGGTCCGCCTCGCTTTAACTTTGTGGCTCTTAAATCCCACTGAACATAAAAAATGTTGCCCGTAGCCAGCAGTTCTCAGAGTTCCTCCGTGTTAGTATATCTCTGTGAAACTCAGAATCCAACCACACAAACATTTAAATAAAGAAGCAGCTTGCAGTAGGTCTTCAGGCCACGGTTTGGGTCAGATCCCAGGATGCATGGCTGTAGTCTGCAGCTTCTACCTGTGGTTGTGACAAGAAATCTAAGCAGTTTGTTTTCTTTGTTGTCTGTCTGTGTTGCTGAGGGATCACAACAGCTATTATTCTAGTCTGTTTAAAAGTTACATCTGCTTTCTAGAGAAAGGAAAGTGAATTTAAAATCCTGCCTCTGTCTCTGTGCAAATAGAAAGCTCAACTCAATCATTAAAGAAGCTCCTCTTGCTTTCTGCTCCAAATGCAAACACACCTCATCAAATAAATGTGTAATTCTTCTTTCAGTGGCGTTCTAGTTAATGAAAAATGACCAGCTGAAGGATGGCTGAGGCTGCAAAAAGACAAAGAGAGCAAGCTATAGCACTTTATCATCGTAATCATTCTTTGTGCATTTTAAATTCCCGAGAGAGGAAGCATGTCGGTGATTTAGCAGCAGAGCTGGATTAATTCACATCACTGACTACCAGCCCTCTGTTAAAGTACTGCAGCTAAATGCTGTTGCAGGAAGGCTCCTTAACTTAAACTGAATTTTAAACAAAACAAAAAAAATGGAAGGTACTTAAAGGTTTTTCCTTTTTGAATGAAGTCAGTAAATTGGATTTGAAATGTTAAACTATCTGATTACATAAAATACGTTTAGAAAGTTAAAACCCAAATCTCCGTTGACTTCACTGCTATGTTTTAATCTGTTTTCTAGAACCAAGTGTAAAGAAAGACACTTAAATGTCTGAAATGGTAAAAGAAGTGTAACTTTGAGACCAGTTAAAAAAAACACGAAAAGAGCAACGATATTCCGACAGATTTTCAATATTTCTTTCACTGAGGACAGGCAGGGCAGGAGAGTAAAGCCTTGAATACACTAGTAGAAATTAATAATTTCCCCACTTTCCTTGATGGGCCCTTGGCTGGTCCCCTACCATTTCTTTTTAAGCATCAAATTGGACTCAAATATCCTTCCTGTCATGATTTGTGGATAATAAGATCTAAAGAGAAGCATCATCTCCTGGTCAGACCCTGTAATTCAATGAAAGGCAGGGAAAAAATCTGCATGCCAGGGAGAAGGAGAGGGTCACTCTAGTGGCTGGAGTTGCAGGGAAGTGGGCTGCCATCGGCTGGCATTTGACTGGGAACGGCCATTTTGAATGGCTGCAAATTTAAAATGTAAATAGTAGGACTAAAACAATTAATCGGAATAATCATGATTAGTCGATTATTGAAATAATCGTTAACAAATTTAGTCATCGATTAATCGTTAACTGGAGTACTCGCTCATGCTGGTCGTCTCCCGCTTTATCCGGAACCGGGTCGCTGGGGCAGCAGACTAAGCAGAGACTCCCAGACTCTCCACTCTAGACACCTCCTCCAGCTTCTGTTCAGGGAAGCCCTAGGCGCTCCCAGGCCAGCCGAGACTTAGTCTCTCCAGCGTGTCCTGGGTCTTCCCACTGGCCTCCTCCTGGAGTGGAACGTGCCTGGAACACCTCCCCGAGGGGAGGCATCCAGGGGGGCATCCGAAGAAGATGTCCAAGCCACTTCAACTGACTCCTCTCGATGTGGAGGAGAACCGGCTCTACTCTGAGCCTCTCCCGAATGACCAAGCTCCTCACCCTATCTTTAGGGGGAGAGCCCAGCCACCCCTGCGGAGGAGAAAGCTCATTTCAGCCGCTTGGATCCGGGATCTCGTTCTTTTGGTCATGATCCAGATTTCATTACCATAGGTGAGGGTAGGAACGTAGACCAACAAGTAAATTGAGAGCATTGACTTTTCGCTCAAGATACTTGGAACTCCTCCACTTGAGGCGGGGAACTCTCCTTCCAACCTGAAAGGGGACTAGCCACCACCTTTTCCGATCGAAGGAACCAAACGGCCTCGACTTGGAGTGAGCTGATTCTCATCCCGCAGCTTCACACTTTCGACTTAGCCAACCACCCCAGCGCACGCTGTAGGTCTTGGCAGGAGGGAGCCAGCAGAACTACCTCATCCGCAAACAGCAGGGACGAGATCCGCTGTTCCCCAAACCAGACCCCCTCCAGTCCTCGGCTGTGCCTAGAAATCCTGTCCATAACTGGAGTATAACTGGAGTATAGAGACTGTAAAACATGCCATTAGCTGACAGAGGAACCCACTTAGAGCAGTAATTATATCAAAATTGTAAAGAAAAAATATATATAAAAGTTTTGTATTTAAGATTAAAAAAAAAATTCACCTATTCAAAATGCTCGATGCAGAATTCCACATGTGGAATTACCCTGGTTTGATTTAGGTAAAAAAAAAATGTAGGGAACCTCTGGCTATCCGATTGTTAATCGATTAATCTGAATAATCGTCAGATCAATCGATTTGCAAAATAATCAATAATTGCAGCCCTAGAAAATAAAAAAGACAAATTTTCTTCTCCAAACTTAGAGCTTTATTCTTTTATTCTGTCCGCCTGTTTAAGGAGGAGTGGTCCTGTGGGCTTTCCTTCCTCCCACGTTATTTAGACAGTGGGGATTACTATGGCAACTAAGATTTTTGAATCCTCTGCCGTCTCTAACTGTTTATTTTCCTCCATCAAGTATGTGCTGTATTTCTAACAGAGCTAGCCAAAGAAAGATGATGTATGTTGGATTTTCAGGACACTGCCAGCCTGTCAAGTTCCCTGATGTTATTGTTTTGTAATGAGTTTAATTCATTTTTGTAATAAGATAATGGTTGGGTAATACATTGATGCTCATAAATTTGTTTTCAGAATCATTCCTCTTGTTTGCATTAAAACATTGAGAAAAAAAAAATCTGCTGTTACAAAAATGGGCAGAGAAAAATTTATGCAAAGAGTCTATATTTGTAAATGTAAATCAGGAAACATTTTAAATAAAGGGATAAAAAGACATTTGTTCCAACTTCAAGGATGCATTAAAGTGTTTGAAATAAATCATTATCTAGATATTAGTTGATATAACCTGATCAAACCCTTATGGAACATTTCATTGGGCTATACTTAAAAGGAATAGTACACCCAAAAAATGATTAGCCTTCATTTTCTACTCACCCCCCATGCTGACCAACACTCTGGAGTACTTTTTTGATATCTCAAATGCATCTGGAGATCTGGGAGGCTTCTTGTAAGTCTGCTGACATTCAAATAATGGAGGTCTATGGTGCCCGAGACAGAAAGGTCCATAAAAGTCCACAAAAGCGTGTCAATATTCCTCCATACTGCTTCAAGTCCAATGTATTCAAAGTGTCCTGAGTGGTAGCATCCAGAATTTACTCGAAACGAAGTCATTTAGAATGTTTTTTAGAGCATAAACAGTAGTGTATAGGGATTTCCTGAAAGCGCGTGAACTGCGCGTTCACGACGCTACGGAAGCCGGCAGACCAAACCAGATGAAAGTGCGCATTCAGCGCTCTGCTCTGCCAATAATGCAAGCGTAGAAGAATAAATGTACTGTTTACCTGTGCAAAGAAAGAAAACAACGAAAGAAAAAATGTCCTGAGGACTTCCAGTGTTGAGGTTTCCGTGGACTTCGTGAACGCGCTTTCAGGAAATCCTATACACTACTGTTTATGCTCTAAAAACATTCTAAATTACTTCGTTTCAGTAAATTCTGGATGCTACCCACTTCAGGACACTTGGAATACATTGAACGAGCAGTATGGAGGAATATTGACACGCTTTTTTGTGGACTTTTTATGGACCTTTCTGCCTCCGGCTTCAGACCTCCATTATTTGAATGTCAGCAGACAGCAAGAAGCCTCCCAGATCTCCAGATGCATTTGAGATATCAAAAAGTACTCCAGAGTGTTGTTCAGCATGGGGTGAGTAGAAAAATGAAGGCTAATCATGTTTTGGGTGTACTATTCCTTTAAACTAATAAATATTTCTATATTTCATTAAAAGCAGATTTATGAGATCTGATTCACTGTGTTGCTGAAAAATTGTCTGTTAAAAATAAAACAAAATAAATGACCAATAAATTATTAATTAATCAATTTATAAATAAATAATAAGACCTGTACCCTAGTCCATTTGATCAATAAATATAATTCAATCATTAATTAAGTTAAAAAAGAGATATTTATTTGAAGAAATAGTTAATTTTTATTATTTAAAAATCATTATTTAAAATTCCCTATTAGTGAAGCGTTTGTTTCTGTGTAACTGAGTGACTCATTCAAACTGGTTCCTGTTTAGATGAAGCAGAATAATCTGTATTCCTTTCAGCCTAAATGCACTGTGTCTGTGATCTAATATAACAGATGATGCTCCTTCAGGTTTCTATAACAAATAAAGACAAAAAGCTCTGAGCCAGGGTTGTTTCACGGATCGGGCTCTATGTTTATGTCAGGGTGTTTAGTCTACATAAAACTAAGACAAAAACCAGAAAACGGTAAAAGAAAATGTTGAGGTTTAGTTCAACCTTTCCAGCTGTTGCTCAGTGTGTTTATAGAAATAAGGGATCTTCCTCTCTCTGTGTTGCAGGTATGAGGCTGACAGGATGTGACTCTGATTCTTTCCAGGGCTGCTTCCAAGCAGAGACGCTGCTTTTTTTACCAGAATGTCCAGATTTAATCAGAAAACAGTCGTTCCGCTCATCGTTCAGACCTTGTCTGTGTCAGGGTTCCTGTGTGTGGTGTGTTAGTGCGAGTTGTTCATCTCTTCCACAGAGGATCTTTGTGGAGGACCTGGGTAGCCTACACAGGTGAAAATTTTATCAGAGTGCTGGGCTTAAAAGAGCAGTGGAGTCTTCACTCAGTGCTGGTTTCTTGTGTTGTAAATGTTGTTTTATTGCTTTCTAGTCTTTTGCTTACTTGGTTTTCAATTTTTATATTTTGGATTTTTGCCTCAGCTCCCCTTGGACTTTCATTAAATCATCACAAGCTCATCTTTTCCTACTAAAGCCTCCACACAACCTGACAATCTGTTTCTGTTGCTCTAATTAGAGCAAACCCCTCCTGCTGTTTGAGGCACTAATGGCGCCCAGAGTCGGCTGCTCCTCAAGGTTTTGGAGAGAATATGGAGACAGAGAGCAGCAGCTTAGAGTATGACTGAGATTACAGGTGGCACCTTTAGTTAAAAATAAAAACTGTAAATAAAAATCCAATAATTAATGAGTTAAAAGGTGTTCCTCACAGCTGTGTAATAGAGTCCCAGAGGATTCATCCCGTAATGAAATGCCGCCTGGATGCTTAGCTTCATTGTTAAAGTTATTCGACAGTGGCGTTGGATGGAGGAGGAGTTTGCCCTGTAATCGAACTGATGGTGGTCAGAGGGCCCGGTGGCTTACAGTGTACGGCAGCCTCGCTTCTGTCAGTGAGCCCCAGAGGCAGCTGTGGCTACAATGTAGCTTGCCACCATCAGTGTGTGAGTGTGTGTGTGAATGGGTGAATGAATGTAGTGTAAAGCGCTTTGGTCAAGTCTCCTAACTTGAATAAAAGGCGCTATATAAGTACATGCCATTTACCATTTACCATTTATTCATCTGAATCTCATAAAATGTTAAAAGTAAAACGGTAAGTGCTTAATGCTACGTTGATACAGACTTCCATACCTGGAAACATGTTTCTCCTCCAATTATTCACTCTGCACTGCAGCCAAAGCTCCTCGTTTGGCTGAAACCGGTAGATTAATAGGAATTTTAAGAAATTTACAATGAAATTTACAATTAATTTCTTCCATCCTTTCATTACCTGAATGATTAAAACTGGTGATTCAGATAAAGCATTTCACCTCTCAGAGGTAATAACTTTTAAAAACAAGTCTTAAATACAAAATGATACAAATAACCTAAAATAAATGCATAGCTTTCTTTATTTATTCCAACACCATGTCCAGTTTTAACAGACTTAGACTCAACTTTATTTATCCCTTGGGATTACTCGTTCAGGAAGATTTTTGTTCCAGTACAAAGAGTTAAAGCAAAATGTATTCAAGATAAAAAATATATATATATGGAAGACAATATAAAACGAGTGTATATAGTACATAAAGGCATAAAAAAGTTATAATGTCCTGGAATATGTTTCCATCCATTTCTATTTTCCGTCACTCTTATCACTGCTGGGGTCGAGACGGGTGCTGGTGCCTATCTCCAGATGTCTACAGGCGAGAGGCAGGGTACACCCTGGACAGGTCGCCAGTCCTCTCACCCACCTAAGGAGAATTTAGAAAATCCAATTAACCTAACACTGATGTTTTGGACAGGGGGAAGAAGCCGCGTTACCTGGAGAGAACCTATGCATAAACGGGGAGTGCATGCAAACTCCATGCAGAGAGACCAATTGTACTGCAGAGATGTATTGACCTTAGAAATAAGTAAAAAAATACACAGGCTACACAGTAGTTGGCATGTATTATCGCACTGAGAGGGAAGAATATGGCACATGAGTGGCAATAGGTAATGTTTTGCACCAGATGGAGGAGGGGACCGCTGACCCTTGTTCCTCTTCCTATCATCTCCTCCTTCCTACAGTGAGGAGTTGTACAGCTTTATGGCTAAAGGAGTTCAGCAGTCTGTAGGTCCTGCATTTGTGGAGGAGCAATCTCACACGGATAAGGCTCCTCTGAGTGGTGAAGACAGTGTGCAAAGGGTTGCTGGCATTGTTCATAATGTCCAGCAGTTTGTTATGTGTCTCTGCAACCGTCCCCAGAGAGTCCAGCTTCTTGCTAATCACAGAGCCGACTCGTCTCACCAGTTTGTCCTGTCTGGAAGTGTCCGTCATGGATGTGCTGCTCCCTCAGCACACCACTGTATAGAAGAGGACACTGGCAGCCAAAGACTAGTAGAACTTCTCCAACAGCTTATTGCGGATTTTGAGCGACCGGAGTCTCCTCAGGAAGTACATCCTGCTCTGTGTCTGCCGGCGCAGGTGGTTGGTGTGTTTTGTGCTACTCAGTTCGTCAGTGTAGCTGACAAATTGACTTAAATATTTAGACACATGTAGTGAAGAAAAAACATATAAAAGATTATATAGAACTGTAATTTAATGTTTACAAAATTTATATTCTAATTTTATTTGTCAGAAAGTTCAATCACAATTCTAATTTTGGAATATTAGAATATTCTGTCAATTATTTCATGGTTCAGGTTATAAAGGGTTAAAGGTTCGGTCCTTAGGAGCTACTGTTCCTCAACTTTTAGAGGAATCTCTAAATAAACTAAATCACTCATTGATGAAGCTCTGAGGAGCTTCTGCCATTCCATTCAGCTGTGCTGGAGTTGAAGGATAATAGCTCTCCTCAAGTGGACCCTGTTTTAGAGTTGGCCCTCTTTCTTTATCACAGGTAGCACAATGGTATGAGGTTTAAATGAAAGAAATCCTCTTTATTCATCCAAATATTGTTGCCATTGTGGCATAAATCTGTCTTTAGATCTGGACTCCTTCGATCCATGTTAAACAAAGCTCTCTGTGGATTTTGTCACTGGTGTCTCTTCATCTGCATCCCTTGAGTTGTCATGAATGCCTAACCACATTTCTCTCTATAAGAGGAGACAGTTAGGGGAAGTAGAATGTGTAAAAGCAAAGACTAAATTAACCACCCTGGAGTTATTTTTTGCTCTCTGGAGCAAAATTTATTTAAGTTTTTCAGAGTTTCCGAGTAAAGTTTTTCATTGAAAGGCTTTATTTTTAATCGGTTTCTTTTTCTTTTTTTTTCAAAATAGAAAATCACAAGAACGATAAAAACTAGATAATTCAGGACCAATCGAGGAGAAGCAAATAAAAGACATGCATCTTTTCTTAGACTTTACATGTATGCAGGTCCCTAAAAATACTGACATCAAGAGTCACTTCTAGGCTACAAAAGCCTCATGAGGACCATCCTGATCTCGCGAGCTTTCATGGTTTCACTTCGCCAGATCAGTCTGGAGACTCTCCGTTAAAGAAAAATTTGGAGCAGTTTACCAAAACGAACGTCCAATCAGCGCTTGGCTTTGCGCGGCTTATTGAGGTGTGGCGCGCGGAAGCCGGCGACAGTTCAGTCTAAAAGAACATGGCGGTGATTTCAGCCGATGAAACTAGCGCTAAGCCGTGGCTATCGAGCAAAGTTTTATCGAGATTACAGAGTATTTCTTCCACTGAAAGAAGAGCAAAACACTGTTCTCTGAGGCTTTCTCAGAGAAAAAGATGTTTTGCTCTTTCTCCCAACTGGTTTCGCAAGAGTTTGATCTATCAATTGGCTCTCCTCTTGCGCCGTCTCCTGTTAGTACGTCATATGCTTCGTTGATCTGATTGGTTTATTTGGCCCGTCTATCACCAACATAGGCCAATCAGCTAACCAGTATTTTCGCCCCTTCCCAAAATTACTTCAGCGGAAGGTTTCCAGATGGATATGCGGAGCAAATCCATCTGGCGGAGTCAGGTTACTTCTAATTGCGGGCTTAGCGGCAGTCTTAAGGAGCAAAAGCAACATCATTCTGACTTTTGAATGGGCTAGTCTGTGCTTTTCTCTGTTCCCTCTTCCCTACCAGACATTTCACACATTATTTACTTGTAAACTTGATTTTTATGTAATCTTTTTTAAGCTTCTATCTAACTGGTTAGAGATGTGTCACAAAAGACAATTCAGTATAATTGAAATAAGTGGCTTTATATTTACTTCAGAATTTCAAATAGACACCCAGACCGTATTACACTATAATGTTGATGATAGTGCCTTTTCTGTTTACTCTTGTTATGGAAAGACAGCTTTTTAACATATTTCTATTATAAACTGTGGTCGGAAAATGTAGTTTCTCTTATTTTATATATTGATTTATGCTATTTACTCGCTATAAAAGGTTTTTCACTCAGCCTATTTCACCTGCAAGGCCACATAATGCCTGAGTGAGTGGTGATTGAAGACAAGACATACATTCTTCCCATAACAAGCCAGATTCTTTCTCAAGGTTTATTCATAAAATGTTAGTGTTTAACCAAAGTGTCTGTAATTTGTTTTGACTCTGACAACTTTCCATTATTGTATGTAAGGGGAAACGAACGCTGCCCAGGCAGAACAGGGCTGATTACCGTGCAATAAAGGCCGTATGATGAACTGTTCTGTCTTTGCAAAGATAAAAATAAAGTGCAGACTGAGTGAAATCCATCGATCTCCGTTTATTTATCTAGAGTAAATAGTTTAATAATTTTTTCCCACCACCAGTTTTACACTGGAAGAAACTGAAATCTAAATAAGTAATTTTTTTCTTCAAATAAGTGTATTTTGTCTTGAATTGAGGAGGAAAGTAAGACATTTTGCCAATTGAACCAGACGATTTACATCTAAAATAAGAAATACATTATTGCATTTTCTTATTTCAAATCACATATTATCTAATTATCCTATTCTACAAGTAAAATACTAATTCGATTATGGCAAACGATCTGTCAGGACTCCTGTCTGTGTGTCTGTGTTTCTGTGTTTGTCTTTCTTCCTCCACCAGGGAAGCGCCTGGTTTAAGGTCTGCCTCCTCACACACCTGCTGATGGTTTCCTCGTTAATGGAGTGCTCTTAAGCTGCTGACTGCCACTACCTCGGCGCCAGAGTGTTTGCCAGTTTTGGGATACTCTAGCCAAGCTGAGTTTTTAGCTGAGTCAAACTGAGTTCTTGTCAACCAGTGAGTTTAATCTTGTTTTTGTCTTTGCCTCACAGACGGGAAGTCATCCTGCAAACTGGATTTTCCAGACCTTCTCTCACCTGGAAGGATCAAACTGAGCTTCAAACTGAGCTAAGGATTTTAAACTGGAGGTTTGAATTAACCTTTCCCCCAAGAGATGGTTTGAGCTTCACACTGAGCAAGGGATTCATCTCCCACTACTGACCACGTTCAAAGTACCAAGTAGGAAAATCTGAAGTGACGGTCCAGCTTTCTCTCCGCTCACTACACAGCCGCGCATTCTGGGTAAACCCCTGTTCTCACTTCCCTCTACCGAATCAGACAAACACTGGAACAACAGCACACAGACTTACGAGTCAATGAGTCTACAACTTCTCTGGAAGCGCGAGTCAAGCAACCCGAATCCTCCCTCTTCAAGTTCCCAAATCAAATTTCCCACTGAGCCTGAACTAACAGCTGTGTCTTCCCCTCACTTTTCAGTTATAAACCTGTTAAACCTTTTCCCTGGTCTCCCTCTTTGGTCTTCTGCATTTGGGTCTGAACTGAAATTAAGGCTAATTAAACTTAATTTAAGAAATGTTGACTTATTTCTACATCAGTTTTGCAGTTTACTGTAATTTATTTTTAGTTAATCACAATTTAGGCAAAATATACATTTAAAAAAATGCCAAGGGCATTACCTCATTGTCCTGAATGATAGTTACGGCCCTGCATCTGTGGCTTTTTTTGACTCATTTCATATTTAAACCTTTACAGTTTTCTCATCCCCCATCATCAATCAGCGTACCTGAAGATTTTAAATGCACTCTTTCGTTTTTGTTTTTTTTCCTTTGCTCTTCAATGCGTTTGGTTAATCTTATGAAAAGCACAACAGAGGACATTTAAGTGAGTCCCTGAACCTGGAGCTCCTCCAGCAGATGTGACACAGCCTGAAAGCACAATCTGAGGGTCGTCTAGCGACCACAAAGGCTTCATTTAGAGACTTTCCAGGGGCGTCAGCATCACCTGCTGCTCCTCTTTGCCCATTCAGTGAGCTCTTCGCTGAAATACAGCTGTACTCTTTCTGAAAACCAACGAGTTGAGAGGCCTTTTTAGAAAAATATTGTCATATTTACAGCTGGAAAATTAGCCTTCAAGTCTTTGGATGTAATATGTTTTAACCTTGTAGAGCCATAGACCCTGGTGATGAATGAATCGGCCCTTGGACACAAAAGATGAAAGATGTCAGAGGGCCTCAGTGGAGTTTCTATGCAGTAAATATTACAGATTTTCAAGGTTTGAGAAAAAAAGCTTTTCTGCTCATTGAGGTGAACTATAGGCAAAAATGAGTGATTCTTACTTTGATAAACAGCCTGAAAATAAAACTAAACCATGAAGGAAAGTTGTGCAAAAACAAACTGTTTATCTGAACAATCCAACCTGAAATTCTGTCCTGTCCGCCCCCTTCTTCCCCATCCTGTCCATTTCTTGGTACTTTTGCTTTGTCCCCAGGCCCCCTCCTTGCCATCTTTTCTTCTGACCTCCCTTTATCTCCCAGAACAAGCCATTTCCTGCCATCAAAACCCATCACTCCAAACAGCAGACCCTTTCTTCTTCTCTTATCAGAACTCGGCGTGTTGACACTTCAGCAGCAGAAAGCTGAGAGAAAAATAGATTTCACATAAAGAGGTGGGAAGAAACATTGCCTTTTCCCGCCTGTTCTCCACCTTTCAGCCACAGCAGGAGCTTTTTTTTCAGTGTGGTATAACCTCTGCTTTTCTGTGAGTGTAGGATCTGCATACAGTTGGAGATTTTACCTCCTAATGAGGTTGATAAAATCCGATTTTACATCAGATCTTGATTACATCCCATCATCCACATCTTTCATCCACATGTTTCAGGACAAATAATACCATAAACTATGTTTTGAAACTAATCTGCTTCTCAACAAATATATAGAGAAAAACTTTGTCCTTCCAGCTGTAATCAGTTCTAAGAAAACTTCAGCCCATGAGGGCGTTTCTGTCCCTGATATCGATGGGAAGTAATTTAGTTTCCAATAGCCAGTCAAATCACCATGCTAATCATCCATTAAGCTTGTTGTCCTCTTCAAGGACCTTCGGGCGATTCAGAAGCCATTAAGGGCTCATTAGTGGCCTTTAGCCTCGTTAGGGGCTGGCTGTAGACCACCAGGGCTTAGAAGCACAGCTGGATGAAGACTCCCAGATGTTCCGTCTGGAAATTATTTTACTGATGCTTTCAAATGGATGGTGAACAAACAAAAGTGGTTTGGATGACAGACAGGATAGATTAACACAGGGAAATTTATATTACATGGATTTATAGTCCACATCATGCTTTAGTCCGTGAGGCAGACACTAAAACTTTCATGTTTTATAAAGCTTATAGATTAGAGTGGCTCAGGTTATCCTGAGCTATCTCTATAGTTAATATGCTGCTATAGGCTTAGACTGCTGGAGTGACATAGGACCCCAGTATGTGTCATCTGTTGCTGTCATTCCTGTCTCTATTCTCCCACTCTGCGGCATCTGTTAGTTCATCTCTAATGTTCTGCTCTCTGCTTTTTCTCATAGTAGCTTCATCTGGTCTGTTCCTGTTTGGCTGTGATTCCATCCTGGAGAGAAATATCAGCTGTGCTGCTGCCATCAACACCTTTGATTATAGATGTTGGAGATGGACCTGTTTTTCAGTGTAGTCCTGTTTCTCTGACTGGGACTGGCTGGATGTGCTCTCATCATCCTCTGACATGGGAGCTGGCTCAGAGCTCTTCTGCCTGGCTGTGTTGTTTCCTGGACAGAGACGCCTTTTAAAGTTTCCTTTTGTATCTAAGTAAGCTTCTGTCTCCTTGAACTCCTTAATGGGCCCTCAGCAGATGGCCGCTCACACTGAGCCTGGTTCTGCTGGCGGTTACTTCCTCGTTAAAAGGAGTTTTTCCTCCACTGTCGCTACAAGTATGCTTGGTGTAAGGGATTGCCTTGAAGTTGATGCAATCAACTGATTTTGAAGTGCTTTGAGTGCCTTGTGTTGTGAATTAGCGCTAAATAAATAAACTGAATGAAGATTCAGGGTGAAAAGTTTCGTATAAATTATGATTCAAAGGAGGATCATTTCAATTCAATTTTATATATATAGCTCCAACGCATGTCCTCACAAGGCACTTTACGAGACAATTCAACCAGATAATCCAGTCAGATTGGTTTAAAGTTTTCTATCTAAGGGATAAAACTGGAACAGAGCTCAGCTTACCGTCGGGCAGGGTTCTTAACCCTGGTTCTCAGGACCCACTGAACTACATGTTTTCAGTGTTTTTTCTGCCTCCACACACCTGGGGCCCATTTCACAAAGCAGATTTAACAAACTCAGTATCAAATGCTGAACTAAGAGTAGGTCCAGTCACCATGACAACAAGCATCAGGAAGTGCTAGATAGATCTAAAGAGACACATCTATAATCTTGAAATATAGTTATATATAATCACACGCCTATTCATTTGTAATACTTCAAAATCTATAAGCAAATTTATATCTAAAAACAATAGCCTGTACTGTATGCAAGCTGAAAACCTTGAAAAAATGGTCTTGCACAGCAGATTGACGTTCACTACAGCAAATGTTAACTATTTTTTGCCACATACAATATGGTGGTGACGTTGGCGTACGAACCTGCGCCCAACAAGGCATCTACATATAAATATATCTGTTGCCAGGGTCTATTTAAAGCAAAAGTCTGGTCAGCAAGGAATAATCAATGAATCATTATCTATACCGGAAAAAAATATGTTTGTGGTGATTTAATGAATTTATCATTTATCAGTAAAAAAGATAAAGAGAATAATTTTCGTTGCGATCACTGAGTCCGGGAGTAGCCATTCTGCCCAAATATAGTAGTTCCTCCCTCCTGCCATCTTCTGGCAGTGACGTCACGGTGCGGTTAGCCTAGCGCCATTCTCCCCGCTTTACAAGCTAAATCAATGGGAACTACTAGACACATCTGCAATCAACAACAATTATTGAAGATTTCCAGAGGACTTCACCATTGAAATTCACCAGAGCTATAGTGAAACTGGCAATGCCCACGTGCATGGCAGCTGGATGCTGGAATACATCGGGTAAAAGGGAAAAAAAAGAGTTATTCCAACTTTCTGATTCCTGATCCTCCACGGACGGGTTGGTCGTTGGATCGCCAACTTGAAGAGGGAGGATTTGCCATCGAACTTCTGGCCAGAGAAAAAACCCGTAATATGTAGCCAACATTTGGAAGAAGAATGTTTTCAAGATGACTTGGATAATAGCGCGTTGTGACAAACACCAGATACAGCACTGGGACTTGATCAACAGCCGATACCGCACCGTGACGTCACAAACCAGTAGGTGGCAGTAGTGTTCTTTGACAAACATAGATGCCTCCAGTAAAGCACATTCAAATGAAAATTACTCTTAATTAAAAACATCATGATTTATTGAGCAATATGTAATGATTTCATATTTAAAGTACTTTCAGAAGTTTGTATTCTGAATGTGACCGGACTTTTCCTTTAATACCTAGGAGATGCTTTGTTCAAATGTGTTCAACCTGCTCTAAAATTCCCTTACCCTGTAAATCTGTTAGGAAACTTTTCTTTGAATCATGATTTCATGTCAGGTTTTCTAGTTCACTCTTGCTTTATCACCTCTGAAAATGACTTTATTCAGTCTCAATGTGTCTCCCTCTGAATTTCACCTAAACTTTCAGGAATTCATTTTATAACATCTGGACTAAAACATTTTCACTTTTCACCTTTCTTAACAAAGACCAGTTTCAGATGGTTCTAAATGTTTGTCCTGGACTCTTGACCAGTTCGTCTGATCAACTCATGTCACTCTGAGTTCTCTTTCAGATCCTGGTTGTGGTTCAATTCAATTCAATTCAGTTTATTTATATAAATTCACAACACATGTCATCTCAAGGCACTTTACAGTTCAACCAGATCATACAGTCAAATTGATACAAAGTTTTCTATCTAAGGAAAACCAGTTGATTGCATCGACTCATTGGTTCAGCATATAGAATGAGTAGGATTGATTATAACTGTTTCACAGCATGAAAAGCAGTTTAGTAGCTCTTATTTTGGAGTGTCATGCACATATACATGAATCTATGGATGTATGTCACCATATCTGTTGATATAGATGAAAAACATTTAACTGATTGATTGATTGATTGATTTTATTGATCTCACAGTGGAGAAATTGACTTAAATACATCAGCTCAAATAGTCAAAGGAGAAGAATGTGCCAAAGGAAGAAAAAGGTGCATGGGATACAGTACAGTGCACCCACATGTGACGGCTTTGTTTTATTTATTTATTTTTATAGCAGGATTATTAATCAGGATTATTGTACAGGGTATTTAAATTGGTATTATATAGATGGATATTTATAAATATATATCTATTGCACTGGGTGTTGAATATAAAGAAACAGGTTATCACACAGGGTATCAAATAGTAATTGCAGATTATACATTGTGCAAGTTATTGCCATTGTAATGTCGCATTGTAGTCTGGTTGCAGCGGAGGAGAATGACCTGTGGTAGCGCCACTTTTTACAAAGGTTGTGTAACATTTTTTCACTAAAGGAGGCTCAGCGCCTCTACAGTCTGCTGCAGAGGTTTTTATTGTCCACGATGGATGTAAGCTTGGACAGCAGCTCTTCTCAGCCACTTCCCTCCACTGAGTCCAGAGTGCAGCCTAGGACAGAAGGCCTTTCTCACTAGTTTGTTCTGTCTCTTTCTGTCCTGCTGGCCTGCACTGCCAGGGGCCCAGCAGACAACAAAGGTGAGAGGAGGGCTGATGCCACCACAGAGTCATATAGAAGGTTTTAAGCAGGACTTGCTCTCACTCCATATAGGACCTCAGCCTCCTCAGGAAGTGGAGGCAGTAATTTAGCCATTTACTGTATTCTGCCAATAAGATTTCTTAAAGTGATAGAGGTAATTGATTGGATTAAAAACTTGTTTTTCATCAGTTCGACTTTACTTTTTTTTTAAACTAAATTTCAATCTGAGTGGGATTAGAGAGAAAAGACTGTGTGATGTGAGTGAAGATGGTGCTATCCTTCCTCTGATGTCTGCAAATGTCTGTCAAAGAGGGCAGCTAGGATCACATAATGCTTTCTGTTTCATAGAATTGATTTTTTTAGATCTTTATACCCTGAACGGTCTCTGAGGTCCAGTGAGTCAAGCCTGTGTTTGGACTGTGTATCACGCGAGAGGAAAACTTATTGGTACCTAAAAAAACTGTTTAAATCACATTTTTTTGGACTTGTCTTCATTGCTACTGTGCATGAATTTGAACATTGTTCACATTGTTGTAAATGTAGGGATTCAAAGGTACCCATACATTTCCTAACTTTTAAAAGATAATTTTTTCATGTTGATTTTCTGCAATTTTTAATCATTTAAAGTCCGACTTTGCTTTTTATACTGCTGTGCATTTTCAATTCAATTCAGTTTATTTCTATAGCGCCAATTCGCAACACATGTCATCCCAAGGATCTTTACAGCTCACCAGTGAGAAGGAAAGAATAAATCAGTCGTAAAGATTCAACAGAGTTTCATTCATATCTAAAGAACTGTTCCTGGTACTACCCGTTTGCTGTTCCCAAGATAGAACCCATCAAACCCGTGGAGGCAGAGTTCAGATTCTGCTGGCAATAAATCACTGGATAAAGCTCTCTTACAGAGGTGGATGTACTCATGGTTCTCAGCTGGAGGGTGATTGGTCAGAGGGAGGGAATAAATAAAGTCAGCAAAGTAGTTTCATGACTTCACCATAAATCAGATAATATCTAAGGTAGAACTTCATGTTTCTAATGTGTTCAGAGGAAGTAAATACCCCCATGGAAACTTCTGACCTCACCAGCCTGAAATCACTGCAGAAGAATTCCATCTCTCATGGTTTCTTCTCTTTATTAGTTTAACACATTTCAGTAACCAGAAAGTCCTGAATATGAAAAAACCTTATGATAATCAATTGAGAAAAGTACATAGCATTAGCTAAAAAATGCAGGTAAACCAAAATTGAACTAGAAACCTAAACTAGTTATGTCTAGATAGCACAATCAAAGGCCATTCTATACAATAATTAATGCAACTGAGGGTTTCAGCACTTTTACAGTATGGGGGCTTATTCCGGACTAGTAGAGCATAAGAACTAAACGCTGCTTCTGCATGTTTGGTTTTGGGTGTGAAGATGAAGAATAGACTTGACGCAAAAAGCCCTGAGAGGTCATACATTGGCAGAAAGTCTGTAATTTACTCCCTAAGATTTGGGGAGCCAGTATAATGATTTTGGAACTGGGGTGATGTGCTTCACGTTTTTAGTTTTGGTGAGGATGCAGGCAGCAGGATCTACTGCAGCTGTCATATTGACTTCTTTAGGGGGAGCCATGAAGACACTGTTGCATGGAGTTTGCATGTTCTCCCTGAGCATGTGTGGGTTCTCTCCGGGTACTCTGGCTTCCTCCCACAGTCCAAAAACATGACTGTTAGGTTAATTGGCTTGTCTAAATTGTCCTTAGGTGTGAGTGAATGGTTGTATGTCCCGTTTTTCTCTGTGTTGCGCTGCGATGGACTGGCAACCTGTCCAGGGTGTACCCCGCCTCTTGCCCATTGACAGCTGGAGATAGGCACCAGCACCCCTTGCGACCCCACTCGGGACAAGCTTGTCAGATAATGGATGGATGGATGGATGGATGGATGGGTCTTATTATTATCAAATATAAATTTATATATAAAAACGCATAAAAGAAAAAACATAGCATTGTGTATATTTTTTTGGCAAAGTGCTGCTATGTTGCATTAATCTAAGTGTTGACATCACTGGGTTGGTTGGCACTGCAGCAAGCAGCTGAAAATATTGGGAATACCAGCTATAGCACAAAACCGTAAAACAGTTAAGAAATTTGGTATGATGGAAGATGAAGCTGAAAGGACAATCAAGCGTCTAAATCCCTCTATATATATATATATATATATATATATATATATATATATATCTCATGATATGTTTAAATTTTCTTAAGGAACAACAGAGTGCATAAAAATGCACTGATACACCCATTTAAACTTTTGGTTTTAAATTTAAAGCATGTTATTTTAACCAGTTCAAAGCTTTTCACTAATAATTCTGCCATTATTGATTTTTTTGGGTGTCTATATTGTGTCTTGAACCGAAGACAGATGGACCGAGTATTCAAGGAGAGGCAGCACGTAGGAAAGTTCAAAACGTTTATTAAATAAAGAAAAGTAAAGTGGAGCTGAGGCTCGCGGACACTGCAGGAGGGGGGCGGGCACCGGCCAATCTCAGACACTCTCTGTGTGGAAAAACACAGGTAAGTGACCACTGTCATCTGATAGAAGATGATTATCTGAGTTGGCCACTTACCTGGTTTAACAGTCCAGTCCAAGAATGTCCCCAAATGCTGCAGTCCAAGAGGACATGCTGGAAGCTGATCCTGGTCAGGGATCCAGAACAGACAGGAACAGGATCCAGATCAGGCAGGAACACAACAGGTGGCAGGATCCAGGCTTCTGGGCAATAACAGAGCTCCGGGACAGGTTCAGAGTCTGACAGAGTTCTGAAGCATGACCAGACGGTCACGCACAGGAGCAGACAGGATCAGGTGCAGATGAGCAGGCTCAGTGGCCGAGACAGGACGTGGAACCAGAACTTGATGCAGGACTTTAAACTGGTCTCCTCCCTGGAGCCAGGCTTACTGAGATAAAAACTGAACCTCCCCACATATAGAGCCAAAAATCCAGAGGACTCCACGGGGGAGAAACAGTGGACGATCAGGAGACGAGACAAACACAAAAACCTTCTTTTCACTGGCTGCCAGGATCCAGGACATGAACCAAGGCAAAAACTGAACAGAAAGACTGACAGAAAGACAAGTAATGATCTGGCACTGAATGCTCAGGCTGAACTGAATATAAACCAGAGGAAACAGGTGAGAGGAATATATTATAATTGAGGCAGGGAGGGAAAACGACAGGTGAAAGGAATGACTAATTAAGGGAGAGCAAACAGGCCAGATCATGACATATTGGATCTTTAACAAGATTCTACTAACCGAACAGGAAACAAAGCAAAAATACACAATACTAAATCAATTGTAAAATAAAAAGGCTCTTTTGTGCATAATAAAAATGCAGCATGAAAAAATGAATTGACCTCAAATTACAAAAAGTAAGGTCGAAATACTGTCCAAAATTTAGAGCATTATCGGAGCATCTCCAAACAGTTTGCATGCTGGGAATTTTAAAGAAGCACAAAAATAAGAATATTACCATGTTTAGAAAACGCCTTTAAAAAACACGACCACAGCACATCACAGACATTAGAGCATCCAGTGTTGTGCCTGAACGCGTTCATTGAGCGAAAGTTCATGAACTTCGTTCGCATGTACACAGGCGGCGTGAACTGAACGTACTGCATTACTGCCTGATGAATGTTATTGTGAACTTAGTGCATTCTGGTGTATGTCAACGGCACGCTCTCTCAGTTCAGCTGCGTTCAATAGGTTGCCAGATTTCTATAAAGCCATCCAGGCGAAACCCCGGCTAAATCACACACCGTAAACAGGCCTTAATATGTGGCGGGAAAAACACCCAATCTGGCAACACCAGCTGCCAGCGTCGTAGCCTACAGCAGCGTGGCGTCATCAAAACAAAATGCAGCGTGGAAGCCACAGCAGCATGGAGGGCGACCGTGGAAGCGACAAAGCAGCAGTATGATCACGCAAAACAGTTTTATATGCCAGGTGGTCGGTGAGGATGATAGCAACAATCTTACATTTCTTTGCAAACTTTGCCCGCCGGGCTTTCAGTAAAAAAATCCGCACTTCAGTAACCTTAAATTCCTACCTCAGCCTGGTCCCTCAGTTTGTGTTAAGTAAAATGTTCTTGAGGGTTTAACTATATTCATGTAACTTGTTTGTTAAACCTGCCTGGTAAAATTTTCCAGGATTCCAGGATTCCTTAGTATGTACTGAAATGGAATTTCAAATTGAAAAAATTATTAAAATTAAAAAAACATTTGCATCTGAAAGACTACTTTCCTGTTTTTCTTTTAATAATTCCTCATAAAAAAGACCATTCAAGCAGCACATTTTTCCTGATGTTTCTGAGAATATACTGTAGGGGTGAAAGCTGCAGCTGCTACTAGTGTGAA